>JAVIWB010003072.1:0-398223 GCA_031893035.1 Dermolepida albohirtum
GACACTGGTCTTCTGTATTTTATTTAAAAAAAATTATTTTACCCTTTTTCCTGGAGCCGTGAGCGTGATGTATGCAACGGTTATTCCTTTTCTGTTTCTTATTAAATTTTTTTCTTTTTAATTCCATGGTTCGGTTTGTTCTTATTTAATTAGGTTTGTATATGTAAGTACAAACCGAGTCCATGAAATGAAAAGATAAAAATTCAATAAAATGATAATAATAAATAGAATAATAACCGTTGCATACATATCCCTCGCAGTTCCGGGATACATTTTTTTTAAAGACAAAAATACAGATAACCAGTGTCAATTACTTAAAGCTCCGTCACAAAGGTAGTTTACGTGGAAGAGTATGTGCATGCGTACATAGCTCCTCTGCATGGATAAATTTTAAAAAAATAATGTTACATAATTTTATGGTAAAGTAAGCTCTATTACTTATTAATTATTGATATAATGTATGAAAAAATATAGTACTTGACAAAGTAATAAATCACACTACAAAACGTCTAAACAGTGTTTTACTTACTATTTGTTAACGATAAGTAGAGACACCGGATTTTTATTTCCCGGCAGTGTCGCTGAATGTATGCGATTACACGCGCTGAATGTTTTATAGTGTTCTATAAATAGTACAATGCACTATTCATAAGACACTATATAATACAAAGGGTACTGGGAAAGTTTTGCAATACAGCTTTGTTTATTTAATTTTTTCAAAGTAATTTGCTCTACACTCAATACACCTCTCCATCCTCCGAAACCAATCTTTAAACCAGTTCTGCCAAGTTTCACTAGGTGGTAAAGCACACTCGTTGTCCCAAGTCCACAGAAAGTCCTCATCACTAGAAAACCACCTCCCTTTTAGATTTATTTTCACATGCGGGAACAGTCCAAAGTTGCAAGGAGCAAGTTCTGGACTGTAGGCAGAGTGCTCAAGAAGTTTCAATCTTGTCGTGGTCAAATATTCGATGCAGGCTTTGGCGCGGTGAGCTGGAGCATTATCATGATGGACGAACCAGGTGTCCATTCTTGACTTTGGCCGCAGGTTCTTCATAGATATAGATTCAATTACTTTAGGCAGACAGGCACTGTTCAGTATACTACTTAGATGTGACTGTCTTCTGTGTGTCCAAAACGACGCGTTCCACAATTCGGGTGTCCTCATCATCAAAGACCCAAACTTTGTTTTGATCTTTAGTCGGCACATCGTAATAGTACAGCCAAGTCTCGTCACCTGTCACGATGTTGTTCACATACCGAGATTGTCCCTTATTAAACATTTTTTAGCATCTACCGGCACCAAGTCACACGTCGTGTCATCTGCTCTTCAGTCAGTCGATGCGGCACCCAGAGAGAACATAGTTTCTTCACGTACAAATGATCATGCAGAATCGAACGAACTGCTGGTGCATTTAGGCCTGAAGTACCCTCTATCTATTGATAGGTCACTCGCCTGTCCTCGCCAAGCATTTTCCTCATAGTAGTAACATTTTCCTCCGTAACTGACGTTCGTGGCCTTCTCGACCTCTCAGCATCCTCCACAGTTAAATTTCCCCTTTGAAATTCTCTATACCACCTGAATATCGTTGTGCGATGTGGACAAACATCACCTAGTGCAAGAGTCATTTCTTCGAAGCACTGGTCTATGTTCAAACCACGCACGAAAGTATAACGCAAAACTGCCCTTATCTCATTTCGTGACCACGATACCATCGCAAGCACTTTACACTCTCACTGCTAATGAATAACTGAGCCCATCGACAGGGCGCGGCGGCTACTATGCACGTATGAACATGTCTCAACATGCAGCAACAAGAAACTTCCTACGACTCATTGTTGCGTCATATTGCAAAACTTTCCTAGTACGCTTTATACAACTGACATTGCCGGGAAGGAAAATCGGCGTCTCTATTGATAAATTAAAAAATAAGATATAATAATTTATTATTAAAATATAAAAATAAGAAGCTATGTACACACGTAAAATAATAAAATTTATTATGCATTCTGAGAGTAAACACTTAAAACGCGGTGCAGTATTTGGCTTTGTACATAATCAAGTAAATTATAACTTAAAACTAACTTGAAAAAAAAACTATTGAAATTATCAACGAACCTGTGGCACATTATCATTCCATTTATCATTTTTCAATTGAAAAGCCATTGCTTGAGGAAACAAAAACATCATCTTTTGTAAGTCTATCTCTTTGTCGAAATTTAAAAAGACTCCATGGCTAGACGTCGTAAGTACAGAAATCATTAAGATATCACACATAAAAGCAACTTGATTCGTAAATTGATTCGCATCTATTAAGAAAATCTGCGTTTGTCCCAAAAGTTCCAAAATCCAATTAGAAATAGAAATATTGTCTTTATATTTCTCTAATACTTTTGATACGTGGTGTAATACGAATAATTGATCACTGTAAAATAAAATAAATGCCATCATACAATTACATTGTAATTATTAGCTTATTTGCCTTACGCAAAATAATTTAAATGCAATTTCTACTAATACTTATATGTACAAGTAATTGACTGAAACATTTCATGTATTGGGGGTATTGCTTTATTTTTTTCTGAAAATTTTAGGATAAGCGTTAGGGCTTATATTCAAAAACAACGTTGAACTAATGCACAACAATAATCTTAAAAACACGCGGTTACTCTGCAAAACTCTTTAGCAAAACATATAAAAAGACAAGTAATATCTTAGTCACTTGAAAAACTCAATCTAAAATTTATGGGGAAACTATTCAAAAAATTTCGTGTAGCAATTTGTTAGAATATACAACAAAAGGGCAACGTAAATGGAATACGTCTTAATAAACGTGAAAAAACGTATCTAATGAAAGTTTAAATCAATGAAAGTAACTGCCAAAGATAATATTTGACATCAAGGATCAGAAAAAAACCTACATTTTTAACAAAATTTAATGCATGCTATTATTCTACCATCATTGTAATGTATTAATATTCAATATCAAATCTCAATTAAACAGATAAACTAGAATACATGGAACGAAACACGAAGGTTATTGTATACGTACCCTTTCAAATCCCCGGAAACTTCAATTATTTCATTTAACCAAACCAGTGGAGAATCCTCGCAATTTTTTGCAATAGCACAACGTATCACTACGGCTCTTCTAAAATTATATTGCGTAATTTGAGACCAACTCTTTGGTGAAATTAATTCCTTCATGTACTTAAAAGGCAAGAGTGCAACGCAATCCAATAGTTTTCTAAAATTCTTTACAGAAACATTTATTTACCTTTGGCATTTTACAACAATAGGAACATAATGGTGACAGGGTAAAACTTAAAATTACAAATCTAGACATTTTAAACTAATATTATAATATAATTAAGAAATACATCTAGGTATGCAGGAAAAATTTACTTCTCTGCAGAGAAAACAATAAAAATTTTGCAACTTCTTAAAATTATTCCCACATTCTATACACTTGTCCATTCTTCGAAATCAATCATCAAACCAACTCGCTAAAAAGATCTTCGTCTTTGAAAAACATCCTTCCTTTCAGATGGGGAATAATACAAAGATGCATAGAGTGAGATTTTGGTTGTAAAATAGATGTTCCAGCACCTTTGGCCCTTGTGGCTAAATACTTGGTACAGATGTTGAAATCAATGACTATAGCGTTGTGATGGAAAAACCAGATGCCTGGCTTAGAGCGAGAATTAATGTTTTAGTGTGCTTCAACAACTCTGGGCAGGTATATCAATGAATGTCGATGTATTACTTTGCGATTATTTTTTGTATTTCCAGCGCCACATGCTCCACAACTCCTCCCACAATAAATAAACACGTCCTGGGCTGTAGAGGGCACGCCATAGTAGTAAAGCCAAGTTTTATCACCCGTCAAAATGCTGCTCATATGACGAGATGTTTGACGTTCGAGGGCACAAACCTTCCTCACTCAAAGATGTTTCTCTTCTCTAGCTGAAATTTTCTCTTTGAAAGTCCTTATACCACCTGAATACGGTCGTACTGTATTAATAACTGCTGTCGTACCTGCCAGTACGGGAATTATTTCCTCGTAACATTGATCAATAATTAATTTACATACAAAGTTATAGTGTACAATTGAACAGCACATCATTTTGACAAACGCGGCATAGCGAATTGTTTACAGTTCGAGAGCAAGTAACATAGTGTGAGCGGGTAGCTGGCTATAATGTAATATACAGATAACGTGCTACATCACAACACAATCGGTTGCGACAACATTGGAAAGTTTTGTAAGAGCCTTATATATATATATAAAGTCAATGATTCATATATATACATATATAAATCATTGACTTTCTTCGTGCCATGTGTCTTGCCAGTCTTTAGAAGAACTATTCTAGCGACGTCTCAATAAAATTCCACTCATCTTCTTCTCTTTGTTCTCGTTCGGCTTGAAACATGCGAATAAAGTTGCCTTTCGGCGCTCTTGCTTTTATACGTTCTGTTGTCGCTGTTGCCTATACCAATCTGCGTTGGGGAGTGGATCATGGTAGGGGTACATACGTCTACAGTTTTACATTACCCGTCTTTTGTTTCACTGCTCTGCCTTGTTTGTATATATGCCAGCCAAGAGAGCCAAAAATAAATATGAGTGGGATCTCATTGAAACGTCACCAGAATAACTCTTCTAAAGATCGACAAGACATACGGTATGATACTCGAAAAGCCAACGATTTATACGGTGACCGTGAATATATTTGTTGCATAAAGTAAGAAACCCGTAAAAAGGAAATTATACTTACGTCACTAAATAGGGGCATGTCTTGAATAATTTCTACTATCAGTTTACCTAAAACGCTTTTGTTCGCTTCATGTATATTTTTGTCGTTAAAAATTAAGCTAAGATAACTAACAATTGCATCATAGAGTGAAGCATCATTTTCTCTATTAATTTTTTTCAATGCGAAATCCAATGTAACTTCAATAAAAGGTCTTAAAATCATTGGTTGAATACTGTTGCATAAGAATTTTAAAGTAGATATTAACGTTAAAATGTCTTCCACCTAAAAACAATTAAACTAAAATAGACTTTGATGTATAAACATCCTGGCACTTACATTTGGTTCTTCTGTAGTTGCAATTATTAAATTCTCCATAAATCTTCTAGCACTGCCCGACAAATTAACCTGATGTGCGGCTATCAATATACAAAATTTTCTATACTGTGGCACATGAACAAGTTCATGTAAAAAACTCCAATCGCAAGGTGGTAAAGATTTACTATACTCCCGACTTAAAATATTCAAGCAAGCCACTTCTACTTCGCCCTTATTACGATTCTAAAGAATACAAATAATTACATACTTCGTGAATGTTAATTAATGACAAAAAATAAAAACAAACACAAAAGAAAGGAATTTTCATATTGCTTCGTTAGAATTCCATATTTCTGAAGTAAAATAAATGGACACAACACAGACTGAAAGAAATACAGATACAATTAACGTTGAAATGTGTAACACTTTTCAAACTTCAGGGGAAACGCAATTCATTAAATACAATTGATACTACGATTTTTTTGTTTTCATACTTCAATACCATTGTATCTGGTAATTAAATAACTCTAGTCAGTGATTGTAGAGAACGTACAATGAAGCGAAATGTGGTCTCACTAAGCACTACGAACATTATGTGGTATAATAATGATTAATTATTTGCAACTATTAGTTTTGGCGTATTCATTTTCTATAAATTTTGAGTGGCTTAGAAATAAAAACACTTTGAAGAACCAAAGCCTTTACGATATTAGATAAATTGCAAAATTTTGAAACTAGTGCTGCATAGGTTGGGAGTGGAATAAATTCTCAATAAAGGTTAGTCAACTAGTTCAGCCGTCTTGTAAAAATAAAGGAGGGCGAGAAACAAAATTAGAAGGGTACGCGGGAAGAAAAATCATGAAACGAGGGCTATGAAAATTGATATACAAAACACAGAATAAATACTAAAAACCAGAAGAGTGGCATAGAATCGGGAAAAAATAGACCAAAGAACAGTAAGAAGCGCTACACGCTCTTCTTTTACACCTAATAATATAAGGGAACACCAAGAAAATGGTTTACATACAGAAACTACAGAAACGTAATATTCGGTTGTTGAAAAAATCTTGACGTATTTGTTCTGTTTTTCATAGGTCATTTATTAATATGAAAGAAAGATCAATCAATTGTATATTGTCCGTTCTTCGATAAACTTTGGCCATCTTTCGCTGAACTTCATGATTCCTCGTTCATTAGAACCTATATTTTTCGACAAAAATTACTTTCAAGATCTAATCATTTTTGGCAGACGATCAAACTTGTGTATAATCTCGCGTTATCATAGTGAAATACTACTACTTCTTTACGATTAGCGAGCTTTATACATTTACAGATGTTGGAACTGTCCAATTGCCGGCAGTGTGCACATAAATTAATTGTTTCGTTACTTGGTAGGCACAGCATTTTTAATATTTCACCAAACACACAACCAAATAGGCCAATTTTTTCCATAACGATATTAGAAGCTAAAACTGTCGACTGTTATATTGCATAGCATAAAGATAGATGCAAATGACTCTACAACTTACAAAAATGGACTAGCGCCATGTTTCAAAAAGACGCAATAACTTTTCCGACAACCCAATATATATTTTATATTTTAATGATGAAAAGGAATGTAAACTTACTTTTAATTTAATATGTTTCAGCAGTGCTTTAACTATACTGTAAATTTGTAAATAATGATAATCTCTTGGTTCAGCCTTATTTTCTGATATAAAATATACACCTTTTCCATATTCGTTAATCTCCTTTCTTACCCATTTTGAAATAAAATTAACTATACTTTCGAAATGAGCATAATTGCCATTTTTTAACATAGATAACCACCATTCTCCTAAAAAAGCTTTCTACGTATTCACCAACAATTTAAAAATAAAACATCTGAGTGAATTTACCAGACGCAGGAACAATTACATCATTTTCAATATTTTTGTTTGCCTCTTCATCTCTGTATATATCGGGAAAGTGTCTCGATATTTGATCATGGCTAAAACAACTTAAAGCCTCATAGGCAGCATTTACAACATCAATGTTTGTATTAGTAGTTGTATAATTCCATAATTTACTCAGAATATCCGATATCAAATTATCATACTCTGTTACATCAGTGTGTAATTCAGGTACTTCTGATAACAACTTACAAAAGCTATAATAAAATAAGGATATTAAACAACCACGGTTAAATAATATAATTGTTAATAAAATCAACATAATAAGAAACTAAAATTATTTACTTATTGAAAGAATAACACGTAGAAAAATACTATTTCTTGTTTAATGGGATGTTATGATTTAAAGTATTATATTAATTTTAAAGGGGATTGAATAGTGTAAAATAATTAAGAAATCAGTACTAGCAATTCTACATCAACATTAAAAATTACATTTTTTTTAAATTTTCGATACGTTGTATATAACTTGGACAACTGTAAAAGTCAGTCTTGTACTAACTGAATATTTAAATGTAATAGCATTATTTAATGCAATGCGCATCAATAACGCCATATAGCGTGCATTATTAGGATTACTTAGCATTACTTACATACAGCAAGACCATCATATCCTTAGAAAAATCTGCGCACACTTTCGGTATTACTCGTACTCAGTCGCCAGTGTGTCGCTCGCTTCGGTGATTAGGTACATTCCCAACAGAAAGGCGCGGTTTTATTTTGTACTACGCGACGCCAAGAATAAGAATTTAGAAAATTTTTATTTATTAATATATGTTATACTGGTCCAAATGGAATGTAAATTATTAATTAATGAGGCTGCTAAGTGTTATTTAATAGTGTTCTATTGAGGATGTACTATGAAAGTAAATCTTAATATGATTAGGTAGATAATGTAATTACAAAATTTTTTAATAATACCCCGTAATTAGAAGCAAATAGCTTTATTTCAAAATGATTACATAATTACATAATAAATTACATAATAAAACACATTCACAAAGCAATGATTACTAAGTTATTCTGAATCATCGCTGAAACCAAAATCACTGTCAGATGTATCAGCACCCACGTTTATAATTAGTGACTCCGTAAGAACATCCATAAAAACTTCATTTTGTTTATATTCATCTTCGACTCTCTTCACGTGAGTGCAAAGTTTGTTCCAGTCATTTACTGTAATGCTTTTAAATTTTTCTTCCGCTAGCCTTTTAGCGTCCTCTAATTTAAATGTGACATTTTGTGATGCCACAAAATTTTTCACAGTCGCCCAAATCATTTCGATTGGATTTAGTTCAGGGTGATACGGAGGCAATCGTAAAGTTGTATGACCGTGTGCCTCCAAAATTGCGTCTATTTTATATCGTAAGTGTTGTTGTTTATTATATTTTATTAACATATATAACTGGGCTTTCGTCATATCAGATGTACAGGCAATACCTTTTTCGGTCAACCAGTGTAACATTTTTTGCTTGTTTGCATTAGAATTAGGCGCTGGATTTATCTGAACATTGTGGTATGGAGCATTGTCAATAACTAGTACTGAATTTTTTGGTAAATTTGGTATTAGTTTTTCAACGAGCCATTTTTGGTAATTTTCGAAATTCATTTCGTGATGGTAATCACCGGATTTTGTTCCGGATTTAAAAAGTAACAAAGCGTTCTCTACAAATCCATGGTTCTCACCTCCAGCGTGCAACATAATTAAACGCTGGCCCTTGGAGATTGTCGAAAATAACCCATTTCTTGACTTGTCTGTCCAACTTTTCGATTTTGTATGGCCGCTATGAATATAGGATTCATCCATATAAATAGTTGGACGATTTTGCCGTCGATATACATCTATTTTTCGTAAAAAATTTGTACGAATGTTTCTGATATCTGGTTTTTCTTGTAATATCTTGCGATTGTTTTGTGTAGCACAGAATCTAAAACCAAGCTTCTTTATAATTTTTCTTAAGGATTCTCGGCCGCCCGGAAAATTTATATCTTCTTTAAGTTTTTGTAGTAAATTTTTAATAGTAATCCGCTGATTATTTGTCTTGTGGAAATTATAAATAATATGTTTTATTTGGTATAGGTCAATGTCGTCTATTGAATCCATTACTAAACATTTCCTCGATCTTTTCTTTTTTGGCGATTTGAAAACTGGTAGTTGTTCTGTGTTCTCTTTCTCATTTCGTTCTGGTTCTGCTTGATATTCGTTCCCCTCTTTTAAAATATTATAGACAGAAGCTCTTGAAACACCAGTTGCTCTTGCTACGTATTCCTTTAATTCGCTTTTTGTACAATTTCTTATGTCTGTTTCGTTATCTGAAATTGTCTTTAAAAACATTAAACACGACTTCACGGGTTTGTGAATGCAGTCCTTTTCCACCTCCTAAGTTGGACATTATTAATT
Source organism: Dermolepida albohirtum (assembly GCA_031893035.1). Taxonomy (NCBI): domain Eukaryota; kingdom Metazoa; phylum Arthropoda; class Insecta; order Coleoptera; family Scarabaeidae; genus Dermolepida; species Dermolepida albohirtum. Next base: position 9,427 of record JAVIWB010003072.1, read on the forward strand.
ATAATAAATAAAACAAATAATAACCAATTATAATGCAAGACCTCAATTACTCACTTTGACTAACCGTAACTTAACAACTTAACCACGCAACGATCATAAGCACACTGAGGACACAAACAGCTTACCGATGACTCGGAGTGTACCACCCGGCACGCCTACGATGCGCAGTAGATTTTTGTCCAAGGATATGATGGTCGTGCTGTATATATATAAGACTATCGTCAGTATTAAAACTTAGAACAGATTCCTATAAACACCTTGATTTTTTGAATTCGATTTTCGCTTTTATCTATTAGAAGAGGACTAAACATTCAAATATTTCTTACCTCTAATAAGCAGAAGCGGTTATTAAAAATACGTGATGAAGCGAACAAAATTCAATTAGTTTAACACCATTTGTATTTCAAGATTTTATAGATGTAAGTGAGGAAGTGAACGACTTTATACCATTCTTTTTGAATATATACTTATATACTACCTGAAGAGCCTATAATAGGCGAAACGACCATCGGAGTTATTAATCTTGTTCAGCAACTACACATTTTATTGTATTGGCTTATGCCGAATAACACACATGTCTCGGTTACGAGATTATCCAGAAATTCCCATTTAAGTGTTCATTTCATGTTATATTTTCTATTTTTTTAAATACAGTTGAAAAAAATAAGTTATTTTCGAAATTAAATTATTATTGTGTATAACAGTTGCTGTTGAATTTGATCAGTTATACAGAATTTTAATTATTTGGGTAAATTTATAAATAGTTTTCTTTGAAACATTAACATTAAAAATTTATTCCTGAAGGTTTATACAGAAGTTCAGTTTTTTTTAATTATTTGATAAGCTTAGAATTTAGCATTTATTCCTTAAATAAGCAAATAATCATTTCGAAACAAGAAATATGTATAGAAAAAAAATTTCTACCTCTGTATAACATTTTCTCGTTCTTCTGTTTCAAAACTTGATGCTAATGTTTCCCAAGCAGTTATAATATCGATCACACCACCAGTACATAAATATCGCAGACCTTCTAACGCTAAAGAAGATGCTATGCCATTATCAGTTTTACATGTATTCAAAATTTTAGATAAATGTGTGGCCAATTCAGTACCATAGAGTTCAGGTCTGTAATGAAAATAGTTGTAACATACAAAATAACTCCACAAAACTGCATTACTTCTTTTTACAAAGTTCTTTCAAAATATGTGCTTTTGTAACAATAAAATTAGCACTATCAGATGGATTTTCCTCAAACAGCAGTTTCTGTAAATGTGGATAATATTTCGTATCACAGTTCCACAATTCATAAAACAGAAACATAGTAAAAGTTTTCATTTTAGGTGAACTAACAGATAACAGGTGAAGAGTAGATAAAATAATTTGAATATTTTCCTTGACAATTCCCATCTTTGGGATCGCTTTCAGTAATTCAAAATGAATTTTTGAGTCCTTGGTATTAGCCAATTTGTATAAAACCAGGGTTAAAACGTTGCTTGCTATTTCGTTATTCACAGAAACATATTTTAGTAACAAAGCCAAGCATTTTGATGTAATGTGTTCATCGTAGTCACACAAAAATATTCCAGCTACGAAAACATATAGATATTTGAGAAATAAAGTAGATGAATTTTCTGCATATTTTAAAATTCGTAACACATTTACATGAACATTTTCCTTGTCATCTAATAATTTATACACTTCAATTATGAAATGAAGTTGTTGATTTGTATTTTGAAATAAATGCAAGTACTTGTTATTTGCAAAACAATTTTCCACCTCTTTGTTACTGTCCTCGTCAACACTACTTAATTTACTGTATAATTCATTCATAATATCCATGCAGTCTGCTGTTAAAATAGATGGGTATAATATCCAATTCAATAAATTCGTTTTCAAACATTGCTTAATGATAGTATTTACACCTCCTTTGTTCAATAGGTTCAAACCTAAAAAGAAAATAAAAATTTTACAAAACATAACTAAAAGTACAAATTACATAAGCAAAAATTGAAAACGAGTGTTAAATTATCGATATCGACAAAAATGACTATAATATATGCATAAACCCATTCCTAGGTCGTACTGTGATTTCAGTATCACCCATCATTTTTAAGCTTAATATTGAAAATTTTGTCTTTTCGAGTAGAGCAAATACATTTATTTTCACGTATTAAAATTGTCTTACTATTGTGTACACAGTCCGCGGTTTAGCTGATAAAACTTTAAATGTCGAGAACTAACTGAACGCTTTATTTGTCCAGCAAAACAAACATGGAATCTTTTAAACAAACTAAGACCTTGCAGTTCTTGAATGAAAATGGTTTAGAATGAGAAGGGAAAGAGGATGGCGAAGGATAGGGAGAAGAGAGATGGCAAAGTGTATAGAGGGAATTTTATATGTATGGGAAGAGGGAATGGACTATATAATGGAGGAGTACGGAAGTGGACAAATGGGAAGACGAAGAAGGAGAAAAGAGCATAGAAATACATACGAACTGATTTATTTCAATGTATTAAAGCAGTCAAAAAGGATCCTAGCATATAGGATCCAAAGCAAAAATTGCATATTACCATCTAATTTAAAACAAAACTTGAAATAAAACGCGAGAGGCATTCGGAAATAATCGCTCTGTGATATAATATACAGCGTGTTTCAAAAAGAATATACGTATTACAAAGAATTATTTTGTTCAAACTATCGATCGCTGCGCCTTAGCTCGGCTATTGGAGAAACGAAGTCTAGTTTATTTAATAGCCGCTAGATGTCCGTTGTCTTCTGTTTTTCTCGGTAACCGTCATATGTTCAAAATGGTTACTCCGCAACAGAAATCATTTTGTTCTCGACTTTGCGAAGTGCGACTCCGTGATTACAGTACAAAGACGTTTCAGGCTGAGCTACCAAATTGATCCTCCAAATGGGTGGAACATTCGCAGATAGTATCGACAGTTTGTAGATACAGAATGTGTATGTAAAGGAAAGAGTTCTGGCCGCCCTCCTGTTTCTGAAGAAAATGTTGTACGAATTCAAACTGCTTTCCAACGTAATCCTTCAAAATCAACTCAGTCGGGAGTTACAACTGCCTACAACAATAATTTGGCGTGTTTTGAGACGTCGGTTGGTTATGAAGCCGTACAAGTTGTTACAAGCTCTGCGTCCTGATGACAAACGGAAACGAGATTCATGATGCTATTGACAATGATAACACTTTCGTAAAATGCATCGTGTTCAATGATGAAGCGACTTTCCATGTTAGTAGTCTGGTAAACAAACACAATGTTCGAATTTGGGGTCTACAGAACCCACATCCAGCCATTAAACATGTACGAGATTCGCCTAAAATCAATGTGTTTTGTACGATATCCCGATCATCTGTTTACGGTCCATTCTTCTTTGATGGAAACACGGTTAACGGTCGGCAGTATCTCGCTATGTTACATAACTGGTTGTTTCCGAGGCTGCACGAAGACAACTTCATTTTTCAACAAGACGGGGCACCCCCTCACTGGAGTCGCCAAGTGCGTGAATATCTGAATGAAACTCTACCGAACCGTTGGATTGGTCGTCAAAGAGCTGGCGACTTAGCATATCTCAGCTGGGCTCCACGGTCACCTGATTTGACACCCTGTGACTTCTTCCTGTGGGGTTTCGTTAAAGACAACGTTTATGTACTACCACTCCCACAGAACCTGGAAGAGTTGAAGAACCGGATCCGTACTGCCATAACATCAGTGACGATGGACATGCTTGCCCGAGTATGGGAGGAATTTGAGTATCGATGTGATATTGTTCGTGTCGCTGATGGAGGACATATTGAACATCTATAATCTGAACTTGAGAGATTCGTAAATATGTGTGTAAATTCGTATGTCTTAAAGGTTAATAAATATATGCTTTCGAAATGCGTATATTCTTTTTGAAACACCCTGTATTAGGCAAAGTAAATACTTTCTAAGTTCGTTTACTTACTTGTGATGAATTTAAATTCCAATACATCTTTTAAATAAGCTCAACAGGGCTTAAGCTCTCAAACATTTCATCCTGTCTTCCACACACGAAATTGTTAAAAAAGAACTGAAACAAGTGAACTCAAAAATTTTATCACCAATTAATTTTATTGATGTCGGAATTACTTGCCAAACTCATGTAATACAATACTAGCTAAATTGTTTAAGAATCTGCTTATATATGACCACTAGTATCCAAACATTAATAATAATACTAAAATACTATTAATGCTATACTAACGCAGACGTTGTAGACAATTAGTGTAAATAATTCAATCTAATCCGAAATCAAACATTATTTTCCAAAACTCGGGACAAGTAAAGCAATGTTAAAGATCATAACTATTTAGAAACCCTTGGTATTTACATTATTACATTAACGAAATAAAGAATTTGGTTAGCACTCGTGCTATTAAACATGAGCGTTGTGCTAAGACCCTGCTGCGCGTCTTCACAGGCTAGAAACCGAATTCAGTTTACTTCTGTCAAGATTCTCTCCCGCAACCCATATTATTGTAAACAAAAACAACCAAGATTCCACAGAAATTCTAAAGCATCTCAACAATCTAAACCGCGATGACGGCCATGCTTTGCACAACAACTGACAAACCCTCCTTTCAAAACCACTCCGCTATAAATTCAAGGCTCTAGTGACACGAAACAACCGCTACACTCTCCCTTACCAACTAACAGACCTCCAATTTCAGTTCAGGCAAGATCAGCACTGAGAATGTCTCTTGCGTAAGCGGTCAAAACTTCACAAAGTCAAGCAGCAATACGAGAGACATGGTTAAACCTCGATAACCTAAAAGAAGCTATAGACAATGGCCGCAGATGTCTACAAACCAGATTAAGTAAAGAAATGGTTTTAGAGTATGGCAAGCTGTTATATCCGAGTAATCGAAACTAGATACTTTTAATGACAATATCCAAGCTATTATTTTTAAAAATGTATGTAGATTTTCAAAATAAATAAAAAGCGAAAAAAACGCATTTTTGATAGCCAAATTCTACTGGCCATAAAACATCTAAAATCTGATTCGACTCTGGTTATAATTGTATTCCCAATTTTTTTATACGTGACTATACCACTGTCTTATGGAAACCCTGGAATCTATGCTCCATACTCAATCTTTCAGGTTTCACCCACTAAGTGAGATTACTCCTTTTATAAGAAAGGTAATAGTTCGGATATGCGAAACTATCGTTCAGAAAGCATTCTTTCTGGATTTGCAAAAACATTAGAACGTCTCTATTCTAAAATTTGTAATTGCATCAAACCTTACATCACAACTCAACAACATAATTTCACTATTGGCAGATAGACTGACAGAAATAATACAATTTAATAAATATGAAAACGGGAACAAGTTGACATCATTTATAATGACTTCACTAAAACTTTTCATACACTGAATCATTCCCTACTTTTACCAAAATGTATTCCTTTGATTTGTCTTCTGCTACATTCAGTCTAATACCATTTTACACAATAGAACTTCTTATGTATGCAATAATGAATTTAACTCAAAACTCTTTTACGGCTTCTTCAGGCATTCCTCGGCGGTCCAACTTGGGTCCACTAATGTTTATAAATACCAAACATTAGTGGACCCAAGTTTAAATGATCTTTTATCTCATACCATCATTGTCGAGTTCTTACATACACGATTTAAAAATGCTTCTTTTTCTTATTCAAAAAACAATGATCCAGTCATTTATAATTGTGCTATTAGTTTAGATGATATTGCAAGACGATCTAGGGGTGCTCTTTGATACCAATTTGCAATTTATTATGCAGAAAATTGATTGACCTAATCACCACTAACATTTTATACTACTCTTTTATGCAAACTAAACTAGAATATGTTTCAATTGTATGGTACCCATTTATATATACTAGCAATTGACTCAAGAAAAAATACAAAAGAGATTTCTTAAATAGCTCCCTTTTAAGCGTGATGATATTTACCCTGCTCAAGGAACTAATTGTGGTTCCTTCTTATTGACATAATTTTTTCTTCCTTAACACATCGTAGGAAACTAGCAAGTAGCAGATTTCTGATTAAACTTGTCAATGAAAATTCACTATCTCCTTTGTCATAAGTTTATTTAAAATGTTTATTACACTAGCACAAATACGTCCGAGACCGCATATGACTGTTAATACTAATGAACTTTTTCATTTAGTTGTTATTGGATCCTATATTTTCGTATAGTTTTTAACTCTTTATGACTTCCATCAGCATAATTAGAACATATTTAAGTGACAAATCTTTCCAGATAACTAAACTAAACTATACTAAAAATTTAAATATATCTTTTAAGTGTAAGCGGTGCAAACATGCTATAGTACTTTGAAATAAAATAGTTCATAATCTGACAAAATGAAACTTGCCAAACATTCTGTTTGTATGAGAGTAAATATTAATACCTATTAGGTGTTCATTAAAAATGAAGTTATAGTCCTCGAAAATTTGAAATCGTATCCGAGTTAGTTTCATTAATTATTTAACCTAACTAACATTTAAAATTTAAAAATAAATGAATGTTAAGTTATCTGCTTCTGGGTTTCCGGGCTGGAATCCAGAAGCAGATAGCATGGACCACGACCGCGGAAGTCTACGTACCAAATGAATGTTAAGTTAGGTCATGCGATTTTTTTGTTCAAAACCTACTTAACTTCGTTTTTTAATGAACATTGGTCAGTCATATAAAATACGAAATAGTTTTCTGTACTAACAGGAAATGTCAGCTTATACTGATTGCTTATATTATTTATCATATTCATTGATATTATATTGACTATAGTACATCTAAACTTTATTATTTCAATTATTCAATATTTTAAAAAATAATACTGTTTATACGAAAAACTTTCAATTTTGACAATGTCTAATCAAAAACAAATACCAAACAAATTAAAATCCAAAATCTAATAAAATAATGTTCATGAGTGAAACTTAAGAGTAACATAGGTAAAAAAAGAATAATAAAAATGATGAACAACCAATTCCTTCACTCAAGGTTTGAGGCTTTCTAGCACAAGAGTCGAGTGTAATTGAAACCATATGAAACTTTTCCAGCCATTGACGGTGTAATAGAGTCACTGATTTTTAGTGTTACATTTAATGTACATTTAGAAATTTTTTATCATGTTTTTAAATTGTTTCTTATTCATAGATCGATTTTAAAACCTATCTAAAAATACTTAACTTAAAAAACCACGTGTACATTTCGTATGCAACCACAAACATCTTCAATTGTAACTCGAGAGTTACTATAACCTATATTTCATGTGTGCTGCACACATAACTCTTGCTTACTACTGAAGATATGTGCAATGCATACGAAATGTAACTCTGGTTTTTCTAATTAAAACTTATTTTGCGAAAAAATAAGGTGTTTTATTATAATAACTTTTTTGTTGTAATCATTACATAAAGCAAGTCGTATGACATCATTTTAAAGAACTTTTCCCCTACTAATCTTTTAATGAAATTGTTTATAACGTTGGCACAGCTCCCTAAAGTTATATCACGCTTTTAATAAACTTAGCTTTGTTAGCTTAATTTTTTTGGCACCGCCCCTGGTCAATCCCTAGTTGAGCTCGGTAATAATTTTCATGTCATTATAATACACTATTTTCATTTTAATATAGTCTTCGTCTTGCTCCTTCAGTATCACATTCGCGGTATGCAACAGGCTCTGACCAGATATACACACCCAAGTATCATTCGATGCTTACGATTTCAACTAGTTCTTATATAACCTTCTCCTACAACTTTATTATTTTATTACAGCCTTTACAATCATTGTTTTGTCAATTCGTTATTAATTTATAATATACTCAAAGTTTTATTTTTTTTAGATTTAATTTAAATAAAATTTTAAAGACAACTTTGTTTTTCTTTATTCTATTACTTTTTTTCAGCTTTTCACATGGCCTGGAACTTCTGTGTTCATTATGAAGTAATTTATTATTGTTTCCATTTATTGTTACAGTATAGCTAGTCTGGAACCTCCTTAAATGAATTTATTTCTCGCACTAAGCATAATAATAAATTTGATACCACAAAGTGGAGTAATTTTTATTAATACACTCTCAGCGTAATAATTAATTGGATGTCTGATGTGGAGTAATTTTTCTTACACACATAGCATAATAGGTAATGAATTTTGTTAAATAAATACAATTCATATAAAAATATTATTTTAATTATAATCGATTGAATAGGTATGTTTAGAATATCTATTATCAAAAAATTCCACACTAAAAAATATTTACAAAATTCCACAGTCAAAAAAAAAAACCTCTAATTATATTATTTCTTTACATAAATAGAATAATGTTATTAGCATAGTATCAAACTCTAGATCAATTAATATTGAAACGATGTAGTATTCAGATAATAGTGTTCATTTATCATATAAAATGTTGTAAATTAAACTTAATAAAACATGCAAATGATTGTAAGTTATGTATTATAAATGATCTGTTTCATAGGAATAAACTGTAATTTGCACATAATACTCACAAAGTTTTAATAAATCCTTTAAGTACATTGCAGGTACTGTTCCAATAGATTTTGCTAAGAAGACCAATATGGGATTGATATATGTAAAATCCATGTCCTGTAGAAACTCAGATATTGTCAAGATAACTTCTGTTGAATCCCATTTATTTAAATACATTTCATGTAATAAAGAAAATAACCATAACATAAGAAACTGCTGAATTTCGCCACTACTTTTCATTGTAGGTGCCTTAATAATATCTATTAAAATGTTGCTTGTGCTTATCTGGTTAGAGTTGGAATATATCTAGTAAAACAAGAATTTTTAATTGATATTTGTTATAAAATAGTTGTATGCTATAAAAATTATTTAATAAACTTCGACTTTTACCTATTTTAAGTTTCAGTATACTCACAAATTAAAAATTAAACGAGATTTCCCTATCAAGGGTTGCCTATCAATGAACTGGATGGACCCAATACATTAAAAACATGCATGCCAAATGTATTATTCTTTAAGCAGTAAAATTAATAAATATTCGATATAGAGCATAGCATAATAAAATCATATTATATTGGTAATGCAAAACCATTTAAGAAGCTATGAGATGCATGTTAAAAGAATTATTTTATACTTTCTATAAAAAAATAAAAATATTATATTTACCTGCAGCCAAATAACAATATTTATAATTAATTTATGATCACATCTGCTTTCATTTATTAGAAAGTTCAGGAATTTACTTCGGCAATACTCAGAGGTCTTCAAAAATGGATCACACATGATATACTTATACAAAGGCATAAATAACTTATTCAAATTTTTAATAAACCTGTAAATAGCTATCTCTATATGAACAGTAACTTAAATCAGCATAAGCATACAATTTGTTGTTGGTTTCATATAGGTTTCTTAAATAACTCAAAATATCCAGCCATACATCGGAATTTTGAATTAAAATTGTGATAAGAGGGTGTTGTGGCGACACTAAATTAAATGGACAAACATATTCTTCACAATTTGTTTTAAATTCCGAATCCATCACTAACAAATCACTTAAAACCATTATGATACCTCTATAGTTTCTAAAACAATATCATAACATTGAGGAATAGTTTATATAAATATTGAAAATATACTTACTTTGTAAATGGAATCATAGCTACTAATTCTGATGACATACTTGAAATATCCAATGTACCACATTTTATAAGATATACCAATGCTTTTCCAGATATAATACAAATATTTGGATCCGTATTAATAAATTTATCTTTTAAGTACTTCATTTCAGGAATCTCCTTTTTCCTATATTCTGTGTTCTCCTTAAATTTTTCTTTAATCACTTCTACTAAAGCAGATATTGCTTTAGCAATGAGAATTGAATTATTAGATGATAATTTACGTTCATATTCATCCATTTTCTACAAAAGAAAATTGAATTAGATATTTACGCGCCATAACTTAAAAAGTAACAGACCAATCAACGTCAATAAAAGCATCCAATGCTACTGACAAACGTGTTAACCTCTTCTTAATATTCAACATAAAATATAAAATATACACATATTATTATGTATATAAAATCTATATTAATAATAGTACATTTATACGGCAATTGTAGTTAGATGAAGACATTTGTTGTTTTATAGTACAAATGATAAGGTATGTGTCGTACTTACTTATATTGATATATTCATATTGACATTTAATTAAACACCATTTACAGAAACGTACGTATGTATGACAATAAATAATATTTAACTAGTCTTTTACTTATTATTATATATCATAAAATTTATTTTTATAAATTAATTTTAAATTATATTTGGTTATAGTCAGATACAGTTATTTTAAGGCAATTTTATTAAATACTAAACACATCTAGTCTGAAGTTAGTATTCATTCCATTTAGTTAGCAGTATATTACGGTTCTGTTGATATAGAATGCTTGAAACTTTAAAATATGTTTAAATAAATCTCATAATACATAAATATATTTGATATAGATTTCTAAATTAAAATATTCAAAATTATTGATTTTACTTAAAAATATAACTGAAAATAATATACAGTCAACTAGTTATGCTGTACAAATTCGATCCCAAATTTCTTTGAATACATATATAAAAGAAAACACTAATTCGGATTCTTAATCACGTTTAAATAAAACGGTATATTAAATATTTGCACCGTAGAACACATTTTTTCGATAAATTTGGCTATTTAGCCTAACGGTTTTTTTTCTTTGTGTAGTGTTGTTAACTAGCGCATATTACCAGACATGATGTAAGGGTTTACATTTACAACTCATATTTGCAATAACATCAAATGCCTATTTTTCACAAATACGTGATGTTATGTTTGAGGTTGTAAATAATAGTAGTTTTCATATTATTATTAAAGATTTTTAGTTTTTTAACGTTGTTAAATGGAAGAAAACATGCTTTATCATAACAGGATGTTCACATTTGATGATATTCAACATTCATGGAGTGTATAAACACTTGTGACTGACTGTTCATACTTATGTATGTGTATATAAAGAGAATTAATGACAGTATCTTGATTAGATGCTTAGTCGTTAGAATTATTTTTAATTCAAAATGCATGTACAGACCATATATTGCGTTGTCTGTCTTTGCAACATTTCTTAATATTGTGTCTTAATATACAATATATCTCTTTCACTTACATCATAAGCAAGCTCGAGAACGATATTTTGTGGTATTACGAATATACGTGTTAATAAGTGTTATGTTGTATTTGCTCTGCAACGGAAACGCTATTAAGCGAATACAGCCGAAGCTTTGTTGTGGTAAAATCGTATATACAACCATGCTCAGATGTATTAGACACCCCAGGTAAAAACCCTTATTCTCGGTATTATCCAAGTCTGACGGAAATTAACCGTAAAAATAGTTAATGGTATTTACAGAAATGCGTTTTTGAAGGGTATTCAAAAATGTTAATCCCCTATTGAAAAGAATAGGTGGAAAGGGGAAATTGTGGATTTTAGAAATTTAGTGTCATTCTAGCAGTGTGTGAGCAACGTGCGTTTGTGAGTTTGTGGTAGAGATCAATTAGATTATCCTATTTCTTCACGTTGTCAGTTATTTGTTGAATAAAAATGCCTAAAACACGCGAGTTGTCGGTAGGGGAACGCGCCCAAATAGTGCTACTGCATTCCCAGAAGTTATCAATAGCTGCAATTGCAAAAAAAAAATGTTCGCGATGTGCAGTCCGTACAACCATTAGTCGCTATCAGGAGAGTGGGTCGTTTGTTAACAGACCAAAATGGCAGAAAACCCTGTACCTCGAATAGAGAAGACAGAATTTTACAAAGTCTGGCTCTCAGTGATAGGAAAAAATCTTCGAAACAGCTCGCCAGTGAGCTGAAACAGCGTTATCGCGCAAACAGTGAGAAGGCGTCTCCAGCGTGCTGGTTTACGAGGGTGTAAAGCGCGACGTAAACCGCTTTTAACTGACGCTCATAAAAAGAAGCGTTATTTATGGGCCAAACAACATGATAATTGGACAATCGAGAAGTGGTCGAAGATTCTTTGGTCTGATGAATCGAATATCGAGGTATGTAAGTACATCTTCATGATTAATATTCTTATCGTTGTATGCAATTCAGTCTACATGTAACATTAAACAAAGTTAATCCTGTCTAAGTGCTAACATTCTTCTTTTGCCTGGCAGCTTTGGGGACTACCTGGGACGCTATACGTTCGCCGTAGGCAAGGGGAAGCTTATGAACCACAATGTATCATTCCCACAGTAAAATTTGGAGGTGGTAGTATCATGGTTTGGGGTTGTATGTCTGCATACGGTGTTGGAGAAGTGTACCTGTGCGATGGACGGATGAATAGCCAACGGTATTTAGCCATGTTGGAGGAAGTATTAGAACCGTCTGTGCTAAAACTATTCGACCAGGATATTCCACAATACATTTTTCAGCAAGATAATGCGCCCTGCCACAAATCGGGAGCTGTAATGCGTTGGTTCGAGGAAAACACAGTGGAGGTATTGGATTGGCCGCCACAAAGTCCCGATTTGTCGCCCATTGAAAATTTGTGGTGTATCTTAAAAATTAAGATCACGGAACATAAATGCCTGTCAAAAGCAGAATTATCAACAAAAATTCGCGAAATATGGGCTGCAATACCACCGGCAGAGTGTTACAATTTAGTAGCAAGTATGCCTCGACGAGTGCGAGCTGTCATTAAGGCCAAGGGCGGAGCGACAAAATATTGATAAATTGTACTATATTACTAAATAACACTTTGTACATAATTTTCACAACAGTTTTATTTTCCTCACCTCTCTTTTGACTAAACTATATAAACTATATATGTATGTATGTACATAAATTCGTAAGGTGTCTAATACATTTGAGCATGGTTGTATATTTTAACAAGAATTGTGTTGCACATCTTCTACAAGCAAAATATTTTATGTTACGTTTACGTTTTAGAGGACGTATGTTTAATTGTTTACATAGCATAAATTCCTTTGAAAATTTCTTGGAAAAACCTTTTTGTAGACGTTTTATGAATGACCAGGCAGAATTAAACGTCTTGACAGACCTATGCCGGATTTGACTATAAGCCAAAAAATTACAAGTAAAAATCGTACTTTTAACAGGATATTTAATTCGGACATGTAGAAACACGTGAGTGGCTTTGTGGCTGTAATTTAAGATGTGCGTTTTTTCTTTGGCTGCTTTATAATGGTCACTCCTACTGTAACGAATATAAATTGTTAATATTAATCAATTTCCTTTAAATATTTTTGAAAAGACGCAGTTTTCAAAAAAAAAACAGTATAATCGACTTGGTTACCTTTAATGGATATAGTACACATAATTTTATAATACCTAAATCTTCTTTTACACAAGTTGCCACTGGTATCACATACATGTTTCCCATTATATAGTGATTGACCGCATTTCTAAAGATTTTTGAGATACTTATCTTATGTTTTCCCACCTAGTGGAACAAGTCAGCCTGAACTACTTTTGCGGCAGAATATAACACTGGTTTTATAGAAAGAAAAAATGTACATTACAACATTACTATGGAATACACATGATTCACATGAAAATATATTTACATATATTCCAACGACCGTCGATTGCGATTATTTTGCGATATATTTTTTTAATTTAATTGAATATTTGATTTTTAGTTTTATTATAGCAAACTAACAGCATGTTTTTTGATTCTTATGTATTTATTGTTATGCAAACGGAAATAATACCTATTGAACAATAAAAGCATATAACTTTTATAGTGTATATATATATATATATGTATATACTATCGTGGCCATATGTATTAGACATTCGGTGTTTTACGGGGTTTTTGAGAAAGTATTGCAAATAAATACCACACATGTAAAAACACTTTTAGCGATAATTTATTAAATACTTTCAATATTTTGTGAATCCGCCACCTGCCTGTATTACAGCACGGATTCTGCGTAACATGCTGTATACAAGATTGTGGCACAGTTGTTCTGGAATTTTCTCCCATTCTTCCAAAATTTTATCTTTTAATTTTATTTCAGATCCACATTTGTACCTGGACACCCTTTCCTTCAATACTTTTCATAAATGTTCAATGGGTGACAGGTCTGGAGAGTGTGCTGGCCACTCTAATATGTGCACGTCATTTTCAGCGAACCAACGCATCACTTCGCGTTATTTGTGGCAGGGTGTGTTGTCCTGTTGAAAGTAGTATTCTGACTCGTCTCCATCAAATAATTTTAATACAGACAGTTCTAGAACTTCCTCCAACATACTGAGGCACCGCCGACTATTCATGATGCCGTCGCACACAAACACCTCTCCAACGCCTGAGGCGAACATGGATCCCCATGTCATCACACTGCCTTCACAAAATTTCGTCAATGATACAAGGCAATCAGGATGATAAGCTTCCGTTTTCCTGCGTCGTACGTACTTTGCAACAGATTGGACGAAAACCTGTATTTAAAAACGCTAAAGTTACTTTACTGTTTCAATTGATTTCTGCTGCATTAAAGTACGTCGACTTTAATATCAAAATCGCTAGTACAAACATCAACATTATTCATAACGTACCTGTATGTTGGATTCGTCGGACCACATCGCCTTGGTCCAATCATCCACTGTCCAGAGCTCGTATCTTTTCGCCCATGCTAAACGCTTCCTTTTGTGCTCCTGAGAGAGGTACGGTTTGTGTGGGAGCTTACAGCTGCTCAGGCCTAATTCTGTAAGACGTCTCCTTACGGTACGAGCAGAAACAGTGACATTATACCTTTGTAACATGTCACCTGCAAACTGTTGCGAAGTTCTCTTGCGATTTCCCAAGCACATTTTTTCTAAGGCTCAATCATCCCTTGTCGTTGCCTGGCGTTTTCGACCGCTCTTCTTTCTATTCTTGTATGAGCCGGTTTCCTATGACGTTTGACCGTAGTTTGGATGGCGGACCTCGAACATTTCTTTTGTTTAGCGATTGCAGAAAGCAACATTCCTTGCGTTGTAAGCAGAATTATCTGACCACGTTCCGCTTCTGTTAATTCGCGCGTCTTAGGCATTAGTTGATATTCTATATCAGAATAATGGAAAAAAATCACACACAAAATATCTCTTTTTTTCCTCTACAACCGCACCCTACTGCAGCCACTTGTGCAATAAATAAATATAAAAACAGGCCATTCTTATAATTACACCACTATCTCCTAACAAAGGCTAATATTGAATCATAAAAATATTGTTATTCTGGTCTTATCTATATTTACTACCTGCCCGATTTCTCAGAAATACATCGGTTACAATAACATCTGGTTTTGCCAAAAGTATCTAATACATATGGCCACGATAGTATAAATATATATGTATATATTGTATGTATACATATTTATAATTTCGGACAATAAAAATTTTCAATCAATTTAAGCATACCAATACACTTTTGAAAGACTGTAACAAAAGAACAAATTATTAATAAAATTAAATATTAAAGAACAATAAATTTCAAAAGAATTCATACTTGAAATCTATGTTGTATATGTTTTTATTATAACTGCATCCATACGAAAATATGTAATATACAGTATTTTAAATATTATATCTTTAAAATTTAATTTTAAAATAAATATAACAAAATATCTTTTAGATGGGTTTATCAAGACAAGAAGTAAACCTGAGGCGGCTACTTGCAAAGTGTGAACTGTTGATAAAAAATAATCAGAAAGATGACGAAAGATTTCCGAAATATGTTAATTCGTTAGAACAAATGATAAAAGAAATAAAATCACAAAGGTATTTACAGAAATTATTTAGAAGTACTTCACATTTTTGTTTAATCATTGTATCTATACAGCGCACCTAATGACAATATTCCAGACTACATGAAAAGAGTAAAAAGCCTAAAATTTCAACTGGGAATGATAACTAATGATGAGTTTGCCTCTGGAGATATGGAGAAACAGAAAACTAATTTTAGGGAAGAGCTTCTAGGTAATTTACTATTCATTTAATAATATATAATGTCGCAATATATTCTAGAGGTGCGAAAAAGGAATGTTAGCAAATCTGAAGCTTCAGGTGATTTAAATCAAATTCTCGATTTTCATCAGAATATGCATGAAAAAATAGCTGAAGAAATGCTTGAATTAACTAAAAATTTGAAGGAACATAGTACATTAGCGAGTAATATTATAAAAAAAGACACAGAGGTAAGAATATTTTCTTTTGAAATACTAAATACAGTATATATTAGTTCATATACATCTTTTAAAAATTATAGAAGTTTTGATGCATTTTTAGGTAATTAGTAGGTCGTCACAATTAACTGACCAAAATTTTTCCAAACTGAAAGTAGAATCTGAAAAATTAGCTGAACATTCCAGAAAGGCTTGGAAATGTTGGATGTGGATTCTGTTATTAATTGTTATGGTTGTTTTTATAAGTGAGTAATATTTATAACATAGACATATATATGTATACAATATATACGTACAACCAAAGATCCCTTAACGTACATAATGCGTGCACAAACTGATCTGCGTTGAGGAGACGATGAATTTTCATATAAATACACATGTTTCCAAGTTTATAGTTACGTATTCAGTCAACTAACGTACATAGTGGTTCATTCGAACATACACTTTGTTAGCTTGAAACTACGATAAACGCCTAATTTATTATACGAATTCATAAGACGGGATTTTCTCTACTTTGTTTTCACCGTGTAAATAAACTGCTGTAAAAATTATCGACTTAGGGGATTGTTGATTTTTTTTCTGTTAATTACTAGTTTATAAACTCATTTGTTTAAGTGTATTGATACCAAGTGATCGCTGAAAATAGATAAATAATAGTTTTGCGAAGCGTTTGATAAAAATCATAAAAAGTATGAATGAAAGTGAAAGAAATCAAAAAAAAGGACTATCTGTTTTGAGAAAAAATTTAAACTTATTGAAAACGCAAAAAGAGGAGAAAAGTTGACAAAAATAGGAGGGAATCTAGGTCTGAGTCGTTCAACAGTAAACACCATAACAACAAAACTTTGGTTAGATGATCAAAACCAACGTAATGTTCCATTAAGCGTTTCTATTGTCCAAGAAAAGCTAAACAAGAGTTGACATATAATATGGGGGTAGTTCAAACGCTGAAACTTTCAGCGGAAGCTGGGGATGGTTTCGAAGATTTATAATTCGAGCTAGATTACAAAACATCAAAGCGACCAGCAAAGGAGCTAGTGCTATTGTTAACGCGGAAAATGTTTGATGATAGAAGTTGAAGACTACTGTGCACACCAAGTATTAGTGTCGATGAGACCGATTTTTTTTGAAAGAAAAGCGACCAAATACGTATATGTATATCTGTTGACCAAAAACGCCGGAATATAAAGTCTCCAAAGATCGCCTTTACTATTAAGTGAAAGTGCGGCAGGGAATTTTAAACTGAAGTCTATTCTAGTATATCACAGTGAATATCCTAGAGCATTTAGAAGAACTGCAAAATTTTTATTGCCAGTAATTTGGAAATCGCAGAGCTTGGGTTACTGTTTCTTTATTTGAGGATTGGTTCAAAAATCATCTTATACCCTCAGTGCGAATTGATTGTTTTAAATAAATTTCAATCAGTTGTTATTATGTTCATTTTTTAATTTTTGGAACCTGACATGCATAAACCTAAAACAGACAGCTGAAAGTGTAAGTTACGTAGATTTGTACGTAGTTCGTATGGATGGTACATTCGCACGAACAGAGGGTAGTAAATGAACAAGTGCCCGTTGCCCGTTGACCGGGCTGTACATAAAATTAGCGCTGCCTATATTGTGTGTTGATATTCTTAAGAATTGTTTAATCATAAAATTCTTTGTTAAAGCTTCTACGATTATTCATAGAGAAGTATATGCATGGTATTTAATTCTGAGTGGAAATTTTTTGCAATTTTGTATACTCATATCAGTGTATCGTGAATGATTGCATTGTTAACATTAAATATCTTTTAATATTATGTGTAGCAAATGGTCGTACTTTTAAATTCTAATTACAATCAATATTTTTTACAGATATGGTTTTATTTATGAAGGTAATGAAGAAGAAATAACCGCAATATATATATATATACACTTGTTTTATAATTTATTATATTATGGTAAAAATTTAAATACAATATTTAACATTTACGTGCTTAACATTTTATTTTTAATATCTGTAATTAATAACTCCCCAAAACATTTTCCCTATTTTGCTGGTTGTCTATGCTGTTCCACAAATACTGCTTAAGCAGTGTTAATCTAGAAACAGATTCAGAATGCAGTATTTTTTTTAAGATACTTCGAAATACCTTTCAAGGGCAATACAAAAGCAACTTTAAAACCCTTTTGAAGTGTATGTAAAAAGTAATGTCCATACGTATACTATTTTATTAAATACGTCAAAAATTTATGTATATGTAGCAGCATTTTAAATAAATCTCCAGAAAGTATTGAAAACTTTATAAAATAAAAATTTAGTTTAGAATATACGCAGGGTTTAACTCCTTTATATTATACAGTGCGATCGAATATAGCAAAATAGGCACGCCAGAAAAATGGGCATTGAAATGTTTCAACTTCGCGTCTACTTATAAATACCATAGATTAATTATTGCGCATTAGAGAAAATTAAATTTATTTAATTTAAGATTACCCTCCTGTAAGCGACGTTTTACCGTACTTACTGCATCTCCACATTTTTCTTCGGGATTGAATTGTGCCCCTATTTC
Organism: Dermolepida albohirtum; assembly: GCA_031893035.1. Taxonomy (NCBI): domain Eukaryota; kingdom Metazoa; phylum Arthropoda; class Insecta; order Coleoptera; family Scarabaeidae; genus Dermolepida; species Dermolepida albohirtum. The sequence goes on from JAVIWB010003072.1 coordinate 28,220, forward strand.
TGGTGCTGTTTTCGTAAGATTCTTTTTGCTTAATTAATTGTATTTGCCTATCATCAGTTTCCGTGGTAATTCTAGACGAACCTGGCCGTGCACGGTAGCATCTTGATGCCGAAGAATAGTATTATTGACTATAAATTTTGAAATATTGGTTTACCACGCTGCATTACAACTCACGTATTAAAAATTAAATTATTAATATAACTCTTTGAGATAGCCCAATGCTAAGTAAAAGCACTTGCTAACTATACCTTGTCTCAGAATAAGGAGTGATTCAAATATCCCGCTAAAACGCGGAACACAGCTTAAAAATGTAACTTACCATAGAAATGAGATAATTTTTTTCTTTATTATATAAAAATAAGTGAAAAAAATTCATTTTAATGGAAGTATGATTGTACACATGTTACTTTTTGGATTAATATGTACCAAAATTAAGATTAAATATTATTAAATAAAACAATGAAAAATGTATTTGAACGTTTACAGGTTATGAAAAATGACGGATATCTGGCATTCATTTATTCATATTAATCAATATTATCAAGAACCAATGAAATCTCTTAAAATGTGTATTATTTTGGCGCAATATTTGAATCACTCGTTCTTATTCTGAAACCAGGTATAATCTCACTTATGTAAGAACAGTACTGTTAAATGCTATTCTGTATAAAGCTGTTACTTGTTTTCGAGATCTTTTGATTCTATTCAATAAAGCAATAAATTCTCGGAAAATTACTTTTCTGGTAAATAGGAATTTATAAGACGCAGACACAAAAAATTCATTAATATTGTATTTTATTATTAGTTTTAAATCTACGGTATTATTTAAATATTAAATTTCGAATTTGAGCTTAATTTCTATTATATTTTCTTTGTTTTTCTAAGTATCTTTGATATATTGCAATGGAATTGAAACGTGGAATTATATAAAATTTCATTGACGTAACTAATCGATTAATACAAATACTCCATTAGCTCCGAAGTTAGTATTATAAATGCACACAAAACACTTTTAATATTGCAGTCACGGTTTCATTGTTTTTGATAAATGTTTCAACAATAAGAGCATTATGCTCGACCGTCCAGTTCATGGTGGCAACTACAAAAGGAATGCTAGTCCCTAACTAACGCGACACTTCCCATCACTCCTCGAGTACTGATCTCCGAAAATGTGTCAGTTATTTCTGCCATAACCTGTAACTTTATAATCTTCTAATACTTCTAGAAGGCACTTAGCTACATACCATTGGGCATTTCAAGCCTTCTGTTCAAGTTTAACGGACTTGATTAATCTTGTACTTCTTTAAAATATCGCGTACTCATGCAGCCCGACTCAACGTTTTTGACGAGCTGGAATATCATAAAATGACATCTATGTTTCGTCACTTATTGCTATTTTAGAAATAATTCTAGACTCTTTGAAGTTTCACTACCGTGCCGAACCCAATCCTCGATATCTCTTGCATTTTAACATAAGTCATACGGTAGTAATTATTTATCGTATGCTGTACTACCAATGTTTTAAGGAGTCACTGCAGTTTTTGGCCTACCTGCACAAATATCATTCTGCAGAAAATTTTGTCCCCTACCAAATTATTTATACTATCTTATACACAGGTGGAGCTTCACTCTCAAAACCAGAGTGCAAGCAATCAAGGAATTGTTCTTTTAAACCAACTTTAGAACTGCACGATAGTCTTCCCTTGAAAGACTCATACTGACTATTTAAAAAAATTGATTGCCTACAATTGGAAAAAACACTGTTTTTGCAAATTTCTTGTGTAACAAAATGTCAAATACTTTATTAGCGAGTTTGGTTCCTATAGATTTCATATATATAATAGATTTTGATCGAGCCTTACAACTGCAACAAAAAGTGTCTTATATTCGAGGCTTGCTCTATCTTCCGCGGTTCTATTATTACCAGAAAATTTTATCTCTAGCTTCCCATTTTTATCAACTTAAGTTAAGTTGATAAGCCCAAAGGTCAGCCAGCCATCAATTTTTGAGACTACTGAGACTGGATTATTAATTATGCACGAGTTAAATTTAAAACTAGTTCATCTTAAAAAAATTCTTCAGTCATTAGTAGATGGTAATTATTAATTTTAAAGCAAAACAAATTTAACATAAGTTGAACTAAAAACAAAATATATTAAAGTGCGAAGCTGATTTATTCAATGAAAATTATTACATTCAGATGAAGGTAGTCAAGAACGTTGAGTAAATTAGGAACGTTAATGCTAAAATAAAATGGTCTTTTATTTTAGAAATATTAAAATCATTACATTTACAATACTTACACATGGTAACGAATCCGTCCGATTCAAATAAGTAATATTTCTTTAAATAACAAAATAAAAGCAAAATTTATTTAAAAAAAAAAAGCACTACAGTGTGTAGTAATTGATAACAAAAACAAGGATATGTATATATTTTTTTCTCAAATAAAACTGTCAAAATAGCTTAGTATCACAAAGGAACTTAAAAATAAAAAATCTTTATGATGTCATTTGGATTTTTGCACCCAAACTGGTGCAGATAGAGATCCACTAGATACTCTCGTTGTTGTTATAACTTCTTCACAACAGTTACAAGAGTTATAAAACTTTTGAAGATCTTCAATGGCTTTGTCTTCAATCTGTCGATAATATATTGACGAATAAAATAGTTATTTACTATCCTTAAATAAATTCATTTCATACCTGGGTAAATAATAAAGGTTTAGCTATCATTTTGTTAAAATTTTCTCTTTGTTTCTTTTCTTCAATAAGAATTGCACCCAAGCTTGTTTCCTGCTCAGGAGAACCAATTGGACTAATAACATCGTTGATTTTCCAAGGATTTTTTGGACTTTCTGTAATAAACAAATATTGCACTTTAATTATTAAGAATTTATAGAACAATTCCATTTTTCAAATAAATTTAGCATTCAATTAGAAGTAGATTTAAAATTGTATATACATTATTTGGAATTATATACTTAATTATAATGTACATAAGCTGAATTGTGTCAGTCTCGACTATTCTATTTGAATGAAAGATATTGAAAAAGGCTTTAATCGACAAACTGTTTTACATACAAAAACTTATTTGGCTCATATAAACATTATAAACATATTCCAGTCTAGTTATGTCTAATCAATTAATTTTCATTATAAGACTAATCAATCAACAACCAAAATTCTTCTAGTCACGATATATAAAATCTACATATATTTATGATGTCACTTGCACACAGTAATAAAATTTATTCATATTTCAAAAAATTAAACACAAAAACAAACCTGAAATCGGCCCTGCATCTTTTGTGCTACCCTCAGAAGACAAGCGTTTTCTTTGCTTTTGTGACAACCTTACGATTTTATGCTTGTCAGTACGTTCAGATTTGTTTGGCAACTTATTATATGAACTTGTGCTTGGACTATTTAGTAAAGGAAAATCTTCGTAAGATGTTCCAAAACCACTGCAATTTGAATCCAACTGTACCGACGACAACTTTACAAAATTGAATGCAGTATCCTCATTATCTATCTCATCGTGAGCTTTTGTTATGGCCTTTATCCTTTCTGGAATTGATGTTTTAGGTATTTCACAAGTAGCACCTTCTGTTTCATGGAAATCACTTTCCCAATATTCTTCTCTCTGTTCATCTTTTTGCAATGTTGAATTGTCAGCTTTTGATTCACTTAAATTACTTTTGTGCGACTTTAAACGTCTCCTTTGAGTTTTAGGCAATGATTTATTTTTAAATTCGTACTCATCATCTATATCTAAAGATATTGGATACATATTGCTAATGTTCCTTATTTCTTCATCTGATGGAGCAGTCGAATATGGCGTTATGATTCTAGTCTGTATCGATTTGTTAAACTTGCAGTAAAAATTGGACAATTTATCTAATAAATCATCATCTAATTTTTCCAAAATTTTAGATTCTAAAAATGCATATAAATTTAAACATATAAATTTCATTGTTACAATCTTGAGTTTCTCAGCATTATATAAAGAAGCAATTGTCAATAACTCAACAGCATTCTTAAAAGAAAGTAGATTACACAATGTAATCTCACAAATTTCTCTGAGTCTCACAACGAAATATTCATCGCTTAACATTATCAAACTGCATAAAGTATCCAAATCCAAAGCTCTGGGATTAGAAATATTGTCAGTATATAAGTATTCCAAAAAAACTTCCACTACATTTTTTTGATAATGAAATTGAACATCCACTTTTGGTGCTTTCTACAAAATAAATTCATCTCAGGCAGTGCAACAGTTTTAGAATCTTAACAAATTAAATATGATCAGGAATCTAAATTTATTTCACCTTAAAAGAGTATTTTTTGTAATATTTATGGATATGACATTATATATTCAACATATATCGATGATCTGGGGTAATATTCACACATCATTCGATTCGATGTTTAAATATTACTCCGTTTTTTATCTTTATTTCTTAGAAACTTGTTTGGAAATATACTGGGCAGAGTTCAGAGTTGATAAATTCTGATTATATAAATTAAAAAAAAAAAACAAGGAACAAAAGTTAATTTGGCTAATTTTTACAAAAATCATTGCATTGTCAAGCGTTATTTGAGAAAGTAATGCTCTACAATATGTACAGCAACCCAGGGACAATTACACTGACCAAAGACAAAAAGGCCTAACGTCTATCATACATAGGTCAATTACGACGCGCTATTCCCATTATAGGCACATATGTATATACACCACACAACCAGTGTTGCCATTTTAACTGAATTTCCGCGAGTTTTAACTGCTATTAATCAGGTTTAGCGCATTTAAAAATGTAATTGTGTACAGCGGAATTTTTAAAAGAATTTAATTCTTAGGAATCGGAAAATTTAACTAATTTTAAAATTTAGAAAAATAAGTAAATATTAAAATGTTAGTTTAAATATATTTCTGCACACATGCATAGATATAAAAAAACACAGAAGTTATAGTAATATTGTATTTTATACGTGTGTTGATTTACCCAATATTTATATATCTTTAACATTCTGTTGGGGTATCCCAATCATCACGTATATGTTTCCTGAACGTTCACAGTTGGCACAACCAGTACAAAATATAACGCTTTTACTATTGACTAATCTGTACTTGTATTACATGTATTTCTTCGCTGGTAAGTTTAAAGTCGCGTGAAAACTTTTACGAAAAGTGATAAAATAGTATTTATACATATTTATTTATATATGGACAGAAAATAGAAACTGAACTGGTTCAACCAAACGTGAACAGATAGATAAAGATACCATCTTTATAAATTCAATGTTGTCCCACTTTAATGTATCAGAGGAAGCAATTAAGCCTGCACGACTTGGTAAATTTGACGAAACTAAAAAAACCTTCATCAAGACATTAAGGTTCGCTTATCTTCTCCAGATGTGGTGCACGCTATAGTTAAAAAATTTAAAATCTTGAAAACACGGATGGGAATTGGTCTAGATACTTCATTTCCTAAAAGAAAATTGGAACCCTACAAGTTTGTAAAAAATCTGCTTAATGCTCTTCTTAAAGGTGTTGTCTAATAGTAGAATTAAATACTATAATACTGTTTCCATGATTATGTCTTCAGTAAATTAAATATATCCAACAGGTGTGTCAATTCTCTTAACATTTATTAGAACACGCATGGTCTTAATACGAAAACCAATGATTTATTTTTGCAGTGACCTTTTCTATGATATTACTGAAACGTGGTTATATAGTACTGTCGATTGTGTCGAATTGTTTCCTGACTACTATAATGTTATTCGTCGCAATAGAGATTTCGTGTCAATCGATCTAAAGAGGGGTGAAGTACTTCTTACCTTTGTTCATATAGTTATTTTTAATGTGTTTGATACTTCTCACATAAACAATTTGGTCCCTCTTATTGATATAGCTCATTGTTTAGTGTAATTTATATCCCCTTGATCTATCACGAGATGACTTTTTACAGGTGCCCTGAAAGCTTACTTACTTGATTCACCTTTTATTATTGTCGGAGAAGTCAACGTATCTGATTTTGTCAACCTTCCACTTAAGAATTCGTCACTACACAACTTTGTAAACAAAGCATATAATGTTGTGGGAAATGATAATGACATAATTTTAAATTTCGTTTTTCCAATTATAATTTCAATAATAATTTTGAGAACGATGATACTTCACTTGTTCCTGAATATGTCTGACGCATCCAATAAAGTTTTGCTCTTCTTGACATTCGCTATGATTTCAATAAAGCAAATTTCAATTTAATAAGTTTGGATCTTTTGACATAAACTGGTCCTGCTTGAAATGCTTTCGGATGTCAGTGAATCTGTTGATGAAGTTTATAGTATTCTTTATCCAATATTTGATCATGTTCCACATAAACGTTGTGACAAATTTTATCTTTTCACCTTAAGAGTACAACGGAATTCAAATATAACTAACGAAGTAAGGAATATTATAGAAATAAATGGCTTTTAACTAAACACTCCTTTTACTATTAAGAATTTAAGCGTTTAAGATCGTTTATTAAATTGCAGATTGCTACAAGCTATCGTAATTATATGCGAAAAACAGAGAATAATGTGAAACAAAACTTTTCCGATTCATTTTTGTGTGTCAAACGTGGCTCAGCGAGAATACCCAGAAGACTTACGTTATCTGACAAGAAGCTCGATACCCCACAGGATATAGTAAATGGGTTTGCACGACACTTCTCCAGTAGTTTTCATAGTTAACAGCTCTTTGACTTCTGCATGTCCAATAAAATCTGCTCTACCTTTCACTATTTCTCTAGTGAATGAGAATGATCGTCTAACGATTATGAATGCACTATCGACAAAATTTACAGTTAATTCCTAGTTTCAACTATAGAATAAGAACTGCTACATTTCCTGACTGTTTTTCAAAGATTCCTGAATTAGTTACATATTCTGGTATTTATAAAAATGTATGCATTTTTTGTCTCCTCAATAGAACAGTTCTGTACTAGGCAGATCAACTGTTTCCAATCTTGTGTGTTTTTCGCAATACACTTATGAAGTTTTGGACTGGCAGGGTCAGGCAGATGCTATATATACGGATTTTTCCCGCGCATTCGATACTTTGAGTCATGGTTTCTTATTCTAAACTCTCTTCTTTTGATTTTTCGCCCCATATTCTAAATTTATCAAATCTTATTTGAGTCACAGGAGATACTGTTTTCTACACTGGTTTTAGTTCTGGGAAATTCTTTGCTACTCCTGGAGTTCCTCGGGGCTGTAACTTTATGTCCGCTTCTACTTATCCTTTACATTGATGACTTACTTTGTTCTCTGACTTGTCCTGTATTGGCTTATGCTGAGGATATAAAGCTATATTCTAAAGCCAATAGTGCCGATGATACTGTAGACTTCAACACAACCTGAATGCTTTGATGTATTGGTGTACTACTTTCAAATATTAACATGTCTAAATGTTGCTCTATTACTTACTGTCATTCCCATTTTCCTATATCTACGCAGTACAAAATAAACAACCACAGTCTATCTACTAAAAATACTCTTACTGATCTAGGAGCTCAATTTGATACAGCATTTACTTCCAACAAACATATTGAATCACTGCCCGCTTCTGCTTGCAGCAGATGTTTGAGTTTCGTCATTAGCATTTCTCGCTACTTTATGAATATAGACGTTTTAAAGCCTTTGCTTTGCATATCGTATATGGTATCCCATACATATTGGAAACAATATGTGTCTTGAAAGAATTCAACAAAAGTTTTTAAAATTTTTATCATTTAAAATTGGAGTTTCTGCCGGTACCGGATTAAATCACATGGAATTACTCCGGAGCCATGGTTTTGTTGGGCTGGATCTCGTCAAGATGGTCACTGTTCCAGATTCTTGCCAAGTTTACTTGATAACAAAGTTGATTGTAAATATTTATTAACTAAATTACAATTTTACCTGCCACGGTTAACTAGTAAACACAATAACACTTTTCTAACATCAAGAGATGGAAGAAATTTCATGAAAAAATCTCCTGTGCCTTTTTTTTTGTTCCATAAATTATTTATTTTGTTACTTTAGAGTCCTGTAAAAGGCGATTTATTGGACTCAATAAAAAACTATTATTATGCATACGACACGGAGTAACTCAGTCTAGAGTATACGAAAACAAGTGCCAGGCACTCAGGTTAACGAAGAAGCCGTGTCTGTCTCATAATAAAGTTATTAAAGTTATTGTGGCAGAAATTCAAGCCCCTTAGCGATGTCGAATATCTGAGTGTCCATCTTGTCAAAAAATTTATTTTTGTCAAACACATCAAGATAAAAAAGGGTGACTTCCTGTCAGGCATGAACATTATTATTTCCCTGCTCTACCGCACCAGCCCGTTTAACGTCAAAAATAAGCTGCTGGTCGAGGGCCATATTCTGTAGTTCCGATTTCTAACCATTCTGGAATGTGGAATGACGGTATTCCGAAGTGACTAGGACCCCAATTCACTAAAAATACCTGGGCGATCAAAGGACTGCTGTACAGAAATATCTGGCCATTGGAGTGAATGGAAAATCGTAAAATAACTCAGTTCTATTACCGTTCCGATAAGAAGAACCTCATGAATAAAGTGAAAGCGATGTCACCGATACGTCAGGAGAAGCACGGTTCTCATCAGGATTCAGTCTTCCAATTTACGCGGCAAATAGGAATAACGATCACAAGAATACATGACATAATATATATATATATATATTATGAACTCCTCCATTAAGCGAGTGGTAGCTGTAATAAGTTTAATTAAAAACAATATAATCTGATCTATCAACAGTGTCACTTAACCCATTTGTAATGCCAACTTAAATTTGATGAAAAAAAATTTCAGAGTTTTCTAGAATGTATAAAAAATTTCACTCAGTATAAATTTTTCTAATAATTAAAACATTTTTGATTCCTTCAATTACTATATTTTTTAAAATCAACTGGTGTGCGATATATGCACATAACCAATAACTAAGAAATTAAATATTTTCTTCAATTTTATCACATTACATTAAAATATTTTAATAATTTAATAAAAAACTATAAATTTATTACATTATCGTTTTAACATAGAGTTACAAACATTCACTTTCGTACCACATGCATTTGCATACATATAAATACCTACGAGTGAAATAAGAAAAAAATATTTATTTTTTATTATAATATATAAAGAAGTACCTTATAAGAAAAGGCTAAAAATAAAATTTAGCAAAAGTTTTGTTGTACTCATTTTTGTACTCTTGTTTCTATTCAATACACGAAAATGCTGAACATTCAGTTTTGTACAGTGAACAATATACACATGTCTATACTGCTTATATGTAAAACTGTTTTAATTTTAAGGTACGATATCTTTCAAATATTAGTTTCTTGGTAATTAAACACCAGCCCAATACTTTTAAATTTTTTGTATTGCTTATACATAAATCTTGAAAAATAGAGTAAAATACTCCTGCAAATATTTGTTCAATAATCATTTACCGTCATAAAAAAGGGAAATCACTTGGCGAGATTGCACATATTTTAAATTTAGGGATTCACAACTCACATCACTTACCCATTGACATCATAAATCAAGAATAAAGAATAGAAAAAATACTCAGTGCAAAAGTTTTAAGAAAATTAACTGCAGATGTTTGTTAGGGAAAATTAACAAGAATCCGTGACTACTCTCGATAGAATATCTCAGATGCTAGAAGAATTCACTAGTGCAAAGGTTAGCCTTATTACCGTGCGAAGAATCTTAAGAAAAGGCAGATAATTGTTAATAAGTCAATTTAATCAAATCGAGCATTTAAAATTCGGTTGACAACATCAGAATATAACACAGGAATATCGGAACGATATACTATTCATTGATGAAAGCAGGTATTCATTGTTCAAAAACGACAGAACGCAAGAAAAAGTATGGTGAAAACGCAATGAAACGTATAAATTAAAGAATATGTCATGCAGTGTATAACACAATGATAATGTGATTGTTGGGGACTTTACAATGTCATGTAATAAATTTGGAAATTTAGAACTTGTGGAAGGCGACATGAATAAGGAAATGTATTTAAATATCCTTACCAATAATCTGAAATAATATGCTAGCAAATTAGACACAGAAAGAACATTTTATGTTTACAAGGTAATGAGCCAAGGCATAAATCATATATTGTATTATTATGACTTTTATATAATTATCTGGAGATTATTGAAACCCCTCCCATAGTCTAAATGTCAAAAATCTGTGAGACGCCAAATATAAGCGAAAATCATAAACTAAGATCCAAAAGAGGTAATAATACAGGACAGGAATAGTATTCCCACTTATCTAACACATAAACTTATCAATTCTATACCTAAACAAGCTGTAACAAAATCTTACAAAATATTAAATTGGTTGATACGAACACTTAAACTTCAGAAAAAAAAAAAATTAAACAGCATGTCCACTTTGCTTATGTTGTATTTGAAATATATACTTGTCATGGTATTTAAGAATTTAAAAGAAACTTAAATTATATTACTAAGAAAGTACGTGTTTGATGAATAATAATAGAAATACGTTCTTATTTAAAATTATCTTGCAAATATTAATGGTTACTTCTGAATAATTAAAAATATTTACCCTATATACACATATATATATATATATATATATATATATATATATATATATATATATATATATATATATATATATATATATATATATATATATATATATATATATATATATATATATATATAAAGTGTATACTGTATAAAACTGAATGTTCACATCTGTATTTAGAAATACAAATTATCAAAGGTACTATTGTAACGTGCAACAGTACATACCGTATTCCATCTACTTGAATACATTTTCTGAAAGAAATCTACTCTGGCAACCAAAATACATTTATGTGCTTGAAGTGTATGACCACCTTTAGTCAAAATGCTAACATCGTAGAAATCCTCGTGATGAAAACGACTATAAGACTTTTTTGCAAAATAATAAAATTCATTGTAGTTTTTAACGTATTCAATTTGACCGTTTCTGATTGTTAATTTGGAAAGACGCTTTTCTAAATCCACGACTTCGAATTTTTTGGCTAAATCCTGCAATAATCGTATCGCATCCTTTGTGCTTGAAGTAGACTCTTTATTGTTTTTGTTTTTCTTATAGCAATCGAATTCAGATATTTCACTTGAATTAAGTGTCTCTTCACAATGATTTATTTGATTTTTCTCTATTAACGAACCATTGTTAATTTTACGTACAGGAATTTTCAACAAATGCTTTGGGCAACTACCCACATTTAATAAACTACAATCACCAGTGTAAATCCAAACCAAAAATTCTTTAAATATATCTGGATGTACATCTTTAATTTCAGCAGTTCTATCATTCGATAACGTTTTCTCCAAAACGCTACTACCACATGCAATGATGTATCGATGTGCTGCAAAAACTGTATTAGCAACTTTAAAAGTAATATCGTGCACAAAATCATCTTCATCAGATTCCTCTAGAAGATTTCTTAAATCTAACGTTAATGTGCCCATGACCGGTTCCGGTAAATTAGTCAATCTTGCTTTTGGACTGGCCTATAAAGGAATTATAAAAATCCATAAAATAAATGTAATTAAGCTAGAAGATTGGAAGTATATATAAATTATTTGGCAATCGAACTTCTTTAAATTTTTTACAAAATAAAAACAGAAAATTTTCAATGTAATTAAAGTATATTATCCGAATGAAACAATTAGAAAAAAACGTAAACTAACTATAAGCGCAAATAATTAATGAAAATAAAGTATATTTTATTCTACTCTCAATTCAATCTATCACAAAATATAATATACGTGCTTTAGTTACTATTATTTGTTTAAATTTTCCAACATTGAAATGATTAACAATTTCTATTGCTTTTTTGGAAAATTACCTTTCAAATATTAATAATATATAACTAATCTTAGTATCAAGTATTTATGATAATGCGTAGTACCTGAACTATGGAAAAATTTCCTCCTTTAGAATCTGAAGTTATAGACATTGCTCTGTGAATGCGAGGTAATTTTGTTATTTTCACAAAATGACATTCATCCCTTTCAATAAATTTATGAAATGTATTCCTTGCACCAGTACTACTCGATTCACCACTTTTCTTTTTACGATTTTTGAGAGTGCCTTGAAAAGCCTCCCCTTCACTATCCACAAACAATATTTCACACATATTCATATAAATTTGTGTAACAGTTATTTCTCTATTGAGAGATAATACACAGCGGACAAGGTGAGGATCAGATTCTTGCCATAGTAATATTTTTCCATGCTGAGTTAGAGCTAAAATTTTCAATTCAGAATTTTTCTCCACCAAAAGACTAGTGTCTAGAGATGTGTTTAATCTTCCACCAACAACTGCTATGCCTGACAATTTTTGTCTACAAAATTAATTTACACAATTAATAATATAATTAATATTATAATATCAATAATCAATAACAAATGAATTTCCATAAAATATATAGTAGTATGAAACATATGCATTTCATAATCAGTATTTAATTATTACTAACCTAGGTGATAATATCCTACACTGATATTCGTGTAAAACAAATATATCACCTGAGGACATAAGTACAACAGTAGCCCCACTACTTACAACCACTTCTTGTATATCAGATTTCATTTTATAAAGACGAGTGACAAGTTTTGGAATAGTAATATATTTTTGTGCATTTTGATCATGACCTAGCTGTCCTCCATGCAAACCCCAAGTATAAATTGCTTTTTGACCCCATGCAATAGAATGATAACGGGCAGCACACACACCATCAAATAAGTGTTTAAAGTTGGAAAGACGTTTTGGAGTAAGTTGTTTTTGAGGTGGAGGATTTATACCTAAGACGTGATGAGTATTAAGACCACATGACCAAATCTAAAAATATGTATTAAATAATTTGTTAAATTGATCATCACATAAATTTTGCTTAATTTTTTTTTAATACATATGCAATATAAATATAATTTAGACTAATAAAACAAGCTAAAATTCAAAAAATTGGAACAGTATATTTTGAATTAGTTATCTAATTTATAATTAATAAATGTTAGATAATGCTGTTTATAATTTAAATAAATTAAAGGCATACCTTTCTTACTGTTTTTACAATAACAGAATATTTAATATAAAAAAAAAATACCTGGCATGAATCATCACAATCAGTAAGGAATATAGTATGATCTCTAGCAATGCTTGCTCGAACACAATAAACAGGGGATTGCCTCTGAGTATCCATAAATTTTATTAACTTAGGTGTAAGAATAGTTTGTTCTGAGCCAATGCCCAGTCTTCCACCTTGTCCATGACCACAGGAATAAGCATTTCCATTTCCAGAAACAACAACACAATGAAATTTACTTAAACTGATCTGTTTAACAAGCTCGAAAGAATATTCTTTATGAAATATATCCCAAGTATCAGGAGTTTGTCTTGCTTGTTGAGTTCCAAAAATATAATTGGAGTTTATGCCCCAAACATAAACTTCACCATCGTCATACTCATTTGTACAGAATGGGTTATTTTTCATAGCATGGTCTAAGCACGTCAAATTTTCATGGTCAAGTACATTATTAGCACCTGAAATATATCTTACAATATCCTATTCAACTACAATAAACCAAAATTTAAAACCAGCATGTAAAAGTGCAACTGCAGCATTAATTTTTCCATAAAATATACTTCTATGTAAAGCTGTGTATCCTGATTCAAGATCTCTTGCATTTATGTTAATTTGTTTCCTTCTAAGTAACCATTTAACAACATTAGCCCTACCAACAGATGCAGCCAAATGTAAAGCTGTTCTTCCTAAACTATCACGCACTGCTTCACAACAAAAGCAAATTTGATTAAAGTATGCACATAATTCAGCATCTGTGACATCTCTCTTCGACATTGAACTACACAAAATTTCACCATGTTCTTTACTCTTACATTTTTCAGTGCAATCACAAAAATCCATCTTTATATAAATACTTATACTTTACTTGCTTATAAGCACCTATTTTTCTTAAGTAAACCAAATTTTTTCTTACTAAATAGACAATTTTTAGGGATTTTAAATTATTTGTAATTAAAAACTTTAAAACTATTATACAATATTGTACAACATCAAAATATGTTTGTTTACTAATTTGGATTGTACATTATACTCCACAATTACTCAGAAGTAGACATCATAGATAAGAGATTAGATGGTAGACATTCAAGTCAACTAGAGAAGTATAGACAGACGATATACCAACACTGTATATATATATATATATATATATATATATATATATATATATATATATATATACATACAGGTTTTTAAGATTTAAGTGGCCTTGCGCAGTTGTATTTATTATTTCAATGGTATATTTAAAAGTAGTAAACGAAAATATTTTAATACAATTCTGCAAAATTTGTCAAAAATGAAACTAAAAGCAATTGAGAATCATTAATTGAAAATTCTCATGTTTATCATGAGACATTATTTCTGGGTAGGACATATCTCATGCAATTGCAGCCAGTGAAAATTAGAAATGCCGAAACGCACAGTGTGCGTCTTCGACGGTACAGATCGTGTACAGAATATGTTTCGTGCAACTCTTTGCCGTAGTTTTCTAGGTGCGACACTGTGTAATTATCTGCTAATGATGACAACATAGTTGTCGAAATCGAATACAGAATACAAAGATTAATGTGAAAAGGGGTTATATATCAACCTTAAGTTATTAAGGAATTGGATTGCTAATATTGATATGTCCCGACAAATTATAGGTCCAATAGACCCAATCTTCTTCGAAGATGCAATTTATCATGACAGAATACCATATAAGCATATATATATTTCTTCTTGTTTAATTTACTATTTATACAGAGTAATTACTTATTTGTTTGTGATATCTTTTATTTTGTCCCTCTTTCATCTAAACTAACAAATGTCCGAACGAAAAAACGAAGCCGTGTCGTCTGCCAAATAGATAACTAAGTTACCTTGTTGCGTGTATAGACGAACACTTTAAATTTTCAATTTCCATTAGGTGAACGTTATAAGAATCATTCAAAGATTAATTACACCTGTTTATCTGTTTCGAGTAAATTAATTAACACTCTTTAGGTAAACTGTATATACTCGAAACGCGTTGTAAACCGGGTGTTATTAATGATTATTATAACATTCATCTAATGGCAATTGCCAATTTAAAGTGTTTGTCTATACACGCATCATGGTAACTTAGTTATCTATTTGACAAGACGGACACGGCTTCGTTCTTTCATTCGAACAATCGTATGTTTGAACGAAAGAGGGACGTATTGCTTTCTCATCATTTTACTATATCGACAAGGAATGATAAACTAACAAAAAATCGTTAGTTGATACCAACACAGTGTATTTAAAGCAAAAAAGAAAATTTGTTATAAACGTGTTGTTTAAACAATGTGTTTTAATATTCGAATGATTTTGTTATATATATAATCGTTAATACACATGGCATCTATATTGAACAATTGCAGGATTAATTACTTGTTTCAGTAAGTAATAATTATACACAATTTCTCTGCACATTTTTAACTTCTGAAATAATCTCACGGTTAACACATTTTGTACAGGAATAGAGATAAATGTAGCAACTAATATTTTTTTTATATAATCTATCATTATTTTTATAATCATGTTTTTATCATGAATTCATTTGTTACCAATGTTAAATACAATTTATTAATACTCGTTTGCATATTAAGTTGCCTATGCATTCCCTAATGCTCATTAATATGACAATTTTGATAAATAATTTACATGATGTTCATAAGTTTTAGTCCATTATAACTTTTCCAAAATGAAAGAAAAATTATTGTCCTGTTAAGAGATGGTTGGACACCAAATTTATTAGGTGTTTTGTTTAAAATTAGACATGGTTTTTTAAATAACATACTTGAGAATTAATAAAAGCATTAAACAAAATTATTCACGTTTTGAAACTAATGGGGTTACGTGTTTTCGAACTTATCGGATTCTATAATTCAAATAGTAATAAGTATGACTATTTTTAATATTTTATAGGTTCAAGATTGTATGTATTTGAATTTAAGCAGAAAGTTTTATATTAAATTAAAATATTTTAAATCAAACCTACTAATTAGAGCTATGCTTTACAATCTTTTATGGGTTACATATTAAATTTTTAAGTATTACAAACGTATAAATACTCAGCTAAAGCTTTCATGTATTATACGTATCACGTATTATAAATATTGGAATGATTGTAATAAAACAACTTCCATTCTTGACAAGAGAGAATTGCTATTTACTGCAATTTAAATAGTATTTATAATTTAATTTCTTGAGTTTGAATAAGTTACACATACCGAATAAATATTTTTTAATGTAATAATAATAACAAATAAGTATATAAAAAATGATATATTAAATTGTTGGGTGTATTAGCTCTCTCTTCACGGAAGTTTGGTTGTCTAACTTTGCTATTGAAAGATCGAAAAATAAAATTAATATTGAAATAAAATTCTTTACATATTAAGATAATTTGTCTAATATTGGGAATAGGAAACTCTCAAAATTTGTAACCTCATAAGTAAGTGTTCAAAATTTGATTATATAGTAAAATTATTTTTGCTTTCGAATAGACCACAAAAGACCTAGAATAGACTCGTAATTTTCCATCGAAGTTTCTTCCTTTTCATGCAACTATAGTTCCTATACCTTGTCTCAAAATAAGGAGTGATTCAAATATTGCGCCAAAATGGTACATATTTTTAAGAGGTTTCATTGGTTCTTGAACAGGCAAGTTTAATATAGATAAATCAAACGTTTAATTACTTTTTCGCATTGTTTTATTTTAATAATATTTAATCTTAATTTTAGATAGGTTGTACATATTAATCCAAAAAGTAACTTTTGTACAATCATACTTCCATTACAATGAATTTTTTTTCATTTATTTTTATATAATAATGAAAAAGATTATAATGGTTGACAAACCTACTATATTCACAACTGTTTATGTTTCATTTTCAAGCTATAATACGTGTTTCTCGTTTTAGCGGGATATTTGAATCACTCCTCCTTATTCTAAGATAAGGTATAGAAGGCATTCATTTTCACAAATTTCTGTGTACAGAGTTCGTATTTATAACTACTTTGTAATAATTAATGTTATCCGACTTCGAAAAGATCTTGTGTATTCGAAAGTATTTGTACAAATTTGAAAATGTTTCACCTGTCATATGGTAAATATATTACACGGTAAAAATTTTTTAAAAATAAATTTTTTTTAAAGATAAATTTGTTTGCTTCTATAAATTGAAAATTTTAACAAGTTTAACTATTTAGCTGCATAAAGTTTGTGAATAGATTAGAAACAATCAAATTATTATTTAAATCATTTTTGAAATAGTTTGAGCAAAATATACATATATATATACATAAATAATTTATTTATAAATTCAGTTCTCTTATTTATTTTATTCCATATAGTACATACAGCTGCGAATATACCTATATATATACATATTATAGGAAATACTTTTCCTTCTTTTCTTCTGTAATTTCAAATATAATAAGCTATATTTGGAATTACAGAAGAAAACATGGAAAAGTATTTAATATAATATACGATCGTCAATTTACTATATATCTTTAGCCATTTTTTAGAAAAGCCTTTTTTCGAAATTAAACCAACAAATTAGTCAAATTTATTAATAAAAGTAATAAGTCAAAATTAAACAAGGAAGCAACAGAAAAATCTATAACAGCGCCCCCTGCGGATGCGCGGAAGGGAAACTTATAATACGATGCAGTATATTGTAGTAAAAACGTAATGGTGTAAATTCTTAATTAAGTTGTCAAATTTTTCTGAAGTAAAAAGTTATTATTAATAATATATTATTTTATATTAATTCCATAAAGTTTAGGTTAAATGGATCAACAGATTATTATGGGTGGACCACCACCCCCAGGCATTCAATGGACAAGTGATGATTATGGTTCTATTACTTAAATGATCGTTCCCACATAATTTTACATAATTCATTTTAGATCAAACGCAAAATGGAACACAAGGAGAAAAGCAACTGCCATCTTTACTGTCATTAAAAGTTGATCCACCTGGACAAATGGGAGAAAATCCTAATCCTGAAGTAGTCGTATTGCCACAAGCATTAGAGGATGTATTAGCATTAAAAAATCAAAGAGCATTAGAACTAGGTATTGAAGATGGATTAACTGATGAAGCTGCTAATATACAAGATAAAGATATTAATACTTGGGAAAAAGATGAAAACGTTAGTATAATTAAATATATCCAATGTATATCACTAACAGATTGTGATGACATATGAGTTTAACACATCAGATGTAATATTTGATTTTATGAAAGTTTTTTGATATATATTTATATATTGCTGAATAACAAAAAGTTCTTTAATATATTATTGGAAATAGGTGTTCAAAATGGTGCACAACTTTGATCACTTTACACATTTCAGCCTCTATCACTTTATTTTACAGTTCTTTCTTTCATTTTTCAGATTCTATTTCTTTAAATTTTCTTGTCACCTTTAAAGCACATAGGAATAGAATCATTATTCATTTATTTGATCTACACATTAACAATAATAATGTAATCTTAAACTTTAGAAGTTTTGTTTTCTTATGATAGGTGATTTCCACAATTTGAAAGTTATCTTTGTTTTTTCAAAAATTTCTATCAAATTGTAATATTTTAAATCTTTATTCATCCTTATTTATTGTTTACTTAGTATTTTACATAATTGCACAATAAACTTTATAACTTATTAACCGATGTGACCTTTACTTGATGAATATCCATAGCAAAATTTAACACAAAAACTCAGTCGTGAGATTTTCACAAAACATCCTTTAAAAATAGTAACAATTGTTTCACCAACACTGTGACTTCATTAGAGTCTGAAGAAGTGACGGTATTGGCAAATCAATTGTAACTATTTTTAAAAGATATTTTGTGAAAATCATACAACTGAATTTTTATGTTTAAACTTTATAATTTCCTAGATACTTGTACTTTTTGTTCAAATTATTTCATGTTTGCTCATTTTCATTACAATTCCCTTTTAAAAGTTGTCTATCAGGTGAGTAATAACATCTGTCCAGAAATGGCAATGGAATTCTTAAATTGGCATCCATTTAAAATTGACTACTGTTTACTATTTATGTAAATTTAATATGAAATAAGTCTTCGACAACAAACAATTTTGAAAATTTACTTATTAAATTCAATCATTGTCACTACCATTTTATTTGTTGATATCTTATATTGTATATACTTAATATACAAAATCAATTAAACTAACATTACATTTTATTTTAAGGAAAATGAAAATGACGCAAATGATAAAAGGAAAGATAATGCAAAAATTAGTAAAAACAAACGTAAAAAGAAGAGAAAGAAAAACAAGAAAAATCAACTGCAAAAGGAAAAAGAGAATGATGATAGATTAGTGAATGGGGAACCAGATGATGTTGAAGTAGAGTAAGTATCATTATGCATTTTTGTATGTATGTATACAGGCATGCATGTTACATAAGTATATAGTAATATATACACTACCATCACAAAGTTAGGAAGCAGTAAAAACTTTCTTATAAGCAGAATGTCCAAAATATACGAAGCTGTAATATGGGCCAAAGAGGCGCATAAATGAAAAAGAAATTGTAAATTAACTAATATACCAAATATAATTATTTGAGATGTATTCTTTGTATATACTATTGTTTTCAAATATACTTTGTGTTTGTAAATAAAGCTTAAGTTGAAAGTCACAATATATACTTTTTATAAAATTCCAGACTGCTTCTAAACTTTGTGACCGTAATGTACATATAAGTTATATAAATTTATAAATGGAAAATAGATACTGTCATTAAAATAAATACAGTTGCTCTTTATGGTCACTATCAACTCGTTGCTAAAAATATTTTTTAGATTTAAATTATAAGTATTACAAGTAAAGTGATAACTATAACATTTTTACGTAGTTACACTTTTATCTTAAATCGATATAGGTACCAATAAACATTGTCATAAAGAAGTATGTGAAATAATAATTTAATTAAAGAATAAAGGAAAATCTTGCCAATACATTGCAAGTACAGTTGAATATTCATTAGGTATGACACAGAATGCTGAACATTATAAAGAAAGGGAGTAAATACTAGTCAGGACATGTAAACCAACTAAACAGATGAACTGACATATTTTTATTCCTACTAAGAACAATCTTTTTGCGGCTGCATTAGAAATTTTGACAGAAACCGGAGCAAATCTTTCAATATGAACTATTTGTAAAATCTGGTAATAGTCTTTCTTGTCCATCGGAATCCATCTCGATGAAGATTGCTGTTCCTGATATATCAAGACACATTTGCAACATTTTCAGTACTTTATTTTGAAGTCGTTGAATGTTAAGGACATTGGTCTTGCTGATTAGACACAATAGATTCGTTTTATAGCTTCCGTTTCGTCTTTATTGCATTATATACATATATACTACTGTGGGCAAAAAATAGTAAGACTTTTTAATTTAAATTTCGCGCGAAAACCCATTCGTCGAAATATTTTTTTCTCTAGGTTGGTATGACTGTCAGTGACATCTGTGCCAAATGTCACATCAGAATAATCATTAGTGTTTAGTATACGCTTGTCTTTCTGAAGTACAAAAAGTGCATTCGGCGATTTTTACAATGAGTGAAATTATTCAACAAAGAAGTTCCATTAAATTTTGTGTACGGAATCAAATTTCTGGTGCCGTAACGTTCAAAATGTTGCAAAAGGCCTTCGGTGATAATTGTTTGTCGCGAGCAAGTGTTTTTGATTGGTACAAATTATTCAAAGAGGGTCGAGAAAGCGTTGATGACGAACCACATCCAGGACGGCCATCAATATCAACTGATGATCAACACTTCAATAGAATTAAGGAATTGGTGCTTGAGAATCGACGATTAACAGTCAGAGACCTTACTGGCATCGTTGAAATATCGGAAGGATCAGTGAAAACCATTTTGAAAGATCATTTGGGCCTAAGAAAAGTGAAAGCACGATTTGTTTCAAAATCACTCAATTTTGTCAAAAAACAGCGTCGCGTTGACGTCTGTGAAACAATGCTTTCCGACTATCAAGACAAAATGAAAGGCATCATAATTGGAGATGAGACTTGGATCTACGCTTATAACCCGGAAACAGACGATCAATCGGCCGAATATCGTATCAAAGGTGACCCGAAGCCCAAAAAACTACGTTAAAGCAAGTCAAAAATCAAGGTTATGTTGACAGTTTTCTTCGATTATCGAGGTGTGGTGCACTCCGAATTCCTTTCGACCGGCCAAATTGTCAACAAAGAATACTATTTGAGTGTTATGCGTCGTTTGCGCATGCTATTCGTAAAAAAAGGAGAGAATTATGGGCCGACAACTCTTGGTTTTTGCACCACGATATTGCACCGTCGCATACTGCATTAATTCTTCGTGAGTTTTTCGCCAAATTTTCAACCAATATCGTGCCGCAACCACCGTATTCGCCTGATTTAGCTCCGTGTGACTTCTGGCTATTTAGCAAACTCAAACGATCGCTCCGGGGAAACCGTTTTGAGTCAATTGAAGATATTAAACGTGAATCGCTACTCGCATTGAAGGCTATTCCTAAAATTGACTTTAACAACTGTTTCGAGAATTGGAAGAAACGTTGGCACAAGTGTATTGGGGTCAGGGGGGATTACTTTGAGGGGAACGAAATAGATTTGGAAGAATAAATTAAGAATTTAAAAATTATGAACAAAGTCTTACTATTTTTTGCCCACAGTAGTATATATATATTTGTATATACAGAAATTCACGGATAATCGTCGAGCAGAGTGATTCTATGATTAATTAGTCGATAATCTTAACCCAGAAATGTTGTATTGTCATTAGTTAAGCTATATGAATTACTTAGATTTGGTAACATGGTATAAAACCATCAATATATCAGTAGAAATGGGATGACAAAATACGAGTTTTATTTATGTCAAATGAAAATAATATGAATGATAATTAACGTAAATACTCAAACCAGTAGCTAATGATTTGAAGATAAAGCTGTAGCCTTTGTTTAATTGAATTTAGGACACTTTGTAATATATCGTGGCGTAATTGTATCGTGGCGTTCATTCTATTTATTACTTCCTGTTCATTGTCCGGAGCATCGCATAAACTTTTTCCTTCAAAAAATCCCAAACAAAGAAGTCATGGGGATTTATATCTAGTGACCTTGCAGGCCATGATAGTGGTCAATTTCACTCGATCCACCTATCTATTCTAATTTTTGCATTATGAGCTAGTGCACCATCGTGCATGTAATACATGTTGGCTCTAACATTTAATGGAACATTATTCAATACTTTTTTCAACACATTTACATATTCGTTTGCATTTAGTCTGTTCAGAGGAAATATTGGTCCTTCAATTTAAAGATTTAAGATGCTTTTCCAAACATTCGCAGAAAACTTTCTTCTTGAGATTTTCATCCGCCTGAAAATGTAAAATTGTGACTGCTGAAAACACCATCTCTTTAAACATGCATTCGTCACTCCATAGAATAACTTATATAATGTTTGCTTCTTTTTGAATTTTGTACAAAATTCTATTGCAAAACATTATTCTTTGCAAATTGTCATTTTCGTTTAATGATTATTGTACTTTTGTAATATGAAATTGTCTTAACGGGTTTCCATAATCACTGAAAGAAATGTTGTCTTACTTGAGAAGTTCATTTCTTGGGCTGTTCGTCTCGTGCTGCAAGTAGGATCCTGATGAACAATATCCAAAACTCCTTCTACTTGGATCGTACGACGATGTTTTAGTCTACTTCAATCACATTAACTGCCTGTTTCACGGTCTCCAATCAAATTTTTGAAATGTATTGATAGATGGATGTTGCTAATATGGATACCGTTTTGCATATTCGTGTTTTGCCAAGTGTACATTTCCATTGTAAAACCCAAATATCATATACATATCAGCGTATTCGTTGAAAGTGTACATTACAAACTGCTAGGGATATCACAAAAATGAGGTAAGTAGTGGAAGAGAAAATAATGAAGCTTAAACTGACAAATGTCAAAAATTTGTTAAATAATGACTTTCAAATTACAGACATGCTAGGCCAAGGTTGCCATATGTACTTTAAAGTAGAAAAGTACTTAAACGAATTTTTAATAAAGCAAAATATTGGCATCAAACGATTCTATTATTAATTCTGAGTCGACAATCCTAATACAGAAATGTTTGTATTATCAGTTACTAAGGTACACGAGACCAATGTTGAAAATGTGTCACAAAAAGTATTTCAAATTTTTTAAATTTTTGATGGAAGAACCATACTGAAAAATTAAATTTTGCAACACTACACTAGTTTAGTGTTGAAAATGTGCGAAAAAATTTCCCCAAATTTTTTGAAATTTTGTGTAGATAATATATAATAATATAATTATGTAGTGTTGCATAATTTTATTCGACAGTAAAAAACAGTTTTCCACAGAAAATTTCAAAAAATTCGAAGCAGTTTTTGCAGCATATTTTCAACATTGATAGTTTTGTCTGCCTGAACAACTGACAATATAACATTTCTGTATTAAGATCGTCCGATCTGACGATTATCCGTGAATTTCTGACCACCGTATATATATATATATATATATATATATATATATATATATATATATATATATATATATATATATATATATATATATATATATATATATATATATATATATATATATATATATATATATATATATATATATATATATATATATATATATATATATATATATATATATATATATATATATATATATATATATATATATATATATATATATATATATATATATATATATATATATATATATATATATATATATATATATATATATATACATATATATATATATATATACATACATACATACATACATACATACACATACATACATACATACACATACACACACATACATACATACATACATACTCAGATATACCGAGTGCCCCATAACATATTGCCACAGTTTAAGGACATGTTACTGAACCAATTTCAACTTAAAAATGTATAATGGACGTGTGCCCAAAATTCTATCGTAACTGAGCTACAAATATTTGAAGTTTTAGATAACCATACTAATGCAGGTATTACGTACCACTGTTGATTTCGTTGTTATTAAAGAGTCTGTGTGGCTATGATTCATCAGTTATTATTTACTGTGACAGTAAAGTCAATTAAGTTAATTTAGGGTGTTTATTTTTTGTGTTACGTTAAAATACTCTTAAAGGTATATTAATTTTTTTCGAATGAAAAATACACCGATATTAATGTTTATGGATTATGTAATGGAAATGGACGAACGGCAGTTGATGAATACCGTCGGCGATTTCTCACTCGGAAAGTGTCTTATAGAACTGCTTAGCAATGACCATCGATATTTAAGAGAAACGGACAAGTTTCTTGCAGCTACTTCTGAACATTCCGTGCAACAAGAACTTGTTCAACAAGAAGCGATACTTGGATATGGTTGACATTATCTTTCTACTAGTGTTCGAAGAATAGTCGACAGACTTAATGTACAACATTACTGGACGTTCTTCTTAATGGAAGGAGACAAATGTGGTTACACCATGATGACGCATCTCCACACTTTGGTAGGCAAGTAACAGATTTTCTTAATCAAAATTATGCTGGAAGAGATTCAGCAGTTACTTGGCCGCCAATGTCACCAGGTTTAAATCTCCTAGATTATTTTCTATGGGAAAGACCGAAAAATTTGGTTTATGCAGCACAACTTGTTGTTAAAATGATGGACGCAGCAGAAACTATTCGTGCTGATCCTGAGACTGTTAGCAGAACTACCTTTTCAATTCTAAGGCGAACCAGACTATGTATACATGGGCAGTAAAACACTTAATTTTTACTAACGACGTTTCGGGAGGGGGCCCTCACTTTTTCAGTTTATTTAGTTTTTCTAACATTTTTATATTATTTTTTTCTGTTTAGTATTGTAAAATAATAACATTTTTAAATTTACAAATTTTCTAATTGTAAATAAAAGTCTTGTGTATGTACATAATAATTTTGTAAAAAACAATTTTTCAGATATATTCAAGAAACATTAGGTCTTCATGAACTTGCTCCACAGTATCGTCAGTTTTATCATATATTTGAAGCATTTAAAATATCAGATCCTACTCCTAATATACCCCCTCCTATGTTAGCTATGCCAACTTCCCTGTCCAGTAAAGCATCTTTATCTGCAACTGGTGATCAATTCAATGATGAGATTGAAGAAGGAGATGATGTATGTATAAAATGTTAATTTAACAGTCAAGCTTAGTCTTACATTATGAAACAGAATTTTAGTTGATATTGATATTTTATTGGTTTTATTTTATAAGTAGTTCTTATTAAATGCTGTAATATAATGTTCATGTAATGAACAATATTCGTCACTGTCTGGGTTATTCATTTGTTTTTTTTTTTACAGAAAAAGATTGAAGACAAAAGTAAACTATCCAAACGAAAATTAAAAAAAATAACCAGGCTTAGTGTAGCTGAATTAAAACAACTTGTAAGTAGACCTGATGTTGTGGAAATGCATGACGTTACTGCACGAGATCCTAGGCTCCTTGTACAACTTAAGGCGCATAGAAATACTGTTCAAGTACCAAGACATTGGTGTTTCAAAAGAAAATATCTTCAAGGAAAACGGGGTATTGAGAAACCACCTTTCAACTTACCCGATTTTATCAAAAGAACTGGTATTATGGAAATGCGTGCGTCGTTGCAAGATAAAGATGAATCTAAAACCCTTAAAGCAAAAATGCGCGAAAGGGCAAGACCAAAGCTAGGAAAAATTGATATAGATTATCAAAAACTACATGACGCTTTTTTCAAGTAAGTAAATATTTACTGGTGAACTAAATAAATACAAATTAGTAAGAGCGAATAATAAGAATTTACTCAATCAATAAGGTTGATATATAACCCCTTTCCACAATTAACTATTTGTAAATTCTGTATACGCATTTCGACAACCAAGTTGTCATCATCAGCAGATAATTTCAAAGTGTCGCACCTGGTAAAACACGGCGAAAAAATTGTACGAAAAATAAACTCCGTACGCGATCCGCACCGTTGAAAACCAAGATGTGCACATCTTGGTTTTTTTTCGCCGTGTTTTACCCGGTGCGACACTTTGAAATTATCTGCTGATGATGACAACTTGGTTGTCGAAATGCGTATACAGAATTTACAAATAGTTAATTGTGGAAAGGGGTTATATATCAACCTTATTGATCAAGTCAATCAACCACAGGCTCCATCAAATTCAACTAAGAATTTACTCATTTAATTGTCACCTATACATAGCATTATAAAACACCTTTATGTATAATTCATTTTAAATACTTTGTAAATATGCGCTAAAAACGATAATTTATGTTTCCTACAAGTTCCTACAGTTTGATATTATCATTTAAGATTAAATAAAAATTAGTAATATCGTGCATCTATGTATATTAGAGGAAATTTGATATATTTATTTGGTGTCTGAGATATATCACTAAACCGCTATTTATTGTGTGCTCATGAATATTTATCTATAAAAAATTATTTCAGATGGCAAACTAAACCTAAAATGACAATTCATGGTGATTTATATTATGAAGGTAAAGAATTTGAAACAAGACTTAAAGAAAAGAAACCAGGAGATTTATCTGAAGAATTAAGGACTGCTTTAGGTATGCCAGTAGGTCCAAATGCTAATAAAGTGCCACCTCCATGGTTAATTGCAATGCAAAGATATGGTCCGCCTCCAAGTTACCCAAATTTAAAAATACCGGGATTAAATGCACCTATTCCTGAAGGTTGTTCATTTGGGTACCATGCTGGTGGATGGGGCAAACCTCCCGTAGATGAAAATGGTAAACCTCTTTACGGAGATGTATTTGGGACAAATATTGTTAATGCAGATGTAAGTAATAAATTTATTTCAAATAGGAAATGATCATAAATTTATTTCAAAACGATCTAAATTATAATATTTTGTATAAACAAATAACTTAGACAATAATATAATATAAATATAACAATATAATAATTTATAGTCTGTCGCAGAGATAACCGAACTTTTTTAAAATAAAAACAAAAGCTTACTATTTTGGTAAAATTCATTTATTTTATTCAAAGTAGTCGCCTTCGGCTTCACTACAATGTTTTGCACGATCAATTAACATGTCGATTTCATTCGACATGTTAATTTTTAAGTTCATCTTTAGAGATATCCTTCAAGATCGCTTTTGCGCCTTTTTAATGGTTTCGACGTCGGCATAACGCTGCCCTTTCATCGGCAAATAAGTTTGAAGAGTAGATAGAAATTACAGGGGGACAAATCCGGTGAATGATTCATGGTTAAAATGCCGTTTGTAGTCACAAAATCAGTGATAGACGTCGAGCGATGAAATGGTGCATTATCATGTAACAAACGTCAGCTACCATTTTCACAATATTGAGAGCGCACCCGACGAATACGCGCCAAAAGACGCTTCATAACACAAAGATAATATACATATTTAATATAGGTGGAAGATTATGGATCATATTTATAAGAAGATTTAAAGGTATATTATCTTCTTCATCAAATGCTTTCTCCACTAGAAATCTGGCACGTTTAAAACACTTTTTAATTGTGTCTACAGACACGCTCTTCCATGCATTATCCATCCGCCTAATGGCACTCATACGTAATCCGTTTGTTAAATTCTCTTACGGAATTGCAAAGTTCAGTGTTTGCAACAAGATACTCCAAACATTTTTTTTTTATAGGCCACTGTCATATTTTGTATAATTCCTTGATCTAAAGGTTGTCCCTCGGAAATCAAATTTGGTGATAGAAATTTAACCTTCACGTTGGACAAATTTAGACTTGTTTGATGTGATGTAGCATTGTCTATCAAAAGAATTATTTGCGATTTTGGCGTTT
Source organism: Dermolepida albohirtum (assembly GCA_031893035.1). NCBI lineage: Eukaryota > Metazoa > Arthropoda > Insecta > Coleoptera > Scarabaeidae > Dermolepida > Dermolepida albohirtum. The sequence continues at coordinate 56,338 of JAVIWB010003072.1, forward strand.
CATTTCTTTATTTATCAGTTGTAAACCAATCATCAAACGTGTAAGTGTGAACAAAATAACACAGTTAGACTTTCTTAATTTCTGGAAATTTCAATCTGTAACAACTGTTTGCATTTAGAAATATGTACGTACAATGGTGGTTAACTTTCACAGGTTTTTTTCCAAGATTACTTTAAAAGTGTGCAACATATAAAATAGACAGGGAGATGACATACACGGAGTAAACGTAATGCAAAACTATAGCAATCTGGCGGTTCCCATAAAAAACGACTAACATACACAGAGTTTCAACATATAAAGGTGATCAACTGGACAGGTTTCACTGTATTATTTACAACTGTACCCAATTAACCATAAAATCAAGACGTAAGAAACTATATCTAGTTAAGCTAACGAATATTAAGAGAAAATAAATTGGCTTCCTATTTAAAATAGTGTTATAACATTCTTAGTGTAGACCAAAATTTTCAATGCAGCCTTTTCTTTTACTATAATACGCGTTTAACATTCACTGTGCAGACTGGAGATTCTCGCGCAGTTGTTAAGTCATAAGTTGCTATATGCGAATAACTTCTTGGCACTTTCCTACCAAATGATAGGAATGTCAGTAGGATACGTAATAGGTACATATCTGTAAAAATGATAACAAGTTTGACGGATGGGTAATGAAAACAGATAACGTTAGTATATTTCCCGAAAAAGAGGCATATACTACATAAAAATTTCATTAGTTCTTCATGTTTTCCTGTTATTTATATTTATAGATATTTCGAAGAATGCTCTTTACCAACAAATAATTTTGTATGTATATTTTATCTCTACCCCTTTCTTGTAATCGGGTTTAATTATTGCTTTTCGTTTTCCTATATAAAGGAGTTTGTAACCTGTATTGTACTTCCTCGATAATGTCTTAACAGATGAAATAAGTCGCAGTTAATGCATGCACAATGAACCTAAAATAGAGTATATACTAAATTGAAGATTTTATTTTTCAGTATAACTTGTAAGTTCTTCTTAACCATTATGATTTTTTTATAATGGTGAATTATTATATAACAACGAAATATTTTTAGGATATTGCTGAAGATGCAACTGTCGACCGAACTTTATGGGGCGAACTAGAATCTGAGTCAGAAGAGGAAAGTGAAGAAGAAGAAGAAGAGGAAGATAAGGATAAGCAACAAGTCGATGAAACAGGTTTGGTTACACCTGCTGAAGGTTTAGTGACACCTAGTGGTCTTACTAGTATACCTGCCGGAATGGAAACCCCCGAAACAATAGAATTAAGGAAAAAGAAAATAGAGGCTGAAATGGAAGGGTTTGTCCATTTATATACTTCTACTTCAAAAACTTACCTTGCTAAACACTTATATGATGTCTTCATATAGGCAGAAAAGCATATAATTTGATTTTGGGAAAATTAGACTTTAGTTTTTTACACATTTAACAGTCTCCTAGACATTTGTTTAAAAAAACCAAAAAGAATCTTGCAAGAAAATTCGCACTTATATGAAAAGTGAATATACCATAATCAAAATATATCAATTTTTTTTTATATTCGTCTAAGTATAATCGAACCATATGTATTAATCCAGGGTAGGAAAAAATTCTGTTCGCGAGCACAATTTTATTTAATTCGTTCGTTTTAAAATTTGTGCTCGCGAGTTTTATTATTAAACTCACGAACACAAACTCAACTCGTGAGCAGAGTAGGAAAAAATTCTGCTCGCGAGCACAATTTCATTTAATTCGTTCGTTTTAAAATTTGTGCTCCCTAGTTTTATTATTTAACTCGCGAGCACAAACTCAACTCGTAAGAATAGTTCTTTTTAATATAGAAAATATAATTCTCTCGAATTGAATTCGTTCGCGAGCGAGTTTAATTCGAGCACTCTCCGTAGTCTGTATTAATCATTGTATTTACTGAATTTATTTTTAATGACTGCCTTTTATATTCCAAAAGTTTCTATCTACAAATTATTCTCAGTTTATTTTGTTTTTGAATTTGATGGAGCCTGTGGTTGATTGACTTGATCAATAAGGTTGACATATAACCCCTTTCCACATTAACTTTGTAAATTCTGTATACGCATTTCGACAACCAAGTTGTCATCATCAGCAGATAATTTCAAAGTGTCGCACCTGGTAAAACACGGCGAAAAACAACCGCACGAAAATCAAACTCCGTACGCGATCCACACCGTTCAAAACCAAGATGTACACTGTGTTTGTTTCACGGTGAAACAAAAGGTGAAACAAACACAGTGTACATCTTGGTTTTTAACGGTGTGGATCGCGTACGGAGTTTGATTTTCGTGCGGTTGTTTTTCGCCGTGTTTTACCAGGTGCGACACTTTGAAATTATCTGCTGATGATGACAACTTGGTTGTCGAAATGCGTATACAGAATTTACAAAGTTAATGTGGAAAGGGGTTATATATCAACCTTATTTATTTTGTTTTGTTTGTTTATAATCACAAATTTAAATAAATCCGCCTAAATAAAACTAACATAAAAATAAGGATTTTTGCGTTTCATCTGAATAATCAATACATTAACAATTGTTATATAGTGGCGAAACTCCTGCACTATTTCACGTTATTCCTGAAAAACGTAACGAACGAATTGGTGGTGCAATGATGGCAAGTTCCCATGTTTACGATATGACTGGTGTTGGAGCACCGCCGCCTGCTGTGATTTCTGCAAGACGTGGTGTTACACAAGCGCAACCAGAAAAAGAAGGAATGGTTGAATTGGCATTAGATCCCTCCGAATTGGATATGGACAGCGATGCTATGGCAGTTCGTTATGAACAGCAGATGAGGGAAAATCAGTCACAGCTTCAAAAAGAAGATTTGAGCGACATGTTGGCAGAACATGTAGCAAAACAAAAGGTTAGCTGTTTTATAAATATACGTACATATTACTATGAATTGCACTATAAAAAGTGTAGAATAATTCAAAAATTTAACATAACTTCTTATAGTTTTCAAATGCATATATTTATGAAGGTTTTTATAGCTTTTCTTGAAACTTAATACTTCTCAGGGTTGATCCTTTTACAAACATGGATCCAACATATTTAATATTTTGCAAAAAATAAAACAATCAATTAAAATTAAGCCTGTAATTTATTCAGAAAAACCTCTTTTCTACATTTATAAAATATTCTTATATGTATATAATTTAATAAAGTAAACACTCTTTTGAATTGAGTTTAATTGCTTATTGCAATGAATAAATACATTCTTTTTACACCAGATCAATCAGCAAAAATTTTCAATCAATATCGAATTTTTAAAGAATATTCCGATAACTTCCGTCGACTACTTTTCTTGAGCCTCTCAGAATCATATGCATGTGACTGTATATCATAAGAAGGGGGATATCTTTTATCCGTTGTAATAATCTCTACTTTGAATTAAATCTAGAATTTCTTAATTACAGAATTTAATGATAATCCTTATACAAGAAATTAATACAGGTTTGAAACACAAACGCTGAGGATATCGTGTCACGCGCTATACTTTGATATACATCATACAACAAAAATTTATTCATAAGCTGAAGAAATGAAAATGAAGAAAACATATAACACAAAAATATAATTCTAAAAATAACAAATTCAATAGTTAATTTAAATTTAATCAACCTCAGAATCCACTGATTATATTGATACGATGATATTATATTGAAAACATCTGATTTACTTCAAGTGCATGGCAAAAGTCCTTCCGATCCTGCGGCCCCCTTTCTATGTCTTTTCCCTCGTTTATTCTTGATCTTTTCGAACGCCTACGTCCTCATCAGTACGCCTCTTTTGCGGTCCACTTTGGAATTAACGAATTTTTACATATCGTTTCTGAAAATACATAATCTTGTATTTTTATTCAAAAAAAAATACTAGATTTTAATTTATGTCGAGAATTCAATTAATTTTTACGTCATTCGGTATTTCCATTGTATTTTGTTGGCATCTTCATTTGAGATCTTCGACAATACATTAGATTTTTCTTGTCGGTTCATAATTCCTATATCAATGTTAGTTGACATTTATAGATATTTTAATTGATCGATATGTTTTTGTAAAATATGATTTCATAGTCATTTATCTGGTAATATGAGTTATCTCGATATTTCGAAATATGCATCTTCATTTAATGAAAATTAAGCATGTAACTGATATCATTTTGCTCCTATTTGAATATTTTTAGATCAATATATCATAAAATTGATGGATTCTTGATGTCTTTACATTAACAAATTCCATTGTCCTGACTTATTTAACAAATATTGAATGGGAAAACTATTGCAACTTGTTACTATTTTATACCTGTCATTAACATTACATGAGATGAATGTTACATATCCTTTAATTGGTAGGATTATTTTTGTATACTGAAAACATATTTGAATATATAATCAGACAACTTCAAAACTATACATTAAGCAATGTCATAGGTAATACCGTGTGACGATTGATCTTTGTTAATTGAATATAATGTCACTTCTTTTAGAGTCTTGTTTTATGATATCAATCTTTTGGATTAAAGAAAAATCTTATGACAAAAATGTCTTTTAAATTCAAATAAACTGAAACTATATTGAGGTAAAAATGTACATTTACCCTTTGATATAATGGATAACAATTTATAAGAAATCCTTACTGCAAGATTAGTTAAGTAAATACAAACATTAAATGTGAATTTTCAACTTAACCACACGTCACGTATATCACATTATATGTACATAGGTGTCTCGCTAATATTTTCTGCACCTCATGATTTTGAAATACATAGCAATACGTTATAAATATTGTTTATTTTTAAATCCAGTATTTCCTTATGGTAACTGTGCTCTACATATAAAATACTTATTTTACAACGTTTCAATAACCCTTTCATTACTCCTAGACGTCTATACTATAATTGAAAAACGTAATATGTATCTTCTTCTTTAGTCGTTCTCCTCGCAAGTAGTTCAGATTTTACCGCTTGTCTCTTTTTTTAGAGGACCTATTAATTCTGTATGGATTATTGGACTAGACAGTCTTCTATGTTGAAATTGATTTTTCTTGCCTTACAGAGTGTCTACTAATACGTTTCTCAGAATTAATAAGTGTTGATATTATACTCTTTTAAAGTTTTAGAGTTTATTGTATAAAATTTAAAAATTTCTCTTTTGGTGCTGGGGTCCTATACGCTGTTTCAAAAAGAAAAATAAATTTTTGAACACTCTACCAACCCAAATTATAACCTACAAAATTCATCATCAATCAATAAATTTTACATAGCAAAATTAAATTTGAAAACTTGTAAAATATGTAACTGGTGTCTATTATTTATAACAGAATTACACATGCAGTAGTACAATATGTGAAAGTAAAGTAGAATAAAAAGGTAAATAAATCAGTAGTATTGCTACATAATCTATGCATTGAAATTCGTTTTTATGTGTGTAGATAAGATATTTGTTTAGAGAACATATGCAATTTTATTTATTTGTTTAAAAAAGTTCTAACATTACGTCATACATATATTACATGTACATAATAATACTTAATATTAATTAATAATAATAATTACAACCAATGACGTTTCACGGACTATTTCTATATTTTATCTGATATTTATAAGTTTTTAGATAGAATCCACAATATTTCTAAACAACTTCTTATTTAATCTTAAAGAATTTCACAGTTAACAACAATTTTTTAAAGCAACTATTGGGGAATTGTGTTGGTCAAACGAATTACTTTATGTATCATTTTGTTTTATCTAATATTTGCAATACAAAAAGGAAATGAAAACAGTTTGAAATAGCTTCAATTTTACAACTGTAACAATTTATAATCATTAATTAAAGATAATGACAAAAATATCTGATCTTTTAAACTATTTCATGATTTTCAAATTTATTCTGATGCCAGTAAGGAAATCGAATAATTACTACCACTATCGTCTTCTCCAATAGAAACTATTACTGGTTCTATAACTTCATCGATAATTCCATCAAGCCCCTTTGCATGCGCTTCTTCTTTGATACTATACTGCAAATATTCTTACTTAAAATTCTGTTGCTTCATTATTCGATATAATGTTATAAGTCAAGACTTTATTCAACATTAGAGGTTCAATGTCATGAAACATGTTGTGGACTATTTAACGAACAGCAGTTTTAACAGCCTCATTAAAAGACTCCAGTACCGAAAGTCTACCAGTTAGTATTTTCGGCTCTAAAATATTCCCATATCTTTTTATATTCATCAACAACTCTATATACTGTGAGCCTGGAAATTCCTAGAATCATGTGTTATGCTGTAGAGATATATTCCATTTATCACACTCAATAAAGTTACCTATTAGTTGGGAGATCGGCTCTACTGTCACCTTTTCTTATGTCAATATGCACATAAACATGGGTAGTGTTTTTCAGTACTACCAAAGTAGCTTGCTGCAGTACTTATGCTAGGTTCTGCATCCATTCTCGAAATCAACAGCTACAGAATTATATAATTTTGGTACAAGTGAAATTCTTGTATTCACATATTACTTACATAATCTGTTAATCTGCAAGTAAAAGCTCTAACAAAAACTAATGTGTACTGTAAAATAGTAATATGATATTTATTAACAAATATCTAAAAGCGTATACGTAATACAAACAAAGATGTCAAAATTTTTGACAGATGATAGCTTATGACTAGAGCGGCGACGAAAGTGGCAATACCATAGGCGGTACGGTAGAACGGGCAATTGGTGCGCAGTGAATGAGATCATTCACATCAAATACAATACGGTTCACGGTTAGCGTTTATAATAACTTCACACAAACATGTCGCGAAAGTCTGTGCCGTTTGCTACGTCGGTTAGAAAATACATAGCAAAACTTCCCGATTTAAAGTATGATGGATGTGCAGTATTGTGTTTGGTTTGTAATAAGCGACTTATAATACGGAAGAAAGACAATTGTAAAAAACATGTGAACAGTGCAATACATAAACTGAACAAAAGAAATGAAATACCTTATGCAACATTCCTTTATGATTTTTTATTTATGTTGACTGCATGTAATTTGCCGCTTCGTTTAATCAGCAAACGCCCTTTTCAAGTGTTCTGGAATAAATATCTGCCAAATTATAAATTACCTGCAAGAAGAACTTTACAGAAACATTTGCCGCGTTTAAGAGAGAGGCTTGAAAATATAGCAAGAAGAGAATTACATAATAAAAATGTGTGGATTACTGTAGATGAGATTACTGATTTAAAAAAAAATAGTATAATAAACGTAATCGTACGTATTTTATCAGCCAACACATTTTCACAGCCCTATTTGTTAGCCTGTAAACGTATACAAGCATGTACTGCGGCAAATAATAATGTACACCTTAAAGAAATTTCACATTCATAGTACTCAAGTCTGCATGCTTGTAACAGATGGTGCTGCTACTATGTTACTACCCGGACGTTTACTAAAAGTAACTTTTCCTAAATTAATACACATAACTTGTGTACTCAATGCTCTTCATTTAGTTGCTGAAAATGTTAGAAGTAGTTATAAAAACGTTGATCATTTGATTGGATCCACCAAACAAGTGTTTCTTAAATCCCCTAAACGACTTAAAGAATTTCATAAAACTTGCCCAGATATTTCGGAACCACCGGAACCCATTCTTACACGATGGGGCACGTGGCTAAATGCAACTTTTTATTACCATAAGAATTTTCACAAAGTTAAATCCGTTATATCAAAATTTAAGCCAACCGAATCCCAAGCAATCAGAGACAGTCAACATCAATTTGAAAATCCCCAAATTCTGGAAGATCTGCATACAATATATAACAATTACCATCCATTAGTAGAAGCAATTACAAAACTTCAAAACGAAAACGATTCGCTGCCCTTAGACGCATCACTATGCATAGTGCAAAATGTGACCGCTCATTTGCATAGTTTAACTGGCGCTGCTGGTGTACGAGCTCATCAAAAATTATTAAGTGTTTTAAAAAAAAATCCGGACTTGCATGTTTTACGAACTATTTATGACAAATGTGCAAATAGTGAGCTCTGGAATGATTTTGAACAACAGCTTCTTTCTGCCAAAATTACATCAATAGACGCCGAACGATATTTTTCTCTATACAAAAACATTTTCTCGTCGCGAAGGACGTCATTTACAGAAGCAACCGTAGAGACGTATGCAATGATGCAGATGTACAGTTACTTCCACAACACATTACCAGGGTTATGAAATTACATATTACTAGGTAAGCACTAATTGTGTAAGAATAAGTCTAGACACGGCACTGCTACGGACGCTTTCGCCGCAGTTTATAATTTACACTTAAACACCAACCGTGAACCGTATTGTATTTGATGTGAATGATCTCATTCACTGCGCACCAATTGCCCGTTCTACCGTACCGCCTATGGTATTGCCACTTTCGTCGCCGCTCTACTTATGACTGTGATCTTCCCTTGCTCAACTAATGAAAATTATTTTGGATCTGATCAGAAATTTGTCTTTTTTTTGAAACGACGTATATTTTATGGTTTGAAATTAGAGCATACAGTCATCATTTATAGAAAACATAAATTTATTTTTTAGAATTTGTTCAGAGAAAATTTTAAAAACATATTTATTTTAAACGTAGTTTAAGCTTTCAATAAATCGCTCTTGTAATAAATTCAACAAATTATTAGCGATAAAAAGTGATCTCGATTGTAAACTTTTCTTTTTAGTATATTGGATACAAAGAAATAATTGATTAATGTATAATAATGCACATAAATATAAATTTCAAAAAGGTGTCGTTTTGAATGAAATTTTATTTACATACGTTTTGCAATTTATAGTTGCCCGGGGCGTAAAAATTTTTTTAACGCATTTTATTTGCTATATTAAAAAATGAGAACAGTATTAAATAAGGCAACGTTGAAATAAACGAACATTGATTGTTAACTGGAAAAGATTCATTTTATAAATGTCGGCTATTTTGTGAAGAATAATATCAAATGACTTCTTCAAATAAAATCAAAGTATGCTTGCTGTTCTAGAGTGGTTAATACTTGTTAGTAGTTTTGAAGATATTAAACGAATTTATAGTTTTATCTCTATTTTGTTTATGCAAGTAGTTATACAGCTGTTTATTTTTTGTTTCAGAGCAAACGCAAACGTCAGCAGAATATGGAAACCAAACAAACAAAGAAATATAAAGAGTTTAAATTTTAATTATACTAGGATAAGTTTCTGTAAGAAAGGATTAAGAAAACTAAATAATTGTACTATGTTATCATTTAATAATACAAATAAATACATTATAAGAACAGTGTTTGTTTGAAAATAGACCATGACCTAATTACATGTTCAAAAGTATGTAGAAAAATATTAAATTATATCTATTAGGTATTATATTTGTATACATACATAAATAAAGGTGATTTCATAAAAATGTATTAATTATATTTAAATTAAATCAGCAACATTCATTGGCATTTCATCAATTTGTGTAGAATAATATTGCTCAATATCACGCAATATTCTTATATCATCTGATTTAACGAAATTGATAGCAACGCCTTTACGTCCGAAACGTCCAGAACGTCCAATACGATGTATATAAAGTTCTCGATTATTTGGAAGATCATAATTAATTACAAGGCTAACTTGTTGAACATCTATTCCTCTAGCCCAAACATCTGTTGTTATAAGCACTCTACTTTGTCCTGAACGAAATTCCTTCATAATATTGTCACGTTCTTTTTGAGGCATATCTCCATGCATGGAACTTACAGTAAAATTCGCCTCTCTCATTTTTTCTGTCAGCCAATCGACTTTACGTTTAGTGTTACAAAATATAACGGCTTGAGTAATTGTTAAAGTATCATATAGATCGCATAGTGTATCAAACTTCCATTCTTCCCTCTCTACTGCTACAAAGAACTGTTTGATTCCTTCTAATGTCAGTTCATCACTAAAACAAACATTAATTACAGTTTGTTTATTATGTATTTGTGCATGTTGTAAATGTTATAGTTTACATAATTGCTTCATTTAATTATCTAAATATTCATATTGAAAAAAAAGTTTATATATAAAACAAAACGAGTATGTATACGAATGTATACACATTTGTATTTTTTCGAAGGAATCAATATGTATTCTAATTTTATAAGCGTATATAATTACCAATCAATTCCACTGGATTTTAATAATTAGTTTAATAATAATCTGAGAACCAACAAGATATTGAACCAGTGGTTTCTTTTTTGTTAAGATTAGATTCAATTATAATAGTATTAATAAATATGGGAAATATTACCTACGCGAAGGTCGTATTTAGTTACAAGCATTTTTAAAATACTATCTTAAAGAAATTCAATTTACACACAGGAATTATTTTGCAAATACATCACATACATATCTAGAAGTAACTAATAAAAATTGAGTAAAAATTAACTTAACTGTAACGACAATAGAAGCTATCACAGTTAAACAATTATCCAATATCCTAGAAAGTATGAAACAAAAAGTAAATGTTTATGAAGTTTTGATATCACAAAAAACTTGCTTTTAATGCTATATATGAGTCATAAATTATATGCCTTTTTTAAATGTATTAAATTATATACTATTTTAAATATATTACATTGTAAATTTTGTGTTATACTAAAGTTTACTCTCTTTTATAATTGAGAGAATTATCTAAGAGAAGATGATATAATTGACGTATTGAATAAATGAAGTAAGTACATATAGTTTGCATGATATGTCATTTTAAGTAATGTCAAGGACACCAACCACATGATCATAAATCTTCATAGTAAATTGTTATTGACACACGATTCTATCTATTGAAGTTTTATAATAATACTTTTTGCTAATTTGCAAGACAATTAGCACTTGAAATAAGCTAGCTAGTATTACTGAGGATGATTGAATATTTTTACTTGAGCCTATAGAATTGTTTGATGTAAATTGCATTTATACAGTGATAATGCAAAAGCCATAAAATTATATTGATTAAAAATTACCTAAATATCACTGCAACTTTGTTCGAAGCCTAGCCTTTAGTGAACATCCTTCATGTCATTATTTTTATTAGAAACATGTTAGCTAAAACAATCGATGAAAATTTCTAAAGTGTTTGCAACTATGGAATATAAAATGCATGTCTATGCAATACATATATATATATATATATAATGCATTTATATACATATATATATATATATATATATATATATATATATGTATATAAATGCATTATATAGCCTCTAACATAGGGAAACTTATATTTTTTATTATTATACTATATTGCATATAAAGTAAATCTCAAAAAGGTGTCACTTTGAATGACGATTGTTTAAGAATAAATTAAAAAGATTTAGTACAGATATATGTTTTCAATAGATAGCTGCCTAGGACAAAAGGACTTTTTGAACTAATTAGCTGTAATCACAATCACCACATGACAATATGTTGAATAAATCAACTTTTTTAATAAAAGGATTCCAGAGAACCATTTTCATTCTTACAATATTATTTCCAATTTTTATGAATCAAAAATTTATATAATTAACAATGAAAGCGAAGTTTCATAAAAAAGCAAACCTCCAATAAAATAGATTACTTAAAAAGTTAAGCATTCTAATTGTAAATACATAAAAAAAATTACCGTTTTACGAGAATACGTATAGGGTCTGTCATAAATTTTGAAGTAATTTCCAATATTTCATGTGGCAAAGTAGCTGATATAAGAACTACTTGAGTTGATGGAGGTAGAAATCGATAAACATCATAAATTTGCTCTTTAAAACCTTTATTTAACATTTCATCGGCCTCATCTAATACGAGCATTTTAACAGCTCTAGTTCTTAAAGCTCGTCTCCGTATCATGTCTGCAAAAAAAAAAATAAAGAATAAATTTTAAGTATAAATTTTTGAATAAAATTTTACCATAAACTCTGCCAGGAGTACCACTTACAACATGTTGGCCATAATCTAATTTTCGTATATCTTCTCCTAGGTTTGTACCACCAATACAAGCATGACATTGCACATTCATAAAATCTCCTAAAGCTAATATAACTTTTTGAATTTGTACAGCTAATTCTCGCGTTGGTGAAAGACACAAAACTTGTGTCTCTCTCATAGTCAAATCTAGGGACTGCAAAATAGCAATAGAAAATGTTGCAGTTTTTCCTGTTCCTGATTGAGCTTGTGCTATAACATCACGTCCCTTAATTACTGGCTTAATGGCTCTCTGTTGAATAGCTGAAGGTTTTTCAAATCCTATAATAGAAAGGTATGTATATAGGTCATTTTCAATATGGCAAAGTTATACATACCATAGGCAAATATTCCTCGCATAAGTTCTTCTCTAAGATTCATGTTCTTAAATTTATCAATAACTTCGACATCTTCACTAGTTTCAAATTCTACATTTGATAAATCTTCTAGAGCACCACTGCCACCGCCACTTCTATTTCTAGACATTTTGCTAATTTATATTTTATTTCAATAAATTTTCAAATCGGATAATTAGTAATTAAAATCAGATAACTGATAAAGATGAACACATTAAAGATTCTATTAATAGCTGTTAATATTCTTCACATGCACTAAACGCACTAAATAACTTTCAAGGTTTAGAAATTCTTCAACTCGCGAGAAGTTAAATGCAGGTAAATTTCACAACTATGGACGTTATTCCACTAGCGTAACGGGTGCATATCTCGATCGATACTGAATCGAAAAACAACAAAATACGTATTAAGTTATTGAATACCGACCACAGCTGAATGGACTAGACGGAACAGAATAATGTATGATACCACAACGGCATTCTCAAATAAACTCAAAAAATTAGAAAAGAGTTTGAAAAATACCCCACTTGATGGCAACGAAATTTATATTCAAATTATGTTATTTGTTAAATTTGAAAATAAACCAGAAAAAATTGAAACATAAAATATAAGTCGATCTAAATATAAAATAAATAATATTCTCTAGAGAAATACTGAACTATGAAAATCAGTATTACTCTTGTAGTAGATTAATTAATCAGCGTTTACATTTAAACGTTTTTTTTTTAAACGATTGACAATATCTCTAAAAATGATTGTCCATGGTATATTTTATTTTCAGCTAATGTCATACTGACAATAAAAATTACTATAACATGCGGCATATTTAAATAATTTCATTATAAAAATCTGTATCTCAGAAAATGGTTTTTACATAATAATTAATTATTGCTAGAACATAACTATAGTTTATCATACAATTATATTACGGAAATCTTCTTTAAAACGTTCTTAACAATATTTATATTGTCTGTAAAAACTTGAAAATTGAGTGAATGAACTTTTTATGTAGCCAACTGAACCATCTAAGAAATCACCAAAATTTTTGACTATGGTTGTGTTAGTAGTTTGAGGCTGGTTGTTAGTTTATTAAGGCTTAAATCCGTTAAATCTAATTTTTTATGTATTACAATATTATGTATGTCAAATATGTGGACTAGAAGTTTTATGAAGCGTTATTTATATTGTGAAATGCGCTGTGCTGCGAAAACGAAATTAACGCTACGGTTTACGGTTGTGTCAGCAGGTGGAACCGAATGAAACATTATCAAATAACTTATAGATTCAAAAATGATAAAGTGTACCGGTGACACCGAAAGGGCATTTGCCCTACGGTACACGTTATGAGATGCATATTTCCGATATCACAACAACAAATCCCATCTTGACAAAATGTACAAAAATGACAGAGGAAGGGCGCAAAAGACATGGAATGAACGGAAATACTGATGGGGGTGCACCTGTGATTAAAGAAGAAGCTCCGCGAAACACCTACGGGCAAGGCGGACGCCTTAAATTTTTTAAAGGTAATTTTATTGGGTGGGTCATTTTAATACAAATTTATTTATTGGTATCTTTTAGATGGGAAATTTATATTAGAATTGGAAAGGGCTCGCGAAGGAGAAAGAGTTTCTTGGGTATCTGTGAATAGAAAGACATTTTGGCCACCTCAAGGAACAGCTGCTTCCACACCCACATATCGACAAGAAAGTAGTACATCACTCAGTGGTAAGTTTCCATTTAAATACAAAATAAGAGCTCAATTTTTAAATGTAGTATTTGTTTAACATTTTATTTAATAAATATTTATATTCAATATTTCTTTTTATTTTTTCAATGTAAAAATAGTTTTTATTTACTTATTATTTGAATGTTATTTATTTTCTTGCTTATTTACAAAATGTTTTCTGATTATTGCAATAAAATAAATCTGTTTTGCATATTATTAAAAACCCTATTGTTGGTCAAATACAAATTGTAATGAATATGCTAGAACTTAACAAATTTAATATTTTAGATTTGGTATTCCCATTCTTGGAAGCAAAAAATCAACATACATATTAATTCTATTATTTTAATAATTTTGATAAAAATCTAGAATCTATGATTTAGAATACAATAAACCCATAATTGCAGAATGTTCGAAGACTTAAATATCAAAGTATTATTGCTAGATACATTTGGCCTTTTTTTATTAATGAATTTGTTTAAATCTATTTTATTTATTGTGAACACACTCTTGAGTAACCTCAATATGTATATTGAATTTCCTTAAATTACTTAAAAACATTACTGCATACACATGATAATTCAGCAAACTACTCAAAGAATAAAATGAATTGTACCCGTTTGCTCAAATAATTTTGGAGGAGATTTATTTGGACTCTGTAGCATTCGTTGCCGTATATTTTCCTTAACTGGCGAAATTACCGTTTTAGGCTTATCTAGAGATTTTTTTTTACAAACACTTCCAGAATCAATGAAACATTCAACAACATATTGTTGATGTTTAAGATGTTTAAGTGGCACAATGTCGTCTAAAAACATAGCGATATACTGTTCGTAACAAAACTCTGTTGAATATATCCATAAACCATTTTCATCCTATATGTCACTACGAAAATACACCATAACAGTGAAAGTTTCTTGTTTCACGATATAGCCATTTTCGCTGGCTTTACTACTAAGTAATACTGTTATTTATAATACCTAGAAAATAATAATACGAAATTAAGAACCACAATTAATATCACAAATAAACTTTCATAAACGTTCGCACGCCAATGCCAATCATAAAATTATGAAAAATTTTGACAATACAATAGTTGTCAACTTAACTGAAAATTTTCTGCTTCCGAAATAACAACTTCATTATTTTTTATTTCACTGTATTAGACATACAAGATAAAAGACGAATTTTAAGGTAATTTTAATGGAGCCTGTGGTTGATTAACTTAATCACTTAAGGTTGATATAGTGTGCATTTTAGCTCTCGACGGTACAGATTATGCATGGAACTTGTTTCGTGCGGGTTTTTGCCGTAGTTTTCCGGGTGCGACACTGTTTAATTATCTGCTAATGATGACAACTTAGTTGTCGAAATACGTATACAGAATACGAAAATTAATGTGGAAAGGGGTTATATATCAACCTAAGAGAATAAATTAATTTTAAGTCCGAAAAAACTGAAATTATTGCTAAAAGAACTACTAAAAATATTGAAATAACATCTGGAAAAATAGTAAATCCGGAAAATTTACGAAATGCATATCATTATGAATAGAGGCAAGCGAATGGCTTACACAAATGAATTTAGAAATATGGGTCCCGAATGTTGGAAAAAAAGTTCCATTTACTGATGAAAGTAGATTTAGCATTTTTGGGTCAGGCGGCGGACAAATAGTATGGTGGATATCAGAAACCGCACTATAAAAATATTTTCCAGTATTCTTTGCCAACCATAAAACATGAAGGAGGATATGTTATGGTTCGGAAATATATGTCTTACAATGGAATTGGTGGTTTGCAATTTATTGATGGAATATTAGACGCTAAAGATTATCTCAAAGTGTTACAAGTTAAAAATTGCGAGTTTATGACATAAATATAGAATTAAAGAAATATCATATTTTGTATAAAAATGATTTATAGAATATATTTTTCAAGCCTGACATAACACAAAAAATGGTATTATCAATATCTAAGATTACGTGGTGTTTTATATGGCCGGCGAGTGGTAACTAAATACTAAGTGATCAAAATAATAAATAATACTTAAATATTTAATTAATTAACTATACCTGTATAAATACCTTATTAGAATTATATTTAACTTTTTTAGTGTGTAGAATATAAAAGTTTACAAAAATATTGTTTTGTTTTTTCAATTTATATACATAAATACAGTTTATAAAGAAATTCTATTAACCCACTGTATATTTCTATACAATTTATCTTGATTATTTACTGTTTTATCATAAAATAGAATTGCTCACAATATTTTTGTTATTAGTTTATGAATTTTGTTAATAAGTTTATGTTTTTAGTAAATAAAATTTGAAATTTGTATAGGAAATATAAAACAACTGTTTAATAATAAATTTATTTTGCAGTAATCTATGCAGGTACGCGCGCTTTTGATATAAATGACGAAATATATTAAAGAATACACAAAATGCAATTATCTAATATACAAATTGTACAGGTGGTCAGAAATTCAAAGATTATCTTCAGATAGGGCCTGCCTCATTCCGAGTCGACAATTCTAATACAAAAATGTTGTACTGTCATTAGTTAAACTATACGAATTGCTCAAAGGAAGTGTAAATTTGGCAACATGGTATAAAGCCATCAATAAATCAGTAGAAATAGTATGACAAAGTACGAGTTTTATTTAAAAATGTGGATATCGTATTGTATATTCGTCTTTTGCCAAGTGCGCATTTCCATTGTGTATAACACAAATATATATATATATATATATATATATATATATATATATGTATGTGTGTGTGTATGTGTATATATATATGCTTGAATGAAGATTCTCACGGTTGTAAGTATGGGTAATATTTGATTCTCGGGCTCTACGCGATGTTGGACAGAAATTCTCGAAAGAAACCACGTCTTGACGTTTCGATGACATTTCAGTCATCTTTTTCAGGACTTGTTTCGTAGTGAGGTGTCAACGTGAAACAGTTTCAGGTCGATTGAGATGTCATCGAAGCGTCGAGACGCTGATTATTTCGAGAATTTCTGCCCAACATCGCGGAGAGCCCGAGAATCTAATATTAACCATATATATATGGGTAATATTAGATTCTCGAGCTCTTCGCGATATATGGCAGAAATTCTCGAAATAATCGGCTCCTCGACGTTTCGATGACATCTCAATCAACCTGAAACTGTTTAAGGTTGACGCTTCAATACAAAAACCATATCGGAAAAAAGAAATAAAAATGTATGGAGAAATTTATGTCTTATGAAATATTATTGAAATGATTATTAAATGCCTCACAAAAAGTAGTTCGTTTATTAAATGAAAAAGGAAATAACATTTTAAATTTTAACATAACAAAACTA
This sequence comes from Dermolepida albohirtum, assembly GCA_031893035.1. Taxonomy (NCBI): domain Eukaryota; kingdom Metazoa; phylum Arthropoda; class Insecta; order Coleoptera; family Scarabaeidae; genus Dermolepida; species Dermolepida albohirtum. The sequence goes on from JAVIWB010003072.1 coordinate 73,789, forward strand.
GATAAAAATAAATAATCTAATATATTGGGTCTGGGAAAAAGTTCGTGGCGTTTTTCCCGATAGATGGCATTGGTTGCCGATAACTAAAGAACAACAAGTCACAGCGACACCACCGACGGCTCGTTTTTTAGATGACCTTCCGAACGTTAGTTTGAGCGTAGAAACATTGTAATCGGTGCAGTGGTTGGAAAGTTATTCGCACTTGAAAATGGAGAAGAATAATGAGAAATTTCGCTATATTCTGCAATATTATTATGATAAGGGGAAGAACGCTGCGCAGGCTTGTGATAAAATTTGTGCTGTGTACGGTGAAGGTACTTTATCGAAATCTGTTGCGCGGAAATGGTTCGCTCGCTTTCGTTCTGGAAATTTCAATGTGAAAGATGAGTCACGCTCCGGTCGTCCAATCACTGAAAAATCTGATGAAATTCTTGAAAAAGTCCAACAAGATAAGCATATCAGCAGTGTCGATATTGGCATGGAGCTAGGCATTGACCACAAAACTGTTTTGAACCATTTACACAAAGCTGGTTACAAAAAAAAGCTTGACGTATGGGTTCTTCATGAGTTGAGCGTGAAAAACATGATTGACCGAATTAACATCTGCGATGCGCTGCTGAAACGGAATGAAATCGAGCCGTTTCTGAAACGTTTAATAACCGGAGATGAAAAATGGATTACGTACGATAATCGGAAGCGTAAAAGATCGTGGATAAAGGATGGTGAGCCGTCACAAGCGTTCGCTAAGCCAACATTGACGCCAAAAAAAGTGATGCTGTGTGTATGGTGGGACTGGAGGGGAATCGTCCACTACGAGCTACTTCCAACTGGTCAGACGATTGATTCTCAACTCTACTGTGCACAACTAGAGAGATTACGCCAGGCGATTGAAAGAAAACGGCCCGAATTGATTAATAGGAAAGGTGTTGTCTTCCATCATGACAACGCCCGACCACACACTTCTTTGATGACCCGTCAAAAATTGAGAGAGTTTGGTTGGGAAGTTTTGATGCACCCACCTTACAGTCCGGATATAGCACCCTCTGACTATCATCTGTTTCGATCTCTGCAGAACTCTCTCAATGGAATTAAGTTGGTTTCAAAAGAAGCCTGTGAAAACTACTTGATTCAGTTTTTCGACCAGAAACCACAGAAGTTTTTCACCGATGGGATCATGGATCTACCAAAAAAATGGCGAAACATTGTCGATAATAATGGAGCATATTCGGTTTAAATGAATTCGTCCACGCGCCATGCGGGGACCAGTTGAATTTTACTGAAAAAACGCCACGAACTTTTTCCCAGACCCAATATATAGTTCATTCACTGTTCATGTCTTCATTGGTATCAGGTCCTGAATTTACAGAAAAAACAAATTCGTCTTCGTCAAAGTTTGCTTCTCTTTCATACCACTTCTATATTAATGCATCAGTATGTTGAATACATTATTTCCAAAAATCGGGTGTGCAGATATTTAAAGTTTACTGCCACATTTTAAAAACATTTTCATCTCCATATCCGTCTTCACCAATATGTTTATTGTAGTGCGCTTTTGCACGTGCCCAAACAAGTTCAGTTGCATTGAATTCACAATGGTATGGTAGAATTCGGAATACTTCGTGGCTAGCTTTTCTTATCAATTTATCCATTTCATAGATCTTTTGCTTTTTATGTCGCTTTGCTACTTCAAGCAGTTCACATTTTCTCATCGTAGATTCATGGTCGATATTATTATTATTATTTAACCAATCAACTATTGTTGCTTTATTTCAATTTTGACATTGTTGATTTTCGAGCAATACACTGTGGTAAGCTGCATTATCCATTATGATTGAAGAAGGTTCATGCAGATTTGGAATTAATTAGTCATTTATCCATCTTGTAAACTTTGCACTGTTCATTTCACCATGATAGTCAGTTGTCGCCGTTACCGAAGAAAATATCAAACTTTAATTTTCAATAAATCCATCTTTATTACCTGCATGAAGAATTACAAAACGTTTACCATCATATCGTTCAGGTTTTTTAACACTCTTCATGTTCACGTCTCGCCACGATCTTCCTTTATTGCCCTTATCGAAAATCCACCTCTCATCGAGAAAAATAACATCCCTTTTATAAAGGGAGGCAACATTCGTTTTATAATTGCGTAAAAAAGAATATCGTAGCGCAGCAATATGACTTTTCTCCATTAAAACTTTGCGATCATCGTCTTTCACACATTTAAATCTAATACATATGTTTTAACAGACGATTCAAAGAAGAAATGCTGATATCGATGATATATCGCTTCTGTAGTATTGCATTGATATTTTTTAAAGTGACATGTAAAAATGTAGTATAAGCATTTTTTTATGGAACAATTTTAAGTACGTATGTTCTTTATACATGTCGTATATAATATTACGAACTTCCACTTTCACATGTTCATCTACATATATGTATCTCGACTTTTCAACTTGCTACATGGTTTATAAGCTCCTACTAGTAACGCAGTTTCAACTTCTTTCCTGTCTTTGACATTAAACACTGTTCGAACAGTAATACCTAATGCTGCGGCTTCTCTAAAATAATGCTTTTCGAAATTTGTTTTCTATAGCAACAATGAAAATATTACCACTAGTACAGAATTAATGGATAATAAAGGTCCTCCGTTGTATTTTTTCAGTTTCAAAATATTGCAACAACTTATAAAGAAAGTCTTGGCAATTAACGGGTCTTCCACTAAGAGGTTTCATCTTGATATGTAAGAAAAACCAGGATTTTTAGTCAAAATCATCGGATGTTTATTTAATTGTAAAGAGGAGGGTATGCCATTAATAATGGAAAATAAGATCAGCCAAATGGCCACCACGGCTACGCTTGTAGGACCATATTCTTTTCATGAAATTTTCTATCACCAATTCGCACATCTCCTCGATAACTTCACGAATTCCATCTTTGAGATATAGAATCGATTGTGGGCCATTGACATAGACCTTATCTTTCACGTAGCCCCAAAGAAAAAAGTCTAAAGGTGTTAAATCAGAGGATCTCGGTGGCCAATTGTGATCGCGTCTTCGAGAAACCACATAGTCAGAAAACTTTTCACGCATAAGAGCGATGGTATCGTTACTTGTGTGGCACCTAGCGCCGTCTTGTTGAAAATAAACGTCATCCACATGAATATCTTCCAATCCCGGCCATACAAAATCATTAATTATCGTTCCGCAATCCGTTCAGCATAATAGTTGCTCCAGCCTCATTTTTGAAAAAGTAAGGTCCAATGACTCCGCCAGACCAAAAACCGCACCGAACAGTCACACGTTGAGGATGGAAAGGCTTTTCAACAATAGTTCTTGGGTTTTCCGAGCCCCAAATACGACAATTCTGTTTATTAACGTAGCCCACGACGTAAAAATAAGTCTCATCACTCAAGATGATTTTTCGATGAAATTCCGGATCAGTTTCATGCATTTCAAGGACCCAATCAGGAAAGACACGACGTTATTGACGGTTGGCAGACACGAGTTCTTGTGGTAACTTAACTTTAAAAGCCTTAAGACCTAAGTCTTTATGCAAAATATGGTGTAATGTCGTTTGTAGAATGCCCAATTTCAAAGATCGATGAGAAATGGACAAACCTGGGTTTTCCTTAACATATGAGCTACAACAGCAATATTCTCAGTTGTTCTTCAGCGACGTGCACGAGTTCGATTCTTCACATCACTAACTTCTCCCAACAGCTCAAATTTTTCCACCACTTTCACAATTGCTGGCCGAGAAGGTGCTTCACGACGACCCAAAAATGCTTTAGTTTTGCGAACTGTGACCGCGAAATTTTCACCATTTTTGTAGTGAATTTTAATAATTTAAATGCGTTGTTGAAGCGTCTATCGTTCCATTTTTATTAGTGGCGTAGTTTTTACTTGTCAACTGTCAAGTTACAGGTTGAGTCATGACAACTGTTGAAATGGCGGGCTATTGAAAATTAAATGTCTTATTGGAACACCTTTTGGAATCAAAACGTGCACCTGCCATAACTATACCTAACCTGTAAATAACAAATGTAAAAGCTGCCTACGTAGGTTACCTAAGTGTAAACTTACAAGGTTGATGAAATAAATATAATAAATTAACTGTTAGAACAATAACAAATGACAGCGGTAAAATACAAAGAATATAACAATATCGGAACCGTAGAAAAGACAAACTTCATAAGTCAAAACACTATTTTATTTATATTTATACGTGACACATGTGTGCATAATACACATGCTCTGTATACGTCTGCTTCTATTTTTTCACGATTTCTTGACAAGACGTAACGAGGAACTCTATTAGAAAAACGTTTGCGCCCTTTCTTTCTTCAACACATGTGACTACCGATAAATTAAACAAATGCCGGTATATGTTCGTATTTTGCAGCATTATTGATACACCGGTAACCTTTCGTGGTTCCAACAATAAATGACATTTAATATATACTTTACATTTATTACAATACATTTGAGAGAATGTTAATTGAGAATTATGATTTTTAAACCAGGTATCACAGCCCATTTAAAATATTTTAAGAATCTTTCAGTATCTTTTCAATGATAATAGACATAAAATGGTGTACCAATTATAGATATAAAGTACTAGAAAACGATTTAATGTACAGTAGCGTACATTGAGATCCGAACACTACTAATTTCGTAAAGCTGATGGCATAATTTACCTTATTGTATCTATTCCCACCTTTTTTCATACAAAAATAGATTTACACATATTTGGACTACCAAATAAATATTAAATAGAATACTTCGTCACACTTTACTCGAAGATTTTAATTTTATCTTTAAAAAGAGGAAAACAATAAATTAACTAAGTAAAAAGAAATAATTTATTCTTATTACACATGCGAACTAATATATTATATAATAAACACAAAAGGAATTTCATTCTAATACAATTAGCAGTTAATATTTAGTCAGACCACCTTGGGCTTTCTATCACGACCGCTATTCTTCTCGACATTGAATGAACCAAGTTTTTAAATAACTCAGACTCAAATCCTTTTGCCACACCTCTTGTAAGGTTTCTATTAATTCAGTTTTTGTTTTGGATTTTCGTGTAAACAATTTCCTAGCAATTGTTTGCCAGCAATTTTCTATAGGGTTTAAATCTGAACTATTTTCAGACTGGAATAGCATTTTCCTAAATAAATTTTTTTACTTGCGGCAATAAATATAGTTTTTCAAAAGCCGTAAAATGAAAGAAATATTTAAATTGTCGTAAAATTATAACAATAATTAATCTTCTTACTTCTAACTTTCTTTGCACGATGACATGGTGTTAGCTCATTCTGACAAATGCAGTGTTATTTTTTAATAAGAGGCAACAAACGTTCATATAGAATATTAAGATCTGCCTTTAATTTACCGTCAATAAAATGCAAGAGACCAAATCCCTACGAGAAATACAACCCCAAACAATTACATTTATGGGAAATTCGACTGTCGTGCGTAAGCACTTTGTTTTAAGATACAGATATGGTGTGTACCAGCTGTACCGTGTAAATTTAATTTTGATTCGTCTGTAAAGATAGTTTCCCATTGTTTTAAAGTCCATTGTAAATGATCTTTTGTTCATTTCCATCATGCAGACCGCTTCTTTAGAAGCTGACGCGAATTGAAATCTATACCGAAAATCTTCTATGAATTGTAGAGCAACTCACTCACTCGTCAGTCATTTCACACCATTCATCTCGTAACTTTGTTAACGTCGATGCTTTTTAAATACGTTCTTTCTAAAACACGGTCGTCCCGTTTAATTCTAGCCTGCTTCTTTCCGCTACCAACTTGTCTTTTAATGGAGCCTGTTTCAGTATATATGTTTAAAAAATAACTCACACTAAATACACTGCAGTTCACATTTTAGCTCTCCATTGAGAGATTTTTTTTCTTAAAGTCAGTATAACTTTAGTTCCCACTAGCTAATTTACCGAATCTAGAAATCTTTATGTAATGAAACACAAATAATAACTAAAGATCGGGATCGCGTAGTTAAATGGCAGTTATACAGCGGCGTACATAAATGAAAATACAATGAGTACAATGGCTATGTGCAGACTTAAACTATTGTACAATATGCTAGAAATAATAATTTTGCTCACATATAAATAAAATATAACACTTATCCATATATATATATATATATATATATACATACATACATACATAAATACATAAATACATACATACATACATACATACATACATACATACATACATACATACATACATACATACATACATACATACATACATACATACATACATACATACATACATACATACATACATACACTACCGTTCATAAGTATTTGGGCACCCATAAATTTAGAAGAAATGATTAAAAGCACTAGTGAAAAAATGAAAATATAGTTATTACATGTACATACATAACTAATTACAGTATCTGGCAGTAGAATTACATATTATATTTAAATTTTCGATTCATCTATGTGACCTCCTTTGTTTTTTATAATGGCAGCACATAATCGCGGCATTCTTGCAATTAGTTTTGCTAATGCATCCGGTGTTATGCGGACCCAAGCTTCCTGCAGTTTCCTCCACAAGTCAGCCTCCGATGTTGGTACTGCTTTCCGGACCTCCCGATCAAGTTCCTCCCACAATAACTCTATTGGATTTAGATCGGGGCTTTGGGGAGGCCATTTCATAACTTCGATGGATCCTTCCGCTTCCAAGAGTTGCAAATAGTCTTTGCATATTTTGGATGTGTGCTTTGGGTCATTATCCTGCTGGAATACAAAATTCCTACCCAAAAGTCTTAATCCTGAAGCAATAGCGTTGGTCTCCAAAATGTTTCGATACTGCTCTTTCCTTAGTATTCCCTCAATTTTCACAATATCACCCACGACTGTACCACCAAAACAACCCCAGATCATCACGGAACCACCGCCATGTTTAACCGTAGGCACAATACATTGCTCTGCCGCACGCTCACCTGTAGATCTCCGAACGAAAACACGTCTTCTGGACCCGAAAATTTCGAACTTTGACTCATCGGTCCACAAGACTTTACTCCACTGTTCAACTGTCCAATGTTGGTGTTCACGAGCCCAGTTTAAGCGTTTCCGCTTATTCTGTTTGCGCAATAACGGTTTTTTTATTGCAATTCGTCCGTACAAACCTGCTTGTGTTGCAAATCAAAATATGCTTTATTTTATTTTGCAACTAAATTTATTGTCATGTAAACTATTTTGTAATTCATATCTGATTGTAAAGTTGTATCTTTTAATATAATAATATTCTACAAAATTTTACCGAGTAAACTTTAAAATTATATGTCCGTGGGCAAAAATTATTTGAAAGCTCGTTAAAAATTCATAAATTATGTATTCACAATAAAGATATCCCTATGTAATGTATAACATCGAGTTTAAATATTTATGACTATTAGAGCAAAAAGTTTCAGATGACAACAGTTCCATTCCATCGTCTCCATGGCAAAGGGATCATTCATGGAAGCAAACAACTCCTCAGAAAAACATCTCGAAACTGTTGGTGTTCTGTTATAAAAGACCGAAAAAGGTTCGATTAATTCGTAGCAGCAAACGTCGGCGACCTTATGACAGCAGTCCAGAAAATAACTTTAAAGTGTTTAGTGCAGATGGTATTAATAAAAACAGTGAGTGCAATATTAAAGTTAAAAAGGAGAAATACGTAAATTCCCTGCAAGGTATTGTACAGATGCTTATCGACAAGTCGGTATCATCAACGCCACCACGCATGGACATGCTAGTTTCCCCTAGGAAACGAATCCTGCGTGAAATGGAAAAGGATAAGGTTCCGGTTGAAGACTTATGTCAAAAGCGAAGCAGAAACAAAGTTCAAACAGCAACAGTTGGTGGCTGTGGTTCTGTTGTAAAAGTCGGTAGCCCTGTTAGCATGAATGGTGTTACAGAAGAAGTACGAACTCAACGGAATAACAGCTACAGTATTACTTCTTTATTGGCAGAAGATCGTAATTTAAAACGATCACCGAATAATTCACCTAGTCACTTTTCCGTAATACAGAATCAATACTGTACACCACCACCGGAAGAAAGGTGGTATTCCGAAAGTGTCGATAAATTACGTTCAATAGAACTTTCGGTAAGTTTTACCTATTTTACCATCTTTTTTTGTTATTGAACATTGTTAGTGTCTATTTTATATAATACAGTATTTGTATATTTTGTATTTTACTAATCCCAAGATATAGACATTTCGAACATACATACATACATATATACATTAGTTTTTGTTAAGTTATACTATGTCAGAGGTATTACAAGAAGTTATTGTGTGTTTATCTATGCTAAATACATAACTTACTTTAATGAAAATCTCTAATATTATAAAAAAGCTTTTTCCCGTTGCACTAATACGGTATTCCTACCTACACATGCTTTAGTCACTATAACAAATTATCTTTAAGAAGGTTTTCATCGATAATAGTTTAGAACTTGTGAAGCAGTTATATTGTCTACAAAATAGCTGGATTTAAATTCTCTATAACTTTATTTTGCGTTTATACTTTAAATAAGTAATAACATTCATATATTATATATCAACGAGAAGGCCTCTGGAAAGCTTCAGAATTTTTATCAGTTCCACAATTCTGTTCTTTAGTGTATCAGTTTTTCATTATACTTGATAATTAGACAGTGATATAGGGTTAAGAATAATTATTGACGAACGGTAAAACGACTTTTAAATAAAAGGCTGTGATTAACTCTTATATTAAACTTAGTAAGGTGTTATTAAAATGCATTCAATTCATCAGAAATTTTCGAATGGTTTAAGAGATTTTGAAGTGATCGTGAGACGTTAAGGACAACGAAAAGTCTAGGTGGTCAAAGACTGGATTGAGCGAAGTTGACATTAAAAAAGTATCTAATCTCGTTCAAGAAAATTTGAAATAATTTGCAAGGTTAATCAAAAATGAAATAGCAATTCCAAAATTAGCCGTATACATTTTAACCTACAGTTTTAATATCGGTAAATTGAATTAGCGATTTATTTCCCTAAAGTTGACAATCTACAAAGAAAACTCTTGTCTCTGTTAATACACCTTTGGCAGAAATTGTATTAAATGTGTGCTTAATGCCCTTCAATGTCAATACAACGTTAAAATAGATATCGCTACTTTTTAAGTACATCAAAGGCCTCTAACGACAGGCTCTGAAAAAGTCACCATTTCAGAATTAATTTCATCTATAGTAAAATAATTTTCTACGCCGTAAATACCTTTTTAAATTAAAGAAAAATCAGAAGTTACACAGACCTGAATTGGTTGAATATGGTAGATGTTCAAACACTTTAATACCTTTATCCAAATAAATCAACTGTTAATTTTGCACGTTATCTTGGTGATCTATTAAGCCTTGACTAAATCTGTACTAACAACGTTTTCATTGAGTGCTGTTTCTTGGTAATTGTCGAATTTAGATCATCTTCATATATCCGGATTCGATTTTCTTGGCGAGTTGAAATATCATGAAGTGGTATATGTTTTGTCACCTGTTCCTATTTTAGAAAGAATTCCAGATCCTTTTTTTATTGAAAAACCTCGGGGTTTCACGATAAATTCGAACGCGTTTACTCTTTTGTGGTTGTCCAAAGAGTGTGATACCCAACGGCTAACAACTTTATTTTCATATGTTTTCAGGAGTGACTGCTGTTTTTGACAAACCATCACGAGTATTAATCTGTAGAGAATTGCATGCCCTAAGTAACTACAAAAAGAAAATTGCATTGTTTTTCTTTTAAACCAATTTTAAAATTGTTCTAAATCACCACACGACAGTGTTCTCGTGAAATATCCATACTAAGTATTTAAAATAATGTATTATCAACTTACAAAGTTTTTATGCAATAACTATCAAACTTGTTATTGACATGAAGTTTATTGTTGATTACTTATATACACAATATTTCAAAATGTCTGATGTGTTCTTTGTACATACATCGAATTGAGCAGCTTTTGTATTACATCACTTACCGTATTCACCTGATTGCACGCCCTTTATATTCTTTCTCTTCATCCCCGACTTCATTTAGAAATGAAAAGAAAGGAGTACATCACCGTTTAAAACTTTCTAATGGTGATGATTACAAGATATAAATTGAATTAAAAAATCAATCGATCGTACGCTGTATCAAAACTAAGACAGTATATTCAAATAAATGATGCGAGCAAGTGTACTTAATCTCTGTTTTACTTTCTATCTCAAGTTTAATTTCTTTTTTGCCAGACTGTGTACGTAGATAAAAATCCTTTTCCAATATTGACATGACAGTTATGGTTCATAAGATATAAAAACAGTAACATATCTCCAACTATGAGGATGATTTGGTGACAAGTAAGTTGAAATGGAACAAATGAAGTTAGAGCACTAAGTTTTTTATTATTTTTCAATACATTTCCTTTCAACTGCACTTGGACCAACGATGCCGTGCCAGTATGCCATTTTTGTAATGATCTTTCCACAAATTCCTTAAAATACCGCTGAGTTTGGAGAATAAATGAAAGTAATTTAGGACTAGATCTGGCGAAAAAGGTAGATGAGGCACAATCTGAAATCTCAATTGATTCAATTTTTCACGAACATGACTGGTGTGAATTGACACGCTGTGACGAAAACAACATTTTTATGGGCCATTTTAAATTATTTTCTAGAAATTGCATTCTTCAACTTGTGTTAGTTTTTGACTATAAGAAGTATCTTCTTCGAATCCTTAAAATGATGAAATTGATCTATCCACTGTTGAGATTGCCGTTTAAATTTAAGAACACAATGGCAAGGGTTTTATCAACTACAATTTTTCAATTAAGAAAATAACGGTGCTCACTTTACTGATAGTTTGAACATGCCAATTCTATGTAAGGTGTTAAATATGAGTCTCGCTATAGTTGATATATTCACTGTACTAGTTATCTCCTTGATGTCAATTCTGTGGTCGTTCATAGCAACATCATTAATTCATTGACTATATCCGAAGTAGTTGCAATTCTTAAATTTATAATTTTCCATGTAGATACTTCAAATCAAATCAAATGTCACTTGTAATTATAAAAAGGATGAAAGAATTAGAATACAATTCACATATATGTATATACATATACAAGGGTAGCCGTTTATAATTCGGGAACAGGCAACACTGTTAGTGTTGCCTGCGATCTGATGATTGCATTGTGAATTTTTGACAATATATTTACCTTGACAGTTTTATTATCCGGTCGCTATTTCTATTCTCATCTGATTTGATATTGCAAGACCGTCATGTAGCATACCGTGAGATCGAGGCATCTCTAGGTATTAGTGACACCAGCGTGCATAAGATCCTGCATGAATATTTAGCCGTTAAGAAACTGTGTTCACGTTGGGTACCACATAATTTGGCAATCGCTCAAAAAATCACTCGCGTCGATTGGTGCTAAGAAATGCACAAGAAATACAATGGCAGTGCATTACATGTGATGAATCTTGGATCTATAAGTATGAGCCCGATAGTAAACAGCAGTCGACTGTGCACATCAAAACAAATGGTCGACTGTTTTGTCGGAAAAACCGGTCACGTTGAGTTGTATGGTCAATTTGGAATGGTACTCAACTGTTTGTTTACAAAAAATTTTCGAGAAATAAGGAAAACAAACCGAAAACGACAGATCATTCTTCACCATGACAATGCGAGCTCTCACATGTCGATTCAAACAATTGAATATTTGAACGGTCAAATCATTGATTTGATGAGCCATTCGTCGTACAGCCCTGATCTAGCACCCTGTGATTTCTTTTTGTTCCCACACGTGAAGAATAAACTTTGTGGTGAACGGTTTTCTACGCCGGAAGAGGCAGTTGAGGCATTCAAAACTCATATTTTGGAGATACCGCCTTCACAGTGACAGCAATGCTGTTCGGATTGGTTTAAACGAATGCAAAAATGCATTGATTTTCAAGGAGAATATTTTGAAAAGCAATGAAACTATTTTCGATAATAATTTTTTTTTTCGTTTGCTATTCCCGAAATATAAATGGCTACCCTCGTATAAGTTTTTCCGAAAGAAATGGTAACGAGCTCATTTTCCGCCAAATCATTCTCATAAAAGGATTATTATTTATGTATCCATGGTATCCAATTTTAATATGTATGGTATTTTTTAAATTTTTATTGTTTATTAAATAAAGTCATTTTGAAGATTATAAACACCATTCGGCATAGTACATCTCTAATAAAAATAATTTATTCCTGCATATGTGTAACGTCACATCTACGTATCTACGTAATTCTCCAAATTAGGTATATGAGCTTGAACTTGATCTTATCAAATACAAATGTAATAGAGGTATTTCTTTAAATAAAATCGTTAAATCAAGAATCAAATCACAATAGAAATGGCACACTTTATCTCACCTTCCTGCCAAACGTGGTTCCTTGACCTAATATAAAAATATTTTCCATTTTTAATAAACACTTATGATATATTTATTAATATTAAAAGTATTCAATTCAAATAGAAATAAATTTAAGTTCACTCTATATTTTCATTATATTATTCTAAATTCATACATCTTTCATTTTTATCAATAAAAGTTGCAGTTTAACATTTATATTCGTATTAAATTACTCTGTTTATTTCTTATTTCTTTATAAACGCACAATAGTAAGGTAATACAAAGCAATTTAAGAACCAAAGGAAATCATACGCAATTATTTTAAAGAAAGTACAACTTTCTTTTAACTTATTCGATCATAATTACATGGCCGTTGCTCTGAAGCATAAGTTATGGTCTGATAATTTGAATGCTGTTGTTTATGTTGAGTTTCGTTAGAGGGAAGTACATATATTGAAATAATTCTAAATATAACTTTAAAATAACTCTTTTTTTTAATTTTACTTTTTCAAAATTTAATTTGTTTTTCAATAATTTTTCGAATTTTTTCAAATTTAAAATTTAGTAATACTGAAATATTAATTTTTAGTACTTTGGTTGAATACTATCTCTGATGACAAATATTTGTCAGGAAAATATACATGTCAAACATTGTCCAAAAAACGATAATCGTAATATCGTTTATTATATCATTATAGTAAATAAGTCCCGTATTTTTCTTATGTTAATATAAATCAATACGAGTATTGAAATACTTAAACACTACTGGTAGGAATATTTTCCTATAATAATTAAGGAGTATCATAGATAGATTACTTGGGTGGCCATAGACTCCGTTCCACTGTGATCTTTCCAGATCTATTGTGGTCTTCATGTCTCCTCTTTTTCTAGTGTCTTTTAATTGAATCAGCAGCTTTGGGAGGAGTTTTTTTTTTTTATAAAAAGTCCTGCTTCAGGTTCTTAATCTCCAATTCATAGAAACTGAATTCTTGGCCTCACATCTGTAGAGTGTGCGAATCTACTTGGCATGATTTACGTATGTTTTTTGTCACGCTCATGTGAAAATTCTGTACAAAGTGTTATTTAGTAATATAGTACAATTTATCAATATTTTGTCGCTCCGCCCTTGGCCTTAATGACAGCTCGCACTCGTCGAGGCATACTTGCTACTAAATTGTAACACTCTGCCGGTGGTATTGCAGCCCATATTTCGCGAATTTTTGTTGATAATTCTGCTTTTGACAGGCATTTATGTTCCGTGATCTTAGTTTTTAAGATACGCCACAAATTTTCAATGGGCGACAAATCGGGACTTTGTGGCGGCCAATCCAATACCCCCCACTGTGTTTTCCTCGAACCAATGCATTACAGCTCCCGATTTGTGGCAGGGCGCATTATCTTGCTGAAAAATGTATTGTGGAATATCCTGGTCGAATAGTTTTAGCACAGACGGTTCTAATACTTCCTCCAACATGGCTAAATAGCGTTGGCTATTTATCCGTCCATCGCACAGGTACACTTCTCCAACACCGTATGCAGACATACCCCAAACCATGATACTACCACCTCCAAATTATACTGTGGGAATGATACATTGTGGTTCATAAGCTTCCCCTTACCTACGCCGAACGTATAGCGTCCCAGGTAGTTCGCAAAAGAAGAAAGTTAGCACTTAGACAGGATTAATTTTGTTTAATGTTACATGTAGACTGAATTGCATACAACGATAAGAATATTAGTCATGAAGATGTACTTACATACCTCGATATTCGATTCATCAGACCAAAGAATCTTCGACCACTTCTCGATTGTCCAATTTTCATGTTGTTTGGCCCATAAATAACGCTTCTTTTTATGAGCGTCAGTTAAAAGCGGTTTACGTCGCGTTTTACACCCTCGTAAACCAGCACGCTGGAGACTGTTACGCGATAACGCTGTTTCAGCTCACTGGCGAGCTGTTTCCACGATTTTTTCCTATCACTGAGAGCTAGTCTTTGTAAAATTCTGTCTTCTCTAATCGAGGTACAGGGTTTTCTGCCACTTTTTGGTCTGTTAACAAACGACCCACTCTCCTGATAGCGACTAATGGTTGTACGGACTGCACATCGCGAACATTTTTTTTTTTTGCATTTGCAGCTATTGATAACTTCTGGGAATGCAGTAGCACTATTTGGACGCGTTCCCCTACCGACAACTCGCGTGTTTTAGGCATTTTTCTTCAACAAATAACTGACACAACGTGAAAAAATAGGATAATCTAATTGATCTCAACCACAAACTCACAAACGCACGTTGCTCACACACTACTAAAATGACACTAAATTTCTAAAATCGAAATTCCCCTTTCCACCTATTCTTTTCAATAGGGGATTAACTAGGGTATTCAAAAACGCATTTCTGTAAATACCATTAACTATTTTTACGGTTAATTTCCGTCAGACTTGGATAATACCGAGAATAAGGGTTTTTACCTGGGGTGTCTAATACATCTGAGAATGGTTGTATTATACTATATTATAATGAGCTGTTAGTAGATCCTTTTTCATCTTCACAATTTTCTGTCCCAACTCGATAGGTAATGTTTTGTCTATCATTGATCTGGAAATTTCTTTTATCTTCTTCGAGATCTATTTTCAGTCCACATTTACAGGTTGTTTTTACGCTTTTTTTTTGTAATGCCCATGAAGATTCTGGTTCTATTTCTAAAATGTGCGACTCCATTACTTATAATCTTCTTCTCGCTAAATTAGTTTGCATTGAGTTTTGTTCTACTCTCCTAAACTTATCTTAGTAATAAGGAGTTTTCTTGTTTTTTATAATATAATAATTTTTTATCTGTAGGTTTCTTTACTATTCAGTATTTACATAAACAATCTGCTAATGAAATTAATTTGCGAATTTATTCTGTATGCAGATGTCTTGAAAATATATACTGCCGGCCATAAGTGTTTGCCCACACGGATAGTAATAAAAAAACAAGTGTTATAGACTACTGCTTTGTCAATGCATTTGACCTTATCAGACTCACTGTCGAATCATCTGACAACGTATCTGGGTTTATTTACTATATATTGAATAGAGTAAGTTTGAAAAAGTAAAAAAAAAACAAACTTTCTTATGGGTCTTGAGAAACTGGCATACATTAAATTTTATACAAATCTAGTTCAATCGGTCTTAGTTCAGAGGGCGCTTTTAACGTGTCTGCATGTCATATATTGTATTCACAACAGTGCAAGATATATCAAATCAATGTTCTCAATCCCTATTGTTTGCCACACTGTAGAGACTGTCTTTCGATAGTGTCGAATTTATTAACCTGACTCACTTGCTGTACTTAGAATTTGTAAATAAAGTAGTAATATAAAACTCCCGATTACAGTTTGCTTACTTAAAATATTTCCAGAATTAAAAATGTATGTTTTATTGCTATACTTATTATGTATAGGTAGTACTTACATATACAGTAGAGGTAATAAAGTAATAAAAATAGTTTTCATCTAAAACAATTATAATTTTGAGGTACATTGATCACAGTCATGGTAAGCAATACTGCAAGTGCTATGGCAAATGGGGTGAAGCCAAAGACTACCTGAAAACTGCACTCGCTTATATCTAATTTATATTTTACGTCTCAGATTAAAAATAAAGGATAATATAACATATTTAAAGAAAATGAAGATTTATCAAAAATTGTAACAAGGTGTATCATTTTGATATTTGTTGTTGATCGCTTTGTTCTAATTATAATCTTTACTCTTTTTTATTGTTTCAACCGTTGAGTTAATAAAATATTTAATTTATATTAACGACCTTTCGGGGGAGGGGTCCCTCTTTTGTAATTTATTTATTGCAATACCTTTTACAGTTATATATTATTATAACTGTAGTTTTATATTATATTTAAAACTCCTGTTTACATTTCGAGATATAATAATAATATATTTATTGCCAACAGACGAACCCAATTATAGGACAAAACATTGTAATACATTTATATTAACGACCTTTCGGGGGAGGGGTCACTCTTTTGTAATTTATTTATTGCAATACCTTTTACAGTTATATATTATTATAACTGTAGTTTTATATTATATTTAAAACTCCTGTTTACATTTCGAGATATAATAATAATATATTTATTGCCAACAGACGAACCCAATTATAGGACAAAACATTGTAATACAAATCAGACGAAGCATATACAGTAAAAATAAATTTCAAAAGTAATTAATAATGTAAAAATAAAAATACCACTAAACATTTAATGATAACTTATAATAACCGATAATTAAGAAGCAAGAGAACCGACAAAAATATCACTGTAGAGTCTGTTGGCGTTTAGCGACATATGGCACAGGAGACCTTTCCAGAGGAGATTTGTCCTCGGCGTACCGTAGATAAATGTGGCAGCGCTTCTGGAGAAGGAACGAGAAAATGTGAAGTTTAGTTTAGCCAGGAGGTTTGAACAGTCAATCCTACTATTCACCAGCTGGTAATTAAAACGAACACTGTGTCTGGATTTACGTTCCTCCAGTGGTTGGACACTGTGCTCCTTCAACATAACATTGTAATCGACGCCGCGCTCAGGATACACGCCGGTAGACTTGAAAGTGAGGAATTTCAGAAATCGACGTTGAACGTATTCGATTGCGTTTATCTGCGAACCGTACAAGGGATACTATACAATCGACCTATATTCCAGCTTACTGACAATCAATGCAAAGAACAGTATTTTCAGTAATTCAATATTCAATATCGTTAAAATACTGTGTTGTCCTCATTATAAAGCCAGCTCTCTTAACCGCAGAACGACAAATATTATGGATATGTAAATTAAAACTCAGTGAGGAATCAAAGAAAATACCGAGGTCCTTGATGGAGTCAACGTTCATAAGAGTGTGTCCATACAGGGAGTATAAGGAAGAGATAGGAGATAACTTGCGTGTAAATCACATAGTAAAAAATTTGTCTATGTTCAAACAAAGATAATTAGACTTATATCGAGCTGAAATAAGGTCTAGACTCGATTGAAGCCAATTGACATCTTCAATGGAAAAAACAACTGTAAAAATCTTTACGTCGTCGGCATAGCACGAGGCAGGACAAGGCAAGGTCAGTAATAAATCTTTTATAAAAAGTATAAAGATATACCATATAACTGTAATGGTATTGCAGATTAAAGAAAATAAATAACTTGAAAAATGGGGAATCCCTTCCCCGAATCGTCGTTAGTATAAATTAAATGTTTTATTAATTTAATAGACGAAACTCCCAATAAAAAAGAATAAAGATTAAAATTTGATAATAGAATAAGTTCGGTAGAGTAACAATCATATTAAATAAAACATATGAAGCATTTAATTACTTTCATTAATATATTGATAGTGTGTGTTTATTATATTATTTTTACGAGATATGGACTTTCCTTATGTCGTATTTGCACGTAATTACGTACACTACAGGCCATAAGTGAGGGATCAGTAGATGAAATTTAAAAAAAACATGCGCGCTTAGTGAAACAAAACGTATATTTCTACAAAACTATATCTACGAGACAAATGAATAGTTTTCCTTATAAAATAAAATAATTTTAACATATTCTGTAGAATTTCTTATCATATTCGACTTTCGTCGAAGTATCCATCTCTGCGCTTAATGATTTCTTTACAAATGTTAGACAACCGCGATACAAGTTTCTGGAGCGTTTCCATTGGTAAATTATTCCACACCCTTGTAAGTTGCTCCCAAAGCTGTTTCTGCGATTGTGGACAGCTTTCTCTCACGTTTCTATCAAATTCATCCCACAGTAATTCGATAGGGTTGAGATCGGGTGATTGTGGTGGCCAAATCATATTTATCAGCACCCCTTCCTCCTCTTTTTGATTCACATAGTTTTTACAAAGTTGGGACGTGTGTTTGGGATCATTATCTTATTGTAGGTGAAAACCTTCGCCAATTAACCTTAATCCAGACGGAATTGCATGTTCCTCCAAAACCTTTAGGTACCTTTTTTTTTTAAATGCCTTCAATGCGGTACAAATCTCCGACACCATCAAAGGAAAAGGATCCCCAAACAAGCACAGAACCTCCCCCGTGTTTAACAGTTGGCACTACACATTCGGGTAACATCCTTTCACCCACTTGTCTTCGAACGAAAACTCGTCGATTACTACCAAACACTTGGAACTTTGACTCATATGTCCATAACACCTGCTTCCACATTTCCATGTCCCAGTGTTGACGGTCCTGGGCCCATTGTAACCGTTTTTTTACGATTTCGTGGATTCAATAATGGTTTTAGAGCTGCAATACGCCCATGTAGTCCCGCCTTTGTTAAACGTCGTCTTTCGACGGCCTTCATTCAGCTGTGCTCGAAGCTGAGGAGCTGTGAGGCGCCTATTTCGTTTTGATAGTATTTTTAGGCGCAAATCCTCTTGTCTGGTAGTTACCCTTGGCCTTCCGCAACGTTTTATTGGTTGTAATGATCCACTTTGTGAATATCGTTTCACTGTTCCTTGCACCGCGTGATAAGATAAATTTAACTTTTGGGCTATTTGCCGCAGTGAAAATTTTTCACCATGTGGCTTTATTATAGAACTACGAGTTTCTGCGCTAAGTTCCTTTCTTTTCGGCATTTTTATAAGTTACTTTTACGTCTGTTCTCAAATACTCGTACTGTAACTTACTCGGACAAATGCTGCACGAAAACTAATTTTTAAATTGCTAAATAATTTACTATGAATTCCTAATACCATTATAATAATATTGCGTTGTAAACCCTATTAAATTTATTGGGGTATATAAAATATTTCTATTAAATAGACGCCATAAAACTATTAAAAGGATTTACAATATTTTTCAGAAACAAATATATTTATCTAATTTATAATAATAATACGAATAATCCCTCTCAGAATTACATTTACAACTGTTATTTCAATTATTCTCACCAAAACAGGTAAAAGTCTAAGGGATGTGTCTAAAATGCAAGTGTTTTGTTATTTATGATAAGTGATCCCTCACTTATGGCCTGTAGTGTATGTACGTAGATACGTATAAATATTACAAACATTTACTAAAAATTCATATACAAGAGTAAAGCAGAATCATTTTTACATTCTAATTTAATTATTAGATAACTTCGTCCAGCGCGCAGTTCTATAAGTATATTAGATGAAATATTAATATTTATTTTCGAGATTGACTGAAAATAATTAATATATTAGAAAAGGAACAATGTTTGTACATTATTTCTTAAATAAAATTTGTATTTTATTTTAGCGATATGACGTATATGTATTTCTGTATCTGATTGAAATTAAATGCAAAACTACATATCTATATAAAACAATGCTTTAGTTAATTTATTGCCTTTATACTTTATGATCAAGCTATTTAAATATTGTACTTTATATGTGATGTGGTGGCCAGTACCACGTATTAATCATTTTTAGCGATATTGAAACTTGCATTCAATACAATGGTAAATTAAAGTTGTACCAAAACATCATAATTACGTTTAAGATAATCTAGGAAGTTTTTGCCCTTTTGAAACAATACTATTTTATCGATACGTGGTATCGCTTCTAAGCCATCAATATCCGAGTTTATTTTACTGTACCTTTTCAATGGTCCGATATTCAGATTTTCCCACTTTATTTTTACTATGTTATGTTACACTTTAACACAAAAAGTGACATGTTTTAAAGAAGTATACGTTTGTGCTCTTGAGTATCCAATATATTTTAATCAATTAATGAAGTGAAATACGAGGGTAGTTTGACAAGTAGTGAGAATGGAAAAGAAAAAGGAATTTTTTAAATACAAAATAATTTTTATTTTTCAATATATTCTCCTAAAAGAGCAATACATTTATTCCAACGGTGCTCGAATGCCCTTATGCCATCTCTAAAATGCGATTTCGGAAGGCTTGCAAAATACTCATTCACGAAGATGATAAGCTCCTCGTTAGACGAAAATTTCTTTCCACATAGTGCCGTTTTCAATTTGGAAAAAGGTGGAAGTCGGAAGGGGCTAGATCCGGAGAATAAGGCGCATGCGGTACTAATTGGAAATACAACTCGTGGATTTTGGACATCGCAACAGTGCTGGTATGCGAGGGAGCGTTCTCTTGGTGAAAGAGAATCTTTTCCTTTGCCATTCCTGGCCGTTTAGCACGAATCTCAACATTTAATTTTTGTAGAAGTTCTGCATAATATTGTTCGTTTATTGCGGCACCTTTCTGAAGGTAGTCAATGAGCAAAATGCCCTTTGAATCCCAAAAAATTGATGCCATCACCTTGTTTGCCGATAAAGTGGTTTTCGCTTTCTTTGGAAGTGCAGAACCACGTTCTAACCATTGTTTCGACTGTTGTTTAGTTTCGGGTGTACTGTAGTCTATCCAAGTTTCATCGCAAGTAACAAATCGCCTACAAAAATCAACCGGATTCCGCTTATAAAGGTCCAAACACTCATTGGAAATGCGCAAACGAGTGAACTTTTGATCAGTCGTAAGCAATCGTGGCACCCATCTTGCCGAAAGCTTGGAAAGGCCCAATTCTTTCGTTAAAATGTTGTATACGCGTTCTGTTGAAATGTTTACCATGTCTGCTATCTCTCTCACTTTGAGTCATCGATCTTGCATAATAATATTATGGATTTTTATAATCATTTCCTTAGAAGTCACGATTTCGGGTGCTCCACAGCGCGCTTCATCAACACAGCTTGTTCTACCACGTTTAAATTCATTTACCCATCTACTTATTGTGGCGGATGATGGAGCAGTTTCACCTAATGTTTCCCGTAACTCATCTTTTATTTCGGTAGCTTTCATACCCTTAATTACGAAGTATTTAATCACCGCATGATACACTGCTTTTTCCATTTTAACAAAACGACGTGTTGCTTCTTTTTCAATCAGCTGTCAGAAATAAACTAATCAACCGATTTATCTAAATATCGGAATGTAAACATATAAATTGGCAACCTAAATTACAGTGCATTTGTTTTACCAATTAGAGCGCTACCTATATGTCATTCTCACTACTTGTCAAACTATCCTCGTATACAAATTTTATAATATTAAAGATTAAATTTTAGATCAGCAAATATTATTTTAAACTTTACTATCGATACATAAAATTATTTTGCAACTGTAGTTGAGCACGTCATAATTTTTTAACTAATATGTACATATATGGAAAGAGCAGGCAGTGAGCTTACCACGGTCCTGCATTAGTTAAGGTTTGTACATAATAGTTCCCCCCTATTTGTTTTTTCAAAAGTTATTGATAATTTTTTGTAATATATGAGACATTTTAATTTGTTCAAAGATTACAATGTATTATACTACATACTTAAATTGAATTCGTATGGATTAAAATATTTATGCGTTGCGATAGGTAATATGTATTAGTGTCTTTATACGAATTCAATCGCTCTCTTTAAATAAAATAAAAATATTGAATTCATTTAATACTAATAATTTTTACATTACTTTCGAAATATTTAAACACTAATTTATTTTCATTGCTAGACTATTTTACACGCTTGTTTTTCTTCATGATTACATTCTTCTTCTTCATTTGAAAACTATTCCATGTTTTTCCTTATATTTTCTTCCAATTCCTTTCACTTGTTTGTCGATTATTTTTGTCATAATTTGACGAGTTTATTGAAGGTGAAGCGAAACTAGTACTAATATTATTTGATCATTTAGTACACTCCTTCGTTTATTTTACCTGTAAACATGTAACTATATTTTCGTTTTCCATTTTACTTGGAATTCATACGAATCTCTAGGAGAAGGCAGATATAAATTTTTTTTTTAATGTAACTTGTAATTGTTTCAAGACCTACATAAGTATAAATGAAAATATTTTGTTTTAAAAGAGTTCGCAACTTACGTCTTCAATTACTGGCTCAGAATTCCTTTGAAGAAGCTCCTTCTTCAGCAAATAATAAATAATTCGATATACAAATTAAATATTTCATGTACATATAACTATTTTTTAATTTTGTGCTACTAAAAAGTATTCCTATTTGTTTTTAAAGGGATAATATTAATCTGTGTACATTTTTTAAGTAATAATAAATAAATTATACTATCCTAGCTCTAGTTTTTACAAACAAATTTTGAATAAAGAAATGTGCTGTCAGTCGTTTTCGTCGTTTATACGCAAATATAAATTAAATATTAGAACATTATTTCACAGATTAAACAAATTAGATAAAATATCCCCTTTACACTGTTAATAATTTGCTGATGATGACAAATTAGTTGTCGATTAATGAAGCTTTATTTTGCACATTCTTAAAAATATGTGTGTATTCCATACATTTAAGAAATCTTTAAAATTCAAAAGATTTTTAATAAGATGCAAGGGATAAAACAATTAACAATTTGTTATTTAAAAAAGGCAAAAAAATCCATTTCCACATCAATGTTCATACTCTGTTATAGATTTCTTGGGTGTGTTTGGTTTTGGTGGGGGAGTGCCTGGAATTTTTCGTGCGTGAGCATTACCGCGAAACCAAGTGACCCTTTGATTAATAATCTGTTGATAATGACAATTTAGTTGTCGAAATACGTATACAGAGTACGAACATTGATGTGGTAAGGTTTTTTTTTTTGCTTTTCTAGATTAATTCAATTAACCACACTAACAATATTTACAATTTGTTATACTAGAAATCTTTTAATTTCTAAATGGTCCTTTTTTTTAGAACTGATTGTACTAAAACTTGGCTTCAATTACTACCGTATAATAACAATGACTATTATACCTACAATAAATAAAGCAATACTTTTTTCATTAAAAGTAACACGTTTTGTAATATATCTTTCCTATAAATAAATAATAATATAATCTCAAAATCAAGGAAAATATATTTATTTGGTTTTCAAATTGATCTCTGCATATTTACAGAGTTCTATAAAAATAAGGTTTACACCTTGAATAACCGACGCAGCAAGAATACAAGATTCAGTTTTCCAGTTCCACTCATGTACGTGTGAGAGGGGAAGACATTACTTTTGTCAGGCACTGTACGCTACCGCTCATATTCCTTATAACTACTATTTGAATTTCATAAATTGTTCTTGGTATAGTATTTTGTTTTGTAAAATTAAATAATGTTATTAGATACTTTACAATGTTTGCATTTCCAAACAATACCTTCAGTATTTTCGTCTTATAAAATTTATAAACAATTACATTAATTATTGTACTTTATTACAATTTGTGGTAATACTACAATAAATCGATAATCCCTTAAAAAGGTTTATTTATGATGTTTAAACATGAGTAAGCTTCAGAAATTTAGCTGCTGAATCCCTGAGTGTGTTATATCTAAATAATTGCTTTAGTTTCTAGATTCGTGTTAAATTTAGTAATATTCTATCATATTTAAAAGGAAATATATCAATCAAATACCAAAGACTACTAAAATTTAAACAAACTTTCTATATAAAAATTATCGTAATTTTATTGTTTATATTTACAAGTCATACTTTTTTAATAACGAAAGTACAAATGTATTAGTCATACTGCGTTTAGTGAAGTAGAAACTTTTTATAATTTATTGAAACTTCGTTAAATTAAAATTTTTATAAAAATAAAACAAGTTTTCTCATTAAATATTCATTAGACATTAATTATACAAAATAATAAAATACACAAATTATATTATATAGTGGCATTTTTCTTTGTTTTAATTGTTTCCGACCTGGCAATGGTCTGAGTCTTAGACATAACAAACAATTTCTGCTTCTACATATGTATATGTAGTTTCAGATTATTTTTAAAAAAGATATTCAATGGTTTTCAATAAATGTTTTTTATATTTTTCACTTGTTCTTCTTATAAAGTTAGTTCGTTTCAAGACATCGTTCGTCACTAAATGTCTCCTTAAATATAAAAATTTATATTCTGACGAAAATTAAAAATGAAAATTCAAAAATAAAATGTAGTTTTATTTTTCGCGATGTTAATTTTTTGATCTATTAAACTGTTAGATAATACTGCGAGCAATATTCGTTGATAAAACAAATCTATCAATATATGTATTTGCTAGTAGATGTTCTTATTTTCCTCTTTTTCTTACGAATGATACGCCTATCATCGATAAATAGTATTACTTCAGTCATTTCTGTCGTTTTTTAAAAGGTAAAGAAAATATCACTAATTCTAAACATTTTCTTTTTAATTTAACTCTTTATTTTGCTCTTTATTTCCTCTCTAATACTTTTTGTGTGACCTATAGCAAATTTGAAAATCGTGGAAGGTAATGTCACATCCTCTGTAATAATTAGAAAATTAAAATTCTGTAGCTTTTCAATAAGGCATTTTTTTCGAGAAATTACTTTTATTAGGAAAATTAGACGTAATCTATTTGAAACCACCAAACCGCCCTGCGGTACCAAATTTTCGACTTTTCGTAATGTAATAATAATAATGTTATTTTTTTGTCTAACAGATAAACTACAATTAGATTTTTGAAGCGAAACCAACTGTTTGTGATAATTACATTACATTAAAAGTGTAAAAACGAAAACATCCTAACAAAAAGAAGTATCTGCTTCTGGGTTTCCGGGCTCTGCCGACGTTTCGTACCCATTTGTATGGGACATCTTTAGGGCTGAACTACTGCACTGAAACTGAAAAAAGGAGTATTTACAAAATATTTGAAAGAAATGAATGTTAAACGGAATCATTCAGATGTTAATAACACCCTGTCTACTATATATGTTTCAGAGATTCACTCATCGTCAGGCAGACTTGTGTTTTTAACGAACAATTCCTTCCTAGAGTTTATCGTATCTTTCCGATACAGAAAAATAATAATTGAACATTGCCTCCTTCTCTCTCCAACATAAGAATGTATTGAACGATAAAGCGAGAACGCGTCTATCTCGCTGGTCGAGAACAAAGTTCCCACAGCGTGTGTAGACAGACGCTTGATACCTCAGCGATTTGCCGCATAAATGAATGTTAAAAGGAATCATTCAAATGTTAATAACACCCTGTCTACTACATAACAGAAATCTCTTCTGCATACGCATATATTTTAACAATCTGATATGTATAAAGCTGAAACCAAATTAAGGAGCCATATTTCAGTTTACTTCGTACTAGTATGTAATGTTTTTATAGCCAGTGGATTATTGAAACCACAACAAGACCTTATAAAAAATCCAAGAGATCTGACAGATGATAAACACATGGAAGATATTTGTTCGGATAATATAAGACGTCCATAAAAAGTACTCCAAAATCTTTAATTTTATCTCTTCTCATAATCTCACTGCTTTAAGTCTCATAATAGAAAATAATTGGATTTCAGCATATAGTATATATTTAAGGTACACGATTTATCGATTAACACAAGGTTTGTCTGCAGGTTAACGCAATCAACCTGTGTGCTAGCCATTCTATTAATTTGTAAGTCGTCAGCATACGCTAAAAAGTCACAATTTAGCTAGAGTAATAAGTCGTTAACGTATGTATTAAAAAGTAGAGGTCCAAGATTAGAATCTTAGGGAACATCCGAGGGAAACGCAAAACAATCCGATGAGAAACCATTGAACAAATTATAGCCATTTGTTTCTTCTTGCTAGGTAAGAAGATAGCTGAACTAATGAAGGACAAAATTTAATGTTATCTAATTTAGGCCCAAAGGTACGTTATGATTGATGGAGGGGAAGACCTTCATAAAATCTGCATAAGTTATATCAAGCCGCTGTTGATCCACTGTGAAGGACTAGAATTGAGCGATATTAGCCAAAATCGACAGAGTCGACTTTCCCGATACAAACCCGTACTGATGGATCGGTAGATATTGTTTAACATTGTTGTAAATAGTGTTGTATCAAATGTGTTCAAAAATGTTCACAAAATTCGATAAAATGTTCACTGTGTCTGTAATCATCTATATTAGTTCGATCACCACTTTTAAACACTGAAACAATTTTACCAATTTTCCAAATAGAAAACACGATATTTTAATTATGAGGCTAAACAACATTGCCAAAGGATATGCAAAATTGGAAGTGGATACCAGAAATACAATCAATGATCCAATGTCATGTCAGTCTTAGTCTTGAAACTAATATTGGTAAGGTTCTCAAATGCGACAGTGATTGTGAAATATTGTACCTGTATCCGATAAGGAGATTTGAGGAGAACTTTTTTAGTATTTGCTATTTAATCCATCTAAACCTGTGTAATTTTTGAGAATACTTTGTGCGATCATATGAAATGATGATACATGTAGTAAACTGGAACACTTATTTTTAAGATAACCTGCACAAAACATTAGCGGGTCTGTATCAGTAACAAACATCACTACTTGGTTTGTAGTTAATAGAAATTTTTCTAATGTACTTAATATCACACTATGATTAGCTTCACCGATACAGTTTGGCAACCGTTTTCTATCTAATCGAAATAGGGATCAAGTTCCAATGTGCATACTGTAATATTGAGAATAGATTTTTTTTCATACGCAGATAGTAAAAAATTTCTTAACCTTTGATTTCTTTGACAAGTCATAGCTAGGATTATATTTTGTCCTAAATATAAAGAACGGTACCACTATCTTAAATGGTACATTACAAGTGGTTAATATAAAAACGAAATTTAAAAAAATTAATTTTTAACCGTTTAAAAAATTTGTACCGAATTTCGCTAATGTTTGGAGTCATCGTGCATGAATTTCCATACAAAAGGGTAAATTATCGCCAGCGTATGGCTCGGTTGTAGTCTTTAAAGTGTATAAATAGATATTGATTCAAGATTTTACAATTGGTCCCTCTACTCTTGCAGTGGTGCCGCTTTACTTATGCAGTTACATATAGACAATCTTTCTTGCGACACTTCAGTAACTTTTGAAATAGAATAGTCACGATTTTTCAATTGCTATATTTTATGGATGGACTGATTGAACACAAACGTGTTATTTGTTTCTCTAAATCTATGAGAAATTTCCAGTTTTCGATTTTCTCACTAAAAAATAAAGAACATTGTACCAGTTTTCCGCCAACTTTCTGTTTGAATTATGCAAATACAAAAATGTAAATATATTCATGCTTATTACCAAAGTTAGAATGTTTTCTCGCGGACCAGGTTCCACCAACAACAAAATTTATATTTGACTTACTGTTCATGATAATCGCCTGTGTTTCGAGACTTCATCTACTCGATAAACAACCGTTCCATGACTTTTGGAATAAATACAATCCCAACTGGAAGCTACCATCCTGCAGTGGTTATGTGTCAACGAAAAAACATTCTATTTTAAATATTATAGTGCGTGCTCTAGATCCTGTTAAAGCGACATTTCCCATTGTATTAGCTAGCAAAAGATTAGAAAAGTGCACTGGCGAAGCAATTATGAAAATAGTGCTGTATACGCTAAAAACATTTCAACTTTCACCTGACCAACTGTTTATGTTTGTGAGTCATGGTGCACCGATAATGTGTAGTGTAGACCGTTCCCTTAGAGATAAGTGTGAGGAACTCTTACATGTGACATGTAAAGTTCACGCTTTACACCTTGTAGCACAAAGTATTCGACAATATTATCCGGAGGTAGATGCATTCATTTCAAATACCAAAAGAGTGTATGCTATCTGCTTCTGGGTTTCCGGGCTGGAACCGCGTCACTAGTATATCTGCCGACGTTTCGTACCCATTTGTATGGGACATCTTCAGGGCTGAACTACTACACTGAAACTATAAATGGGTACGAAACGTCGGCAGATATACTAGTGCCGCGGTTCCAGCCCGGAAACCCAGAAGCAGATAGCATGGACCACGGCCGCGGCAGTCTACGTACCAAATTAACCAAAAGAGTGTTTTTGAAACCTCCCGAATGAATTCAAGAGTTCCACAGACGGTGCCCCTGTATTCCTGAGCCATCAGAGCCAATTCTCGCACGTTGGGGAACATGGTTGAAAGCGACTTTCTATTATTGCGAAAATTTCCATCAAATAAAATCTGTGGTTCTACGATTTAAGTCTAACGAAGCTACAGCAACTAATGAAAACCAGAAAAAATTTGAAAATACGTTGAAACCGATTTAAAACAAATTTACGACAATTATGAAGGTTTATTTGACTCGATTTCGAAATACTAGGTTATAGTTAGTGCAGTCAATGCAAATTGCGAGCGATGTACACTCACTTGTATATATGTACTACAAGTGACATAAAAATTAAGTGTGTTGTTGAAAAGTTCGAGAGTTTTATAAACAAAGATTTCTATTTTACCAGATTAAGACCAATTTGTGATAGTGCGTGTATAGATACGTTATCTATTTCTAAAGATTATATATATTTATATTTAATGCGGTAATTGCATCCTTAGATGTCAAGCGGTCTTTTTCCAAATATAAGAATATCTTTTCAGCACGGTATGTGTATACTGCTCTACGGGACAAATGTGGACACTCGCGACATACTGCAGACATTTTGTCAGTCTTATTAATTTTGCAGTACGCAACAACAGCTGTGAATAATGCGTTATTTATAAAACAAAACATAAGTGATATAAATAACGTATGCATCACAAGGTCGCCCGTTTCTTCGTACATTCGCCTTATTACGATCCTGGTCCGTTGGAAAAATATCCCAACTCTACTCATTACAGATAGAGATTGCCTTGTGCACAAATATAGCGAAGAATTTATAGGTGTTCTAGTTAGATGCATGCCACTGTATAATAATGGGTGTTTTTTAAGCTGCATGAGAACTATCGATATCGATAACGATGGTTCGACAGCTGATAATGTCAAACTGTGTTTATATTTCTGTTCAGTAAGGTTTGGCGAGTCATCATGAATCCCCTAACGCCAGAACAACGCTTCCAAATTGTGGAAATTTTCTTTAAAAAAAATCTGTTCGCGAAGTTCATAGAGCACTTCGTCTATTTTACGGTCAACATAATCGGCTTAGTGAGCAACCAATTCGTGCAGTTATTGATCGTTTTCGCACTAATTTAACTCTTCTCGATTCAAAACCATCAACAAGACAAACAAATGTTCGTACCGAAGAGAATATTGCTGTTGTAGCGCGAAGTATTGAAGAAGACGCCGAAATGTCGATTCGTCGTCGTTCTCAGCTTGTTGGCCTTTGTCCTTCGACTACGTGGAAAATTTTACGTAAGGCTCTTGGCTTACGTGCCAAACGACCATCGTTTGCGTCGCATTTTTGCTGATTGGGCTCATTTGAAACTGGCCGAAGATGAGCATTTTTATCAAAGAATTGTGTTTAGTGATGAAGCTCATTTCTGGTTAAATGGCTACGTCAATAAGCAAAATTGCCGTATTTGGAGCAAAGGCAATCCTCAAGCCGTTAACGAATCACCATTACATCCATTAAAATTGACCGTTTGGTGCGGTTTACGCGCTGGCGGCATCATCGGTCCTTATTTCTTTCGAAATGAGGAAGGAGCTGTCGTTACGGTGAATGGCGAACGCTATCGAGCAATGCTGACTGAATTCTTGTTTTCAAAAATTAATCAGTTAAACATCGACGACATTTGGTTCCAACAAGACGGCGCAAGTTGCCATACAGCGCGTTTAACAATCGTTTCATTGCAAAATCAACTTGGTGACTACTTTATTTCCAGAAGTGGTCCTGTTGACTGACCCCCTCGTTCGTGCGATTTAACGCCTCTGGATTACTTTTTATGGAGCTATGTTAAGTCATTGATTTATGCTGACACACCAGCAACTCTTGAAGCATTGGAAGCCAATATTCAAGCCACTATTGACGCCATACGGCCAGATTTATTGGAAAAAGTAGTCAAAAATTGGACTGATCGATTGGACCATGTAACTCGTAGCCGCGGCGGACATATGCCGGAAATTATATTTAAAAAAAAACACTACATACAAAAACTTCTGATCCTTTTCATTTTTCATTCATTTAATTTATTATTTCTGAAATAAGTTAAAGAAGTTAAAATAAATAAGTAATCTTTTGCACTTGTGGCAACCTTTGATCGTCCATTCCATTGCTCATCCATGCACGAATATATTTTTTACATACGATGTAACGCAATCGTACGTTAAGTTCACGTAAAGTTTTTTTGCTAAACTTTGTTCCACAATAAATTATTTGTTTTTCGCTGTTACGTACAGAAAAAAGCAAAATCCAATGTTCTTTTGCATTGCACATTACGAATAAAAGTTACAAAGGAACTAATTATTTGGATAAAAGTGCACCTCCTTAAGCAATTCCAAATTCATGCTTAATGAGCAATTGCTAAATTTTCATTTAGTTTTGTTTGATATTCACCGAAAATAAAAAAGGATATCCTTTTAAGAAATTAAATTTATCATCTGTAAAAATTAAATACATTTAAAGAAATGTACCTTATGTGTCATTACTGACGATGATACTTAAACAATTCTTAACTATTATTTCAAGATTTTCGCGGTATTATTGTTACTAAATAATACACTTTAAATATTTCGTATAACCTGTATGTCTTTATAGTTTATAATTTTTTGTTATTGAATTAAATTAAAACTAATAATTCATATTCATTTGCAGCATGCAGATAAAAGGTCATTATCAGCGTTTCCGCATTTTTCTTACGTTCCGCAATATGTTTATCCATATCCCATATATTACACGCCAGGAGCATACATAAGAAGTGGCTACATGGCTCCCCCAATGTATACAGCACCGCCTATCTCATTGCCGATCCGACCAGACACACCTTCTTGTTCCTGGGCCATGGATCCTACTCGTGATGTTGAACATAGAGACGAAAATATTGCAGGTTTGTTGAACAATAGGAAAAACAATCTATTCATTGCATTTAAAAAAATATATGTAATCCATATTTATATTAAATTTTAATTTTAAAAGTGTACATGTTAAGAGAATCCGCTTTAGGCTAATTCACTTATGCCAATTTATTTTTTAATTCTTTTTAAAATCTTTGACTGATACAACTTGATCAGATCAACAGCGGTCAACTCTTCTGGCCGACGGACCGAATTTATAAAATAATTACGCGTCCCGGTTTGCAGACCAGTGTTGTGAACTAACTATATAGGGTGATTTAAGTTTCATGTCATTAATTTCAAATTTCAGTAACGTTTTGGTTGTGATGAGAAAGTTTGCGGACCATAAACTATTTCTTAGTGGACCACAGGTTAGCTACCATTGCAATAGGGTTTGTTCTTGTATTTGTTCACTAATTTAAATTGTAATAGTAAAACTTTAAACTTTATTTTAAATTAATTAAATAAATTTACAATAATAAAACAAAACATTTCAATCTAATTTAACTGCTACAATACCCCGTGTTTAGCTTTTTTTTATCATAACTAAAATTATTGAGCACGTCTTAGAAATTGTTTTTTGAATTTAGATACAATTACCAGGTGTGCCGGAAAGTCATTATCGGTTTGTTCGCAAAAAAGCTACATAATTGTCAAGTAAGTGGAAAAATATATTTATTCAAAGTATTTCCCATTTGATTCTACACATCTTACCCATCTTTCAGGCAATTTATGGATGCCTTCCCGAAAAACCTGTTTGTCCTTTGAGCAAAACCATTCGTCGAGCCGTTTTCTAACTTCTTCAAAATTGGCGAAGTGCTGCTTTGCATGCACGTGTCCCATTGATGCGAAAAGGTGATAGTCGGACAGGGTAAGGTCTGGAGAGTACGGCGGGTGAGATTTTGGTTGCCGTATGAGACGGCGCTTTATCATGCTGTATAATCACTTTAGCGTATCTTCGAGCCCATTCTGGGCGTTTTTTTAATCAATGCTTGGTTCAAATTGATAATTTGTTGTCAGTAGCGATCGGTATTAACTAATTCACTAGGTTTCAACAGTTCGTAATACACCACGCCACTCTGGAACCACCAATCACAGAGCTTTGCCTTGCGGGCTGATTCTTCATCCAATAACTCCTGCAGTTTAGCATCTCCAAACTTTTTCGGTTTATGGCTTTGAAGCTTGATGTCGGTAGAATAAAATAATATATGTGTCAAATCATAACATTGCATACTTAATCTTAGCGACATCTGTTAGAAAAATCGGTAATGACTTTCCGGTACAGCTAATATACCGTGGAATGGTAACTAGCATATACTTTGCATGTAGGTATCTGGTAACAATAAAACTAAACTCTTAATTTGTATCATCCTCAAATTTTGGCTGCAGTTATTCCTACAAGATCGCTTTCTCATGATACTATTCATTATCAATTGCATGACTTATTTTTTCTTTCTTTTCTATTCTTATTTCTTGAGCGAAGTTAATATTACTCCGCATATACATATTTTACATGGACTTCTTAAATTTCGAGATTCCGCCTGTGTTATATCTATATTTACTTCAAAATAATCAAGACATTCACGTAACTTATGAATAGCAGAGATTGTGTTTTGTTCTTAAAAATGATACCAAACATATCATCGAATGATGTACATACTGCCCTTGAACAGTTAATTATTAAATTTTTATGTGCTGATTTATGATGTGTAGATCGTTTCTTAAGAAGCTCCATATTTGATTGCTTATGCTTCAGATTTGATTGCTCATTCTCCAGAACCTGGTTTCAGTGAATGATTTTATGATTCATTGGGTTGGGGAAAATAGGCAGATACAAATTCGTAAATTGACTGGTCTGTTAAGAATAAGAGTTCGCATATTTCAATCAACTTCTTTTTAAAATCAAA
Organism: Dermolepida albohirtum; assembly: GCA_031893035.1. NCBI lineage: Eukaryota > Metazoa > Arthropoda > Insecta > Coleoptera > Scarabaeidae > Dermolepida > Dermolepida albohirtum. The sequence goes on from JAVIWB010003072.1 coordinate 106,924, forward strand.
AACTGTAAGAACAAAGCGACGTGGACTATTAAGTCCATAATTTTTCTCCGCGACAATTTGCGTCAACATGTTACCCATTTAACTCAAGCAACGTTCGAACGGTTACGAGGGCAATATAGTTCAAACTTATCACCCTGCAACTACTATCTTTTAAGATTCCTTAAGCAGGCCATCGGTGGCAAAAAATTCAGGTGAGACGAGGCAACAAGGCACAAGCTTTTCGAACGTTAGAATAAATGTATAATAAAACAAAAACGTATTGTTAAATTTGTTTCATTTGTCTTTCGTTATTTTCATTCTACGAAGAAAACGCCCAGGTCAAATCTATACTTACGAGGGAGCGTTTTTATATTCGCGGAATGGGGGTGGAAATAAAAAAACCAAATTATTTTTCTTTTTCAATATATTCACCTGCAAGACGGATACATTTTTCACATCTTTCAATTAATTTATTTATACCCTCATAAAAAAATGATTTCTCTTTATCTGCAAAATACGCCGAAACTGCCTCCTTGACTTCATCATCGGCAGTAAATTTTTTACCCCGCAGCTCTTTTTTCATTTTCGGAAACAGGTAATAATCACTCGGGGCCAGGTCTGGGCTGTAGAGTGGGTGATTCACAATTTCGAAGCCCACCTTATGCAGGGCAGCTAACGCAACGCGGCTCTTGTGGACGGGCGCGTTGTCGTGCAAAAGCAGAACACCTTTTGTCAATTTTCCCCGTCTTTTCTCTTTAATGGCTTCTTTTAGTCGCTGTAATATTGAAGCGTAATATTCTCCGGTTATAGAAACACCTTTATCTTTATAATCAATCAACAATATTCCTTCCGAGTCCCAAAATACCGTTGCCATGAGTTTCCCAGCTGATTGTGACACTTTAAATTTCTTGGGAGGTGCTGTGCCCTTTTTATGCCACTGCATGGAGTCTTGTTTGGACTCAGGTTCATAATGATGAACCCAAGTTTCGTCTCCAGTAACAATTCCACTCAGTACACCATCCTTGTCTTCATTACAGAGGTCCAAAAATGCACGCGAACACTCTACGCGCTTGTTGTTTTTGCGGCGGCGTGAGCATTCTCGGCACCCATCTTGCGCTGACCTTAGACATGCCGAGATGATCGTGTAGGATTTTAAAAATTGTATCGGATACTCCAACCATTTCTGCGAGTTGTTTCTTCTTTAGTCGAGCATCTTCGAGTACAATTTGTCCAACTTTTTGGATAAGTGCTGACGTGGTCACCTCAATGCTCCTGCCCGGCCTCGGGTCGTCTTCAAGGGATTCCCTTCCTTGTTTAAATAAACTATGCCACTTGTACACCATGGTTTTTCCTGGACAAGAGTCGCCGTAAACCAATGACATCTCATTCATTATGGTCGCGACTGATTTTCCTTGCCTGGTAAGGAACTTTATAAAGGCACGATATTCGATTTTTTGCATATTTCACTTTTCACTCCTGATTATGTTACTTGGTTGACGATAGCTCAAAGATTAACTGTCTAATAACAATGAAACTTCGTATTTATACTAATCATGAGTCGCTGCACAGGCCACGCCCCCAATGCGCCTACTCACCCCTCTACAACCCGCTCATTCCGCGAATATAAAAACGTTCCCTCGTATATGCGATAACTGGGAAAATATCGGACGTACGAGAAAACGGGCATTAATAATGTAGTAAGTACAGCTACGACACGTCGTTTAGAGCACTTCTTTATTAAGATAAAAGGGAAAAAAAGGAAGAAAAACCTTAATTTTATTTTCTTGTCTCGCTCATTCCGCGAATATAAAAACGCTCCCTCGTATTTATGTGTGTTCTATTTTAAACAGACGAATAATATTTCCTTAACAGACGCATCAAAAAAGGAGTAACAAATTTTAGTTTTTGAATTATACAAACAAAAGCCTATATATAAAATAAAAAGAACTCCACCTAAAAAATGATAACCTCCGTTATATATTAAGCGCAGAATACATTCGCCGCATTTATCTCCAGCAGTATTAACTTAACGTGCGAAAGCTAACTAACAGAAAAATAACACAAAATAATTCGGACTTTAAAACTACACACTAGTAGTATTCAGTGGTTAGGGAGGAAAGTTGATGCGGAATTTTTTTCTGTGCAAGTTTTAACGTGGCTCCAAGTGCGACACTATAATTGATTATCTGCTGATGATGACAACATCGTTGTCGAAATACGAATACAGACTAAAAATGCATTAATGTGGTAAGGGACTTTATTTACCTTTTTTTGAATAAATCATTATAATCACAAAGATAAGATTAATTGATACTTTTCGACTTTTTTTACATACGTAAATTGATGAAAATGAAAATTAGTACACTTAAAAATTTTGGTAACAACTTTTATCACGGCTATCACATCTCCTCCAAGTTCCTGATAGATCGCATACAGGAGCATTTGAATCGTTTTAAGATTTATTGGTCTGCACCGAATTCCTCCTTTTCAATAGCATGAACAAAAGCTTTTATATTCCATAAAATATCCACCTGGCATTACAGAAATTAAGCCAACTTCGCTATGCCTTGTAATTATTGATGTATAACTCTAATTTCCTCGCATCTATAGTCTATTTTTAAACTAGGAGGACAGTTTTGAAATTTTCGCACAAAAATCTGAACTCGTGATTGGCTGACGCACTGCCCGTGTTACACCATAAAAATTCTCGCAAAATCAGACACTTGACATTCAAGTATCAGCTGTTTGTTAATTAGTTGTAGTACTTCTGTCAACTTTGTATCTTCACGCCGTTAAATCAATTATTTTAAAATAAGTACAATGTTTAATAATTCGCCCCCAAGGAAACGTATGTGTTTAGATGTGAGCCATTTATCTATAACTGAGAAGCAACACATATTAAATATGTACAAGAATATATTAAGTAAGGAACCTGCAATGAAAGTGACATCTGTCATTGCTAAAATTGTTGAGACAGCAGGTAAGACGTAGCACTTAATAGTTATTTCGACTATTAAATTCAAATGTATATTTTTAGGAGTTGCAAAATCCACTGTTTATCGAATTATAAAGGAATATAAAGAAACTGGTACTGTTACTCCATCCAAGCATAGTGGAGGTCGGCCAAATGTAGTTACCGAATATGATGAAACTACAAATAGCTCAGTCCGGCGAATAATACACGCGTTTTACGAACGAAATGAGATACCAACGCTTGATAAAATTATGACCCAAGTGCAGAAGCATCCAGATCTACCACATATGAGTCGATCTTCTCTCTACAAACTAATGAAGCACATTAATTTCAAGTAAGTTTTCAGTTTTATATTAACTGAAATTTAATTTCTTGATTATTGAATATGTTATGCTTATTGGTAATTTATTTACAGATATATGAAGCGAAACAGAAAAAGTATATTAATTGAGCGTGATGATATCGTTCGTTGGAGACGAAAATATCTTGGAACAATGAAACAATACAGAAGAGAAGGGCGACCCATTTATTACCTTGATGAAACTTGGGTCAATGAAGGCCATACTAAAGAAAAAGTGTGGATTGACAACAGTGTCCAAAATCGAAGACAGGCATTCGTTGAAGGTTTATCTACAGGGCTTAGAAATCCTTCGGGGAAAGGAAAACGCCTCATTGTTCTACATGTTGGGTCTGAGTGTGGTTTTGTTGATGAGGGACTGTTGCTTTTCGAAGGTAAGAAGACTGCTGATTACCACGAAGAAATGAACGCAAATGTTTTTGAAGAATGGTTTGATAAATTATTAACAATTTTACCTGATGGCGCTGTTATTGTTATGGATAATGCACCATACCATAGCCGCAAGTTAGAAAAAATTCCTACATCGTCTTCAAGGAAAATAAAAATGCAGGAATGGTTACAATCCAAAAATATAGATTTTGATGTAGACATGGTCCGTTCTGAACTTTTACATTTGATTCGCATGCATAGACATGAATTTGATTCATATGTAACTGATGAAATGGCAAAGAGAAAAAATAAAATTGTGTTGAGGTTGCCACCATATCACTGTGAGCTCAATCCTATTGAGCTAATATGGGCAAAAATAAAAAATGAAGTGGCATCAAGAAATTGCTCTTTCAAGTTACAAGGAGTGAAGCAACTTCTTCTACAGGCAATTGAGCATGTTACAGGTGTTGACTGGACAAATTGTATTAGTCACGTTATTAAAGAAGAAGAAAAAATGTGTAAATTGGATGGAATAATAGACGATCTCATAGATCCATTTATAATTTCTCTTGGTGGTAGCAGTAGTTCATCTGAGGATTCGGATGATGACAATTAAGTCTACGAATATTTATATTTCTGTTAATATTTTCCCTTTTGGGAAAAATAGTTATATATAATGTGAAAGCTTGTAAATTTTACAAATATATGCACTTTCTTGTTTATATTATATTGAAATATATAAATGATCTAAAACTTATTTGTATACAAACGTTAACCTGAAAATCAGATTTTTCTGTAAATAAAATTAATTTTTTCATTAATTAACCATTGGGCTTGTATTTACTATTTCTTATTTACTAAACATTATAAATTATTTTATATTAATCATGAATCAGTATTGACTTATAACTAAATAATATAAATTATAATTATGTAATATTTAAATTGCCGCCTAAAAATATCTAGTGACTTTTATAGTGTAAACCTGACTTCACTAATCGCTCCTCCTAGTTAAAAAATAGACTATAGATCCTAGCAACTTGTACTTTACTATGTAGCGATGAGCATTTTTACCAGGATAGATGCTGGGATCAACCGATATTACTATAAATCCGGGGCGGCGTATTTGCGGCAAATTCATTAAAAGTATTTTGGTCCGTTTGGTCGGCATATGTTTAATGGCTCTGTGCATTTTAATTGGAATCATGTACTTGAAGGAAGATTCACTCCAGCAGCGACATTTACTCCTGCAGGAGGTTGACATTTGTAAAATCGCAAATGCATACAAATGTATAGAAAAATAGTCAACCACAAAGAAATACTCTCTAAACTTATTCCCTGAAATTAAAAAATATTCAAATCAAAAATTAATCATTTAACGTGATTTTCCAATAACTCAATAAGAAATATTTGGCAAATATATGTATATAAAATAAATTTATCAGTTATAACTTATTTGTCTGTCATCGTAAAATTATTATATTTGAATCTATAATAAAAACTAATTTAACTTAATAATTTGCTTCTTTATTCAATAATTTTAATGATATTACTATTATTTGAGAAACACTATTACAAGAGTTTACTGCTATAGTCAAGATAGTCATTATGTCCAGGTTCCACTAAATTGACGACGGTGAAGCTCTTTTTTATCACCACTAAAAAGCACAAATATTGTTTTTTTTTACGTCTGCCATACAATATACTAATTCGTATAGACTTCAACGAAATAAAACCGTCTTAGAAACCTGCTGACAATGGCCCCTTTCAAAAACAATATTATATGTAATGTATGTCTCTTAATTTATATTTATTTGCAAAAAATTAGAATTAAAAACATTTAATTCACAATCTCCATTTTGAAATTTTTAAAATAAAAAATTCTTTAACCTCCAATAAAAAAGAATATAGAATTAGGTAAACATATAACGTTATCCGTTACTTAACAATCTTTCAAACTAAAACTTAAATACGTTGAAAAACTCATTTTCGAAAAGGTCTAATTTTATCTAAAAAAACTACGTAATTCTATATAAAAAAGTTATCTTGAATATAGAAACCATTTCACATATATATTTTTATTACACTTCTGCCATGAATTTTAATGTGCGAATTGAAGATAATAGTTAAAATAAATTTTCACAAAATCTGGGTAACTACATATAAAATTTTAAAATTTATTTCATGGCTGTAAATGTTTTAAAAGAACCTATACTATATTTTGTTATACTATACAATATTTTCTTTGTAATTTTAAATTAAGACATCTAAGAATTATTTTGTTCGTAAACAAGATGCAAAATTTCATTTTGAACATGTCGCTAGTGGTAATACCTTCTCTTCAGATATTCTTTTTTTTAATAATATAAATAAGTATGTTTACATTTTAAGATGTACTACAGTTTTATAATTTTTTCGATTCAGTTGCACTTATTGGAAGCTAGAATAATTATATATTTTATTTAAAAGTTGTATGAAGTTATAATAGTGGTAAATACCACCTATATGACTATCGTATTACTTTGCAATTTATTACAAATAAATCTACACTGGTTTATAGATAACATCTATATAGTCAAAAAATGTATTATGTATTAATAATAATTCTCTTAAATATCTATAGTAACAGTGTGCAGTCTGTGCAGGTTTACCAAATGTCGAAGGTATATAAACATGCTGGCTATGTGGGGGGCATGTGCAGCTAGCACATACAGCGATGTGCTAAGCATTGGCTTGAATATGTGTAATGATGGAAATGACTTCCACCATATAATTTGGCAAACATTATCTTTATATCACTAATAATTAAAATGTAAATACATGTGGGATACCTATGGGTCTCCGATTTTACTTACTTGACTCCGGTTTAGGAGGCTAGTACTAACTTTGCATATATATTTCGGAGGTGATTTTAACGTTTTACAAAAAAGAAATATATATACATATATATAAAATTAGCTAAAAGTGTTTTGGTCGACCGTTATAAGATAATCCAAATAAATGAAATTCGTCGGGTATTCGGTCAACTGTTAAGAAAATTAAAAAATTAAAAAACAATCATTTGTTTTATCCTCTATATTTCGCTATAAATTTATAGCTTCCTCAGGAGTTAAAAACTAGATTAATTTAAAAAAATTTTTAAAAACATTAAAATGTGGTTTGTCATACTAAATACTTATAAATAAAGTTGTAAACTATTGTACTACAATACACAAATTATTTGTGTAACATGCTCTGACCTTTACTTACCACTGACGCTAGTACAATAGTTTATAACTTTATTTATTAGTATTTAGTATGACAAACCACATTTTAATGTTTTTAAAAAATTTTTTAAATTAATCTAGTTTTTAACTCCTGAGGAAGCTATAAATTTATAGCGAAATATAGAGGATAAAACAAATGATTGTTTTTTAATTTTTTAATTTTCTTAACAGTTGACCGAATACCCAACGAATTTCATTGATTTGATTATATATATCATATATATATATATATATATATATATATATATATATATATATATATATAGAGAGAGAGAGAGAGAGAGAGAGAGAGGGGGGGGCAGAAGCAATCAATAACAATGTTTAATAATTATATGTATGTACATAATATAATTTATGTATTATTGATACATCTATATTAATTATATAACTTTTTTTCAGATATGCCACTGAATCTATCAAAACATGCCGGTTAAACCGACGACAGTGCCTTCCATTTATATAAAAAATAAGATAAATAGTCTATAAATGTATTTTTGTACATAGATGTACAAATACAGACAAATTTTGAGACTAATTGTTGTAAGTACAATATGTTTTCCAACTGTTATCTTTCTTCAAAAAATATATGCTATTTTTTGCCAATAAAAAAAATAAAAGGGAAACATTTTGGTAACAATAGCTTTAAAGCAACTCTACGGTTTGATAGTGCAATTTCCAACGTCGTTTGAAAAGGTGTATTATTCTGTGTAAATATTTTTCTTAAGTAAGTTTGATTTCCTTTTTTTTTGGCTAACGTTCACATTTTTATATTTAATGCGCCCAACAGAAATTTAAATATATTTTAATTTTATCTGTAAGTCATATGTGTATATTATTCTTGAGTGTGTGTGTGAAAATATGATGAGTTTTATTTAAAAAGAACCAAATGTAGACTATATTTAATACTCCTTTAAAACAAAATACTTTAAAACAAATTTTTGTAATATTTTTTTACTAAAGCTATTCAGTCTAATTTTTATTGCGGTTTATTGAAAATATATCAGAAATATTATTTATATAAATACCATACCATACAGAGTACACCATGTAAGATATCGCACTAAATTCTAAAAAGTAGATATACTTTTCGTGATAATTACCGTACTATACAATAAATGTAAATTTCATTAAATGTAATATTTTTTTCAAGCAAACTTATACATTAAATTTATAGTATATTTCGTGTGTTGGCAATATTTTATATGGTGCATTCCATGAATTAAATTTGTCGGTATTTTGAAGTCTCATAGAAGTTATTATTCATACATTCTAATATCATCATTATACATTTTTTTGTTTTTTTTCCCTTATTTGAATTGAATTAAAATGATCAAAAATCAACTTAACAGGCAACTCAAATTGTAAAATTAGTTATTTATAATAAAATTATGATCATCATGATTATTAAACACAGTGATGTAAACAAAGTAAATTAGTTCCTCAAATGTCCTGTTATTGTATACTGTTTTTCACTATTAACAAGGAACTCTTTCATTGATCCTTTTAAAATTATGAATCAGAAAAAATTGTAAAATATATTTTTGTAATATACTTATAAAAAATAAATAGAAGCTGTTTTTTTTTCATATTTAGTCTATGTATAATCTTTTTGTGCCATTTGCTATTAACATTGTGTACATGTTTTTTGTATATTAATTGGACAATTCTATTTTTGTTAATTAATTATACAAAAATCACAGAAATACTTATATACAGAAAGTAGCAAACAAGTAGGTTAATACCCACTAACAAGATTATGCACTATTAAGAAATACCATTTTGTAAAGTAAAATTGAATAACAGATGTTGAACTTACTAATTTTTATATTTATATATTTGGTGAACTTCTTTCGCCCATCATTTATTGGAAATACGAACAAAATACAATATTTACTTGTTATTCCTTTCTTTAGGAATTGAATTGTTTGCCTCTTACTGTATGCATCGTCAGACTTTCATGTTGTAGAATCTCCAATATTAACTGATTCACTTGGTTTAAGCTTTTTGAAATTTATCTTGTTTTTGTCAGTTAATATACAAATTATGCTTCTGTAAGATATTAATTATTATTCTGTATTAAGGGATTATTGGCACTTACTTATTGTGATATGAGTGAATTTAAAGAACTTATTTGTAAGGATTTTTAATATACTGAAGTCCATTTTTTGTACTGATAATTCTCTATATTTCTTTTGGAAATAAATCTTTACTATGTGTAATGTACAGTCAAATAAAACATTTAATATTTTTCAATTTGTTTTATTTCTTTCTAAATAAATGAAATGAAGTTTATACAAGAAAGACCTGCTATTGGCAAACTAATGTAAAACAGAAATAATAAAATTTAAATTATAAGGAAAACAAAAAATTCATTTGATTTATCATTTTTAAATAATGTTCTAATGTAATCGTGTTTGTTACCTTTACGATAATAACCTATTGTTTTCAGATTTTGCATTTGGGACGACAATATATTTTTTATACGCAACATTTGATAAAAACTTTGTTTATTGGTAATTTATATAATCTAATAGAAAACAATAAAGTAATCTAGTGCCCTTATTAAGATTCAATTTTTGTTCACCACTTGATGTTAGAAAGTATGCAACCAACACAGCGCCCTGTTCTGATTTTTTAGTACAGCAGCAGTCACATTTATACAGACATTTTAATAAATGAAAAAAAATTACTTTTCAACATCTCTATATTAAATAAATATATTTTGCTGTATATTATATATTTAGATTGCTTTTACCTAAATAATGTATAATTGAAAAATTAAGAAACAAATATTTAGTAAGTCCTAAATATTTATGTTTCCTACACAATTTCAAATGGAAAAAATGTAAATATAGTAAAATACTAAAATAGTAGAAATTAATTATAACTATGAAAAATATTAAATATTGCCAATAAACTTAATAGCTATACATAATCTCACAATAAAAAATACTGCAATAATTGAAAATGGTTCATCGTGTTCAATACACAATTTTATTCTCTCTTCGTATTACTGAATATGTCATAACACTGCTTAGATAAATTTATTTCTCTGGTAATTGCATCACTCTTCTAGAATATACTATATTAAAAATTTCTGCTTTCAAAGAGCTAGATAAACAGTGCTCTTAAATTAGATGATATTTGTTCTACCACTCAAAATTTGACAAAAGAAACATTGTTCCTACAACAGTATGTCCTGGGGCTCCACCTTGTTGGAAATAATTTGGTATAATATATAATTCATTTTCATCAACAGAAATACTTGTAAGATATCTGTTCAGTATCTCTCTGGTTGCTATTAAAAATATAAGAATAATTACTTGTTTAATATATCTGCTTGTTATTAAAAAATATGAAAACAATTATTTTCTTTCTAGATATGCCAGCCCCTGTAGTAACCTTAAGTAAATACAGTACGGTTTCTGTTACTGAAAGTTATAGTTGCTCAATACTTGTTTAGACAATCACAATATTTAATTGTCAAACCATGGCAAGTTTATATAAATGTACAAAAACTTCTCAATTTAGCGCTTCGTGAACACTTATCTCTATTCTGTCACGAATGTCATCTAAAGTATCCTCAGTCAACACTTTTGGGCGACCTGTAGATTTCCCCTTAGAAATACATTGCTCCCCTTCAAAAGGTTTTAAAAAATGTTACCTTTGGTGTGCGAAGTACTGTTACTGGGAAAATTTTTCTGAAACTTTTGAATACAAAAATCGAAACTATAAATCCTGACCCTTTTCTACATTTTGAATGACCCTGGTGATAATTCAGAAATAGTCAATTAAAATAATGGCGTCTTGTTTAAGTGTAAATACATGATTGATGAATACAACCCATAAATCATAAAAATATCTAACACTAGAACCACTATACACTACTTATCACTATAAATATTAAACAATTTCAATTAGCTTTTAAAAGAATTGATAAAATGAAACAATAGGAAAATTTATGGTTTTAGAACTCAATTGTATTCATTCAACATTGCTGCAAAAAATTAAACTTATAAGCGCCACAATTATAGTACTTATAGCAAAATCCACATAAAGCTAAATATTCTTCAAATTCTCAAACACTAGTCTCCACGCATCGAATAATATTCGTTGTCCACAGGTGCTTTACCACAGATAATAAATATTAAAACAAGTTGACTTAACGTAATTTTTTTGGTTTCAGTATATATGTGAGCATGTATCTGAACACATTGTATTTTAACTTGTTTGGACAAGTTTTAATGTAGTCTTGAAAGGAGAGTATAAAATGTAGCATTTTTAGTGTAATGAAAATACAGAAATATTAAATTTTACAGAAGTTTTATTGCAAAAAATAGAGGTAAAAAATGATCACAAATACCTCAAAACGTTTGGCATCTTAACAGCATATCGAATATTTCTTGGGTAATTATATAGCATTCCTCCCTAACAGCAAATCGTAATGCTTGTGACAACGCGTCTTTCCACAACATCCTAAATGTGTTCTATTGCAATACAGTCTGAGGAATTGAGTGGTTACTCTATTCTATGTATATACATAAATGAATTCTCCCATTGGTGCTGTATACCTCAGGGCAGTGAAATTTCCATTTTCTACGAAATAAAGATCCGTGTGCTCTCCATTACTTATTCCAGTCTATATCATTTCCCACGCCAGGCATAATGAGACCTTTTCCGGAGAAATTGTGAATTATTAGGTGTGCCGGGTACACGCCAAATCAAATACGCTTATTATCTGCCCGTAACGTAATTTGGAAGCATCACTGAATAACACTCGCCCTCGTTCATTACTACCAAATTGATATGCCCATTTGCCTACATTTTACATGGTCTTTTATGTTTTGCAGAAAGAGGAATGTAAACCAACGGGCGTGCTAAATGCGACAGGTAGTGATTGTCTCTTGGTGTTGTTGGTATTGGCCGACCATGCTCTTGTCTCTGCCCAACATCTCCAACTTCCAAAAACCGATTCCAAAGGCTAGAAATTACGTTTTGTCTTACTTCAAACACACAAAGGTACATTTTTGGATATTGATCAAGGAGCGTATTAGAGGACGCTTTTATACTTTCTAGTGATGCCCATTTTAACGCATACGTAACATGTTAGGATTTGTCTGTAAAATCATTTTCTTGTTTAAAAAGGTTGAAGCTAATTCATAAAAATACTTATGTAGGTGTTATATAATTGTCACTACTTTTGATTATCGTATATATATATATATATATATATATATATATATATATATATATATATATAAAATATCTCTTAATTGTTTTAAGCAGTGTTTTTTTCAATAATGTAAAAGGATGATTTTGTACTATCACCAAAATAATATATATATGTATGTATGTGAGGTTTATTTGACAATACAAAATCATCTTTTTACATTGTACAGCAGCACATGTACAGAAAAACTAGGTCGTAAGATTGCTTTTAGATGTTCATATCTTTTTTCATGTATTAAAACGTTTCCAGATATTGTTAAAGATTGGGGCATGAATATTTAAAATGGAGACTTTTTCCAATTATCTGTAAGTAACGCTGCGTGTTACATTTCTTATTCTTATTGTTTACGGCATTTCTTTTACGTATTACTAACTAGAAACAGATGAAATTGTTCATATTGTATATATGAGCACATATAACACCTATATGTTTAGCTTACCTTACGCATCTTATGATTTCAGTATTGTATATAGAAAAACTATCGTATTAACTTATTCTCATAAGTTGATGTATGTATCTAATAATTTTAACTTTCACACAAAAAAAGGTTAATAGATGTTAACGGTGTTAGTAAAAGAGTATAGATTTTATGCTATATTATCTATAACTTAAATAAAATTTGAAATAGAATACTTTTAGCACAGGTTCTGTTTGGAAATAATACACAAGTGTCCTTTTAAGTATAAAATATTCCAACATTTTCGTTTGAGTGCTTATAGTTATATATTATTCACATTTATTTGGAATTTAAACTCTTATAACAGTGATTAACTCATATTTTATTCTCTCTAATAACTATATAAATCAAATCACGTACAGTTTTAATATTACACTATATATATCCGTTTGAATACTATTTTATATTAAAATAGAAATACTGTTAAAAAACTTAGTTTTTATTGCATTATAGTTTAGCTAGCAAACGAATTTTGAGATATGATTGTTTTGAAAAAATAAATTATGTAAAAGTTAATATAATTATATAAGTTAATATAAAAATAATTTTGATGTAAATAAAATTTAGATTTATACGTTTATGTCTCCAGATTAGTTAAGCACCTGTTGAGATTACGAATAGTATATAAAAATTCATTAAATATATATTAGTTTGTGTAATTAAATGTTTAAAAAACATTAGAAAAAAAACAGGAGAAAATATAATTGACATATATGTACACTTTTCATTCTCTTTGAAATCACATAATATAATTATTTTTAAACTTACTGTCTAAATAATCATATTACGAATAATTATTTCAATAATACAATATACATTAACAAATTCTTAAGTTTGGTAAATTTTATTATTTACAAATGTCGACTAAATGACAATACGAACCTGTATGATGACAGAATACTATTGAATTCTGTTGAATGGAACCAAAACATAACCTAAATGGAAGAAGTGTAATTTCAACTTTTCTTTTAACCTTTTTTGGACATTTTAAAAATAAAAGATGTTTTAAAACGTATTATTTAAATATTTCTTTTAATTTTTATTTTGATTTTTTTGAAAATAAAAAAAAAAAATTTTTTCTTTTAACGTAATGCAGCTACCGTCCGCTTCTTATTAAAAGCGCTGTAAAATTTTTGCTCTAGTTAATTCTTTATATCCCAGACGCCAACAGGGAGTTTGAGAAAATGGCGTCCGTAAGCTTGGTGGTGTTATGTGTTGTGATAAAACATTGAAGAAATTTTACGATAGTTTAAAATGTGTGTTACGTTGATATAGTTAATTTATAAAAAAAATATTGTTTTTACTTTCCACGATGACAGCTAATATGTATAGAGTCGGAGGTAAGAATTGTTTTTAATTAACCGGCATCACTTAGAAGGAAGTCTTCCTCGACAGCAATTACATTCTCAGCGAGTATTTATTAATATTTGCACGTTAACTATATATTCATACATGTTGCCTTAATTTCTTCTCGTTATAAATACAAAAATATTTGTGCGGCAAACATGTAAACATTTATTTTTCTTCGTGTTCTGTCTGTTTAATGTCATAAACGAATTTGACTAATTAATTAAGACTCTTGGAATTGACACCAGGTGCTGTTCGATCTATTTCACGACTTTTTATCTAAACTTTGATAAGTGTTTCAACATTATAATACATGTATAATATTATTGTTATTATGACTAATTATTTGTATGTATGAATATTAGAAAATATCTATTACGGGTTAATTTCACTAGTATAATTATCGATATCGATGTAATTATTACATACATAGACGTGCTGTCCATATCCATATATGTAATATTGGTTTAATTTTAGTATAATACAATAAATGATTTATTTTAATTTTATTCATACAAAAATAATATACTGTTTGTATTGTTTATTAATACAAAAGATTATTGAATATATCTGTTTTAGATTATGTATATTTTGAAACTTCTTCGACGTCCCCGTACCAAATTCGAAGGATAGAGGAATTAAATAAGACCACATCAGGAAATGTTGAAGCAAAAGTTATGTGTTTTTACCGACGAAGGGATCTACCAACCCCCTTGATCCAACTCGCCGATAAACACCAATGTAAGTAATTAATATTAGTGTTTTTTAATAATTGAAGAATATTACTAACAGTTGGTTATTCCTCTACTTCAACAAGGACTTTTTTTTAAATTTACAACCAACACTCATTCCCGGTCACCCCGGGATTCTTTTAATTGATATTTAGAGTCGACGTATAGAGAGTCCTGGCTTTTCACGCATTCTAAATTAGTAGTGGGGGTAAAAGACTTGATTAGGCGATCGATATTCGCTGACTGTACACACTGTACCTGTCTTGTCACCGACCGTGGTTCGTTGTTTCGCGAAATCCTGCCAGAACTGTACTTGATCAGATCGCGTCGCTATGACAACTACGAGATGCTTGTTCTTTCCCATCGACTGTACTTTTATAATTATACGCAAAAACTGGCCGGCGGTCGACGCCAATACATTACACTCTACCGACTCTATTGTTATACGGATGTAACTGGATATTGGGCCGGTGGTCCATCTCTCGTCGATGGTCAGTGCGATCATTTGAAATGAGAGGTTGATTTTAAGTCACTTCGTTCGCTAATAAACTTGTAGTAAGCCTTATTACTCTGGTGTATACAAAATAATAATTTTTTTTGTTAATAGTCTGTTTTTGTTTTAAAGTGCTTTGTTTACATCGCACAACAGATCCCTATGTCACTTATGGCAATTATGACGTTCTTTCAAACGTAAAATGAAGTTATCTTACAAATTGAAATTTGTTGTTTTGTCCACTTTTCAAAATATTAATTTTGTGAAACTGAATTTTTTCATTTCAGATATAGTTTACAAATGCGCCAAAACAAAATTCGCGTCGTTGAATCGCAAATCTTTCATTGTTTATAGCAACTCAAATTGTACTAAGGGAAAAAATAGTTGAGGTTCTTCTTCTGAATAAAGTAAAATAAGTACACCCCTTACATGTGTATGTACGTACATACGTATATAAAATAAAAAATTAATTGAAAATGAATTTTTAAATCATGATGATTATGTGGCCTTAAAAATACCATTTCCTGATTTATAAACAAATTTATTGTAAAAGATATATATTTAATGAAATATTCTAACTGTTCTGATTTTCCAAGGTGATTTTTTGTTGTGCATACATTTAATGCCAACATTGAGCGTACAACCTTATTGTAATACTTTGGAAACAAATTCCTGTATTATAAGTAAATTATAATCATTATAATATTTTACAAGGGAAAGATTTGAAATAAGTACTCTAATCGATGTGGTTATAGCTAAAATACTTTAACTTTGTAGTGTTTTACGCAGTTGAGCGAATTTTTCTTGATTTTTTTAATGCCATTGAAAATTTCACTCAGTATATGACAAGAAATGAAATGTGTCAAATTTCTATTCAAAATTGTTTCTGTTATTTAATGGATATATTCAAAAACAAGACAACAATAGTTGATAAAAATAAATTATCAGATGTGATTTATTCGTAAATGTAAGCTACAATAAATGCGAATAATTCTTTTAAATATGCATGTGTAGATCAATATTAAGGTTAGCAGTGTATACTAACTTTTGATATCGTTAAAAGAGTTGTACTAGATTCCTTGAAATATGGTATATAACGGAGCAATTGCAACAAAATCAGGATTAATAATTGATCGTTTTTTAAAAATTATTATAGTGTGCAATTTACTGACGGAGTAGATCGTAAATTAAAAAAGTTTCAGATAAAGATTAAAAAGGTACTTAAAAATAGTCATAATAATAAATCAATTTGTTAAAGTAGCGGAGGCGAATTTGCCAGGAACTTGTTCATCCTTTTTTGGTTTAGGAATGTAAAGCAACGTCTATTAAGTATTAAGTTTATTAAAGATATTTGTGATTTCTTTCATCGGAGTTGTTATGTCAACGATTTGAAAATCTTTTGTGCTGTAAATGATCGGTTGACGGCTAAATATTACTCTAGAAAATATGAATGCAATATGCTAGGATAGTGTCAGGGCCATCTTTCAGGATTAAATTGTAGAAGATGTAAAACAAATCTTTCGTAAATTCAAATGTATTAATAATAATCCATGGCTTTACATCCTCCAACAGCTTAGTGCAAATTATAAAGGGCATTGGCAGACCATGAATTATAACTATGTCTGCGTTCGTGGTGTGACTTAAGATACTTTAGATGTCAGCATTTGCAGAAAGGGGAAAGGAAAACTACCAAAAACCTGCCCGGACAGCAGGCCGTCGAACTCGATCCTGTGATCTCTGGTGCGATAAGTCAGTGGCATACCACTGAGCCATCAGCAGGCTATCGCACGAAGTTATGGTCTATGACTTTATGATCATTTAGAAAAGAAGCTTTAGTAAACATTTAATTCAAATATTGATACTATATGAGGAACTAGAAAAGTTTTCTACCTAACAATAAAAGATATAACCAATAATTTTATTTTTGAACGTAACTTCTTTACCTTTAAAGTGATTGCACCATCTGGCCTGCAGCGACTTTATTGCATTAGGAAAAAATGATTTCTGTTGGTCTTCAAAATGTGTATTAATCTTTTTCAATTGGTTATCGTCTACAAAATGACATCCTCTAAGGTGGTTTTTCAAACATCTAAGAAAAACACCGCCAAATCTATTTTGACCAATATTTCTTTTTAAAATATGACAGAACCTCGTCCCCATATATTGGGTCTGGGAAAAAGTTCGTGGCGTTTTTTCAGTAAAATTCAACTGGTCCCCGCATGGCGCGTGGACGAATTCATTTAAACCGAATATGCTCCATTATTATCGACAATGTTTCGCCATTTTTTTGGTAGATCCATGATCCCATCGGTGAAAAACTTCTGTGGTTTCTGGTCGAAAACTGAATCAAGTAGTTTTCACAGGCTTCTTTTGAAACCAACTTAATTCCATTGAGAGAGTTCTGCAGAGATCGAAACAGATGATAGTCAGAGGGTGCTATATCCGGACTGTAAGGTGGGTGCATCAAAACTTCCCAACCAAACTCTCTCAATTTTTGACGGGTCATCAAAGAAGTGTGTGGTCGGGCGTTGTCATGATGGAAGACAACACCTTTCCTATTAATCAATTCGGGCCGTTTTCTTTCAATCGCCTGGCGTAATCTCTCTAGTTGTGCACAGTAGAGTTGAGAATCAATCGTCGGACCAGTTGGAAGTAGCTCGTAGTGGACGATTCCCCTCCAGTCCCACCATACACACAGCATCACTTTTTTTGGCGTCAATGTTGGCTTAGCGAACGCTTGTGACGGCTCACCATCCTTTATCCACGATCTTTTACGCTTCCGGTTATCGTACGTAATCCATTTTTCATCTCCGGTTATTAAACGTTTCAGAAACGGCTCGATTTCATTCCGTTTCAGCAGCGCATCGCAGATGTTAATTCGGTCAATCATGTTTTTCACGCTCAACTCATGAGGAACCCATACGTCAAGCTTTTTTTTGTAACCAGCTTTGTGTAAATGGTTCAAAACAGTTTTGTGGTCAATGCCTAGCTCCATGCCAATATCGACACTGCTGATATGCTTATCTTGTTGGACTTTTTCAAGAATTTCATCAAATTTTTCAGTGATTGGACGACCGGAGCGTGACTCATCTTTCACATTGAAATTTCCAGAACGAAAGCGAGCGAACCATTTCCGCGCAACAGATTTCGATAAAGTACCTTCACCGTACACAGCACAAATTTTATCACAAGCCTGCGCAGCGTTCTTCCCCTTATCATAATAATATTGCAGAATATAGCGAAATTTCTCATTATTCTTCTCCATTTTCAAGTGCGAATAACTTTCCAACCACTGCACCGACTACAATGTTTCTACGCTCAAACTAACGTTCGGAAGGTCATCTAAAAAACGAGCCCTCGGTGGTGTCGCTGTGACTTGTTGTTCTTTAGTTATCGGCAACCAATGCCATCTATCGGGAAAAACGCCACGCACTTTTTCCCAGACCCAATATTACAACAATTCGTTAGTGAATAAGTTCAGAATTCTGTTCCTTTGTCAAAAATTTCATGACGCTGCTATGTTCTAATTTCACAAAATTCATTTTTCGTTGCGAACATTATAAAGCACAAAACGATTTGAAATCAAAATTGACACAAAGTAGCCACTATTGAACGTTACTAAGCAACGCGTAATTAGTTGTTTCTGTAGTGGCTATGTAGATATTTCTTCGTTAATTGTTGTAAAATACTAAGACTTATAATATGTTGTATGTTGGAAAAGTGTATTGAAACGCTTCTTGAAATACCTCTATTGTATTAAGTACGTCATTTAATATGTCCTGTGATTATTTATTAGAATTAAAATTTTTCTCTTTAGATATTGGCCGTAAATTTGTTTGTATTGGTTATTTATTTAAATTAATTTATAATATGATTCGTCGTTATTGTAAATTTATAGTTTGTTATATTTTTTTCTGTATTGAGTTCGCCTTTATATTTATTGTAGTAATATAATTCATCTGTGCCAGGATTTCATATCCAATAAGTTATTATTTTCTTGTAAAAATACGTGTTTATAACAAAAACAAGTATGTAAGGTAAATGATAATTTGGTCTGCCAACGGACATTTAATAATTAAATTGCGCTGTTTAGGGAAATCCTTAAAACGAACTAGCAGAATTATTGGCTGTTCACACTCTGTATTCAAAATATAATAAATACCTCAATCTTGAAAGAAGTTTAAAACAAAGAGAGCCACGATGAAAATTTCATTTTGCATCAATGTAAAAATTAAGAAATTTAAATAAATCCACAAATATCTATAATTACAATTCGTCGTGTGTTAAATAGAGCGGGATACAATACAAGTTTTGCGGATGAATGCTATTAAATCGAAATTAATACTAAAATCAGTTGCAATTTGTTAAATATGTAACTATCCAGAGGTGAGAGGGCATGATTTTCTAGGATGAAACCGTTGACGAACTTATTTGGTTCTGATTATAGAAAAATGGTATGTCGAAAATCTTGGAATAGAATTTAAATCGAAGCATGTAAATATAGGAATTCAAAGCTTTTCTGATATTATTTGACAGCTAGTTAAAAAAAACAGAAATTTATAGATGCTACAATGGTTAATACGAGGGTAGCCGTGTATATTTCTGAAATAGCAAACAAACAAATTTTTTTTATTATCGAAAATAATTTTGTTGCTTTTCAAAATATTCTCCTTGAAAATCAATGCACTTTTACATTTGTTTAAACCAATCCGAAAAGCATTGCTGTCACTGTGAAGGCGGTATCTCCAAAATACGAGTTTTGAATGCCTCAACTGCCTCTTTCGGCGCAGAAAACCATTGACCACAAATCTTCAAGTGTGGGAACAACCAGGGTGCTAGATCAAGGCTGTACGGCGGATGGCTCATCAATTCAATGTTTTGCCCAGTCAAATATTCAATTGTTCGAACCGACCTGTGAGAGCTCGCATTGTCACGGTGGAGAATGTCGTTTTCGGTTTGTTTTCTTTATTTCTTCAAAAACTTTTGGCAAACAAATAGTTGTGTACCATTCGGAATTGACCGTTCTACAACTCTCTAAAGGCACAGTTGCAACGTGACCGGTTTTACCGAAAAATCGGGCGACCATTTGTTTTGATGTGCTTCGAGCGCGAACAACTTTTGTTGGTTTTGGCTCATCTTGGAATACTCACACAGTCGACTGCTGTTTACTATCGGGCTCATACGCATACATCCAAGATTCACCACATGTGACGTCTTTATAAGTCCTTTCTTGAGCGGTTGTCAAATTATGTGGTACCCAACGTGAACATAGCTTCTTAACAGCTAAATGTTCATGCAGGATCTTATGCACGCTGGTGTTACTAATACCTAGAGATGCCTCGATATCACGGTATGTCACATGACGGTTTTCAGACAAAAACATTTGTGGGACGACCTTCACGAAATTCATCGTCCAAAGAACGCCATCCAAGTTTGAATTCACTATTCCAACGATATACTGTAGTTTCGATGGTGCTTCATCACCATATAAAGAATTCAGCTTTAGTCGATGCATTCTTGTTGAGATAATCCACGCCGAAAGTTATGAAAAAATAATTGCACCAAAATGTTCGCGAGTTAATTCCATTTTTTGCTGACATAAAATTTTCAAGTTAGTGTCAACAATAGAAATAGCAACCGGATAATAAAACTGACAAGGTAAATATATTGTGAAAAATGACAAACTTCACGATGCAATCATCAGATCGGTGGCAATACTAACAGTGTTGCCAGTTCCCGAAATATAAACGGCTACCCTCGTACATTATTATTCTGTAAAAACAAATTTAAAAATTCAATATTATTGAGTGTTTTGCTTCAACGGGATAATGGCCAGAAGCGTACCTCCTATGTCGTGAAAGATTGTTTGTTATATAATACACCCAAATTATTATAGGATTTTCTGTAACGTATACTTCAATCTATTACAAAACAGCTGGTGCTGTCAATCTTTAAAAGATTAGTAGAAACGAAAAGAATTCGATTTTGTCACATCGAACAGAGAATTTGTTCAAAATTTTTCATTTGTAAAATTTTATAGTCATTATAATTAATTGCTGTAAAAAATAAACAAAATTATTTATAAAATAATAGTTTTTATATTGCGTAAACAGAGAGAATATATATTTCAAAATATTGCTATTCGAGTTGAGATACTTAATATTATTTTTTATTTAAACTAATCACGACCTATTTTTTATTTGAAGTAACCCTAAATACGTGGTCGTTTTTTATTTAGCTAGAATTTTTAATAGTTCAGATTACTTAAGATAGCTTAAACTATTGTAATATATTTTTATCATATATATATATATATATATATATATATATATATATATATATAAATATGGTAACTCACGTTAGCTGCATGAGAAAAAAAATAATCAGCAACAATCAAAAGAACTTTTATGTGCAAAACATGCAAGATTACTATAGAATTACACATTTCAAAATTCTGTAATAAAAGCAAAGGGCGGTGGTATCTAAAATGATTTATTTACTATATAGTGATAATAACAGTGAATTTAGTCATTTTTACCTTTATAATTTTTTTAATAAACTACATTAAAACCTAAAGACTGTTCTTTTTTTTACAATAAGTGTTCAGTGTCTTTTTTAATTCAATTATATATGATGTTTAAATTCTTATCGATGCTAAAGTCCCAATCATTGTATCGGTTCCCCTATATTTGAACAATACAAATAGGCAGCCCAGGTTGTCGACACTATGGAAACGTTTCTGTTTCTTAAAAGTATATGTTTAATCCACATATATGCATATACCCGAATCGGGACTGATAAAATTAAAAAATTTTTTATTGTCTTGTTAATCTGTCAAACTTATAAAACACAATGTTACATAATAAAGTTTTTAAAAGAATAAATAATATTTTGTTAATCAATGGAAAAATGGAAATGAAAAAAATAGTAATAATTTGGCAGCATAAAACGCTCCTGAGCAATTGCCCATGGATTTTCTATTCCGGTGATTGAACTGACCCGGAATTTTTGCAATCTTTTTTTCCCTGAATAAAGTTTTCTCTACCCTGAGCTGTATGTTTATAGTGTGACATGTTTTTTTTGCTTAGGTATGTATTAGTTTCTCCAGTATG
Organism: Dermolepida albohirtum; assembly: GCA_031893035.1. Lineage (NCBI taxonomy): Eukaryota > Metazoa > Arthropoda > Insecta > Coleoptera > Scarabaeidae > Dermolepida > Dermolepida albohirtum. The sequence continues at coordinate 129,240 of JAVIWB010003072.1, forward strand.
TAAAGATAATCGTTACTTGACATAAATTCCATATCTTAATGCTTTGACAGCCGCAGTTTTCTAAAAAGCAAGCTTGCCACTTGCGATCGGAATGTATCGATAAAAATTAGTGATTTGTCGGCGGTATTACATCAGTTATAACTTAATGTTTTTTATTATTCAAAAAGGCGATTGATAATTGCTGACAGCGAAGTTATAAACGCTATGGTGGCTGATAACTGTCGTTAACTGTCGTCTAACTGAAATCAGTAAACGTGACTCCCGCCGTCAAAGTGTTAATAAGCCTACACGGTGTTTTTATTGTGATTCGTGGTGAATACTGTACATATTTATTACATTCTACGACTAATAAATGTACAGTAATGTTTTCCATCAGTATCGAGCATCTATCTTCGTCTCGTTAAACCATAAAATATTTTACAATTTCTTTTATTATCTCTATATCGGTCCATTCTAAATGAATATTAACAAATATTAATCATGCATTTCTTTTTTTATTTTTTGGTCAATTAAAGGCATTTTTCTTGCAGAGCTAATAAAAAGAGAGGTTTTTTTTCCCTAAGCGAGTACTATTTTCTATCATTTTGAAGTGCAGTTTTGCGTTTTCTGTTTCTTGTTTAATCATTGCGTATAATTAAAAAATATATCTATTTACATTTTCAGTAAAAAAATAAATAATATTCTCTGATTAACGCGTTTTTTCTAATACTGCACCTATTATTTTTCGAATATTAGTGTAAGTTAAGTAATAAGTACCAGTATTCTCCACGAATCAATTTATAACGATTGTGGACTATGAATATTACAACTTAGTTGCAAACACTGAGTTAAATGATAAAATCAATTTTTATGTATCAATAGTGCCATATAAAACTACAATAATTAGAATCAGCTGTTTGTTCCGATTATCAATAACTGACCACTGTATTTAAATAGTCTGGTTGAATAAAGAAAAGAATTTTGCGGATAGAAATTGCATTTATTTCTCAACAAAATTATCTGCCACTTCGATACATTTAGACTGGTGATAATCCAAAGTTTCTATGGCTTGATAAAGTTTAGAACTCTTAAGTTAGTTAAGTATTATAGCAGCTTTAATATAGTTGTCAACTTCTGACATGCAAAAGTATTTTTTAGGCATGGAAGAAGGTAGATAGTAATCCGACGATACTAAATTCTGCGATAAAGGCAAGTACAGCGACAAATCGAAGCCAAACTTATTCATTTTTGCCATGACAACAACACTCCTCTGAGGCTATGCATTATCTTGGTGGAAAATTATGTTTTCTTGGCTTAACCAGGATGCCTTTTATTAATATTTTGCTTTAATTTGTCTAAAAGACTTACGCAGTACGCGTTTATGGTGATTTGATGTTTTTGAAAGTAACCAACAAGAAGTATACTTTTTGAACCCCGATAAATGGAAATAATTATCTTTCCTCCATATAGAACAGCAATCGTCATCTTTGGAGAAGCACAAATACTCTGTCGCCACTGTTTATATTGTTGTTTAGTTTTAATCATATAAATGATCCAAAATCTTTTTTTTTTTTTCAAAAACAACGAAAAATTTGCATTCACACAAATTTTGATTAACACTGAGTAGTAGCGGCACTCACCTCGGGAACAGCTTCTTCATAGCCAACAACGTTTTCAAACAACCATTTAATGCATGCGCTTTTCCAACAATTTCGGTATAGTGGCAGACTTCCGACGTCCACTATGTGATGATGAAGGAACATATCACGTCAAAAACTCCGGGAAGGGCTTAATTAAACAGTCGTCATAATGAAACTAATAAATGTAGCGATCTGTAATTTGACGTGTTAGGAAAACAACTTTCCGACGGACCACCAAAACAACTTGATGCTGCGCTATCATCTACCTCTCATGTCACAGACATCTTTCAATCAATTACTCCTATACTATTGACGGCATGTATACTAACTTCATGCAATTATATAACTGTTATCATAATCATAACATGAATGTCGAAATTCTTAAGTATTTACAGCAAAATTATACACAAAAACATAACAGCGACTGAAGCTTTTCAATAATTCCTTTCAAAATTAAATTACTAATGTATTATTAACATTTACTATATAATGAAAAGTATTCCGCATTATTACTAGAGATTGATTTCTTTAATTAATTCTTTTGGGATATCAATTAAATCCTGAAAATTAGTTATGCCTTTGCTATTGTTTTTTTAGATGTGTTAACAATTAATTGCATTAATACTGTATAGAATATTGAAACTTGTTAGAAACCTGTTTTTTGTTTGTTATTGTATGGAAATATATTGGAAAATTTTTAAAGATCATCCAATACATAAATATCATTTATTCATAGCAAATAAATTATTTTTATAGAACAAAAAATATTAAACATAAAATTTTTGATGTAAGTGATCAAATCATCTATTATTTGCTAATATGTAAGTCGATGTTAAAAATCCTATATTACGTACATTTTGATAGACACTGTGGTTAATTGAATTGCTTAAAAAGGCAAAAAAACCCTTACCACATCAATGTTCGTACTCGTATACATACTTCAACAATTTAGTTACGATCATCCGTAGACTATTACAGACAGTGTGTGCTTGGTTTTGCTGAAAATTGGTATGTAGAATTTTTTGTGTGAGCTTTACCGCGGTTCCAGGTGCGACACAGATTAATAGTCTGCTGATAATTACAACTTAGTTGTCGAAGCACGTATACAGAGTACGAACGTTTATGTGATACATTACGTTTTGAACCACAGCCTTTGATATATACAAAATTTAATTCCCTCCGAATTTCGTGGTGTTTATTTTTGGTAGACAGTACTTTTAAGATGATCCCAAAAGAAAAAAATAATAATTTAAATTCAAATACGACGATCGGGCGAATCTTTGATATGTCCTACCTAAAGCACACCATTAATTTAAGTGATGGTCGTTTTGTTCAGTATGCCTGTTTTCTAGATATGGCCAGTATGGAATCATTTAATCTTTAAAAAAATAAGTACTAACAATTCGGACATTAAATTAATCTTGTGTGCATACTGTATAAGCAATACTTCTACCCAGTTAAATTTTGTTGTAAGAAACAACAATAATTATGATGAGTTACAGTTTGTTAAGTGTAAAAGTTACGTTCTTGATGATAATCACAAAAATAAGATAAAAAGATGAATGGTATATGTCCATCGTATTTTACAAAATTGAAAGAACGTGTCAACATCATCGTGAATATTCACTGAACTATTTATGTTTTTTAGAGTAAAACTTTGCTCTATTTAAAACAATTGTTACTGTTTTTAACTGATATGATTATACAACACTAGTTAACAATTTAAACCCTGTGGTAGTTTTCAGTAATTGTTAACAAAATGTTCACAACTATCTTCTTAACTATGTTCCTCATTATAATTTTTTTAATGAATTGTTCCGATATGGCCTCTGTAATGGGTACACAAATTTGATATTCCGTATTAAATGAGGCTAACATTACTTCATGAGTTCTTTTCTCTTACCGATAATCATCAAAATTTCAATCCGCTCTATTTTTTAAATGCAACACGATTTGATATTATGAAAAAAGAATTTATTTAGGCAGTTCAAATACTTTAATTTGACAAACTTTTATTTATATTTTCATTTTTAAATAATTATTGAGCAACAGCAATGTTTGTTACTTTATTTTTATTTATAACATGTTTTTCTTCAAACATTTTTCTTATAGTTACAAGTTTGCAATATGTTTACGTTATAGTAAAAGGAAACAGAAACACCATCTTGATACAAAAAGTACAGGTTCTAATAACATCATGAATTGCATTGATGTAATAAAAAGCTAAACATGAAGGTGCGACAATTAACCTATCAGTATTTGACTGAAATTTATTTTGTAAAGTTAATTGTGATGATTCTAGTATAAATTTCCTATATTTTTGTTCACGTTGTATGCAAAATGCATTGTAATAAACTTTGTTTTTCTTAAGTCATTTCTAACAAATACATCGATACATATGTATGTACATATAAAGGGTACTAGGAAAGTTTTGCAATACACCTTTGTTTATTTAATTTATTCAAAGTAATTTCCTCTACACTCAATACACATCTCCATCCTCCGAAACCAATCTTTAAACCAGTTCTGCCAAGTTTCACTAGGGAGTAAAGCACAGTCGTTGTTCCAAGCCCGCAGAAGGTCCTCATCACTGGAAAACCGCCTCACTTTTAGCTTCATTTTCACATGCGGGAACAGTGCAAAGTTGCAGGGAGCAAGATATGGACTGTAGGGAAGGCGCTCGAGAAGTTTCAATCCTGTCGTGGTCAAATATTCGGTGCAGGCTTTGGCGCGGTGAGCTGGAGCATTATCGTGATGGAGGAACCAAGTGTCCATTCTTGACTTTAGCTACAGGTTCTTCATAGATCCAATGACTTTAGGCAAGCGCTGTTCAGTATACCACTTAGCTGTGACTGTCTTCTGTCTCCAAAACGACGCGTACCACAATTCCACTCGATTTGAAACAGTTTCATTTTCTTCTTTACAGATCGGGATTTTCTGATAACCGTAGTTGTCAGAAAATGGTTATGTATCAATTTGAAAGGTGTGTCCTCAACATCAAAGACCCAAACTTTGTTTGAGCTTTGGTCGGCACATCGTAATAGTAGAGCCAAGTCTCGTCACCTGTCATCTGTCACGATGTTGTTCACATACTGAGATTGTCCCTTATTAAACTTTTTTAGCATCTCCCGGCACCAAGTCACACGTCGTGCCATCTGCTCTTCAGTCAGTCGATGCAGCACCCAGAGAGAACAAAGTTTCTTCACGTGCAAAGGATCATGCAGAATCGAACGAATTGCTGATGCATTTAGGCCTGAAGTGCCCTTTATTTGCTGGTAGGTCACTCGCCTGTCCTCGCCAAGCATTTTCCTCACAGAAGTATCATTTTCCTCCGTAACCGTATATAATGTGGTATTCAACATGACTAATACATTTTATAATGTTAACTTGCATATACCAGTCAAATAACCCTCATTTTTTCGAATAAAAAAATTATAATCAAACAGGTCCGTAGTTTTTGCAATAATTATATTATTATCCTTATTCACAAGATTTTTTTACAATTCATTTGCAAATTAAACAAAGGTGGTTTATTTAATAACGTCTAGGATGAGCAGATGATTAATAAAAGAAAAAGAATGAAAAGTTCAGATGAAAACAAATCGACCTCAATCCAAAATAAGTGATTATTGGATTAACATACCATACAAACAAAAATTAAATTTAGTAGTCTATTTGCCGACTGAACTGCCAAAACTGAAAAATCAACAGAAAAACCTAAACTTCCACCGATATATGTACATATATTGCGGAAGTAGAGAACATTATTCCTCTCACAAGACTTTTCAACCAAATAGCTTAAAATATGTATATACTCGAATCTTTAGAGTGCGATTTACAATTCTTTTTTAGGTGCTCCGCTCTCAGATTTACTAACTACGTTCCCCATACACCAAATTATAGATGAACATTCTGCATATAATGATTAATTGTGTAATGTCATTGTCCATTTTTTAAACTTCTAGTTCGAATATAACTTTTAATTATAAAATAAATACTTGTGATTTAATTGATGGTAATAAATATGCTTCTTGAAAAACAAATTTTGATGAGTTGATGTTACTATGAGAACTTACTTAAAGAATATAATTATATTTTTATTGAAGGTATGGTATTTATTTATATATGCGTCTTCTGAAAAAAAAAGACTATATACTCTACCACACATACATACAAAATAGATAATATAAAAACTAAAGTCAAATTTATATAGTTGTTAATAACATTATATTATTAAGCGAAGTCTCTCCTTTGGCACAAATCACTAGGGTGCTATCTTGGTGAAAATAATATTTTTGATGAAGATCTTGAGAAAATTTAACAATAGATGATTCCAAACTTGTCAATATAACATACCCCATTTATTAAATCTTAACAATTTGCACCAACCTAATGCCGTGTGCTATTATATTGCCTCAAAATAATCACGTCACCTTCGCCAAATTTTACAGTTGGAATAAGAATAAGACATTAAGCACTATACTCTTCACCAATCCTATTATGCATGTAACACGCACCAGGCTAACAAAAAAGTTAAGGATTATATCTACTCATCACTACATATTATTAGAGTCATTTGACTAAATTACCTTTTGATCCAGTTGTGTACGCTCCTGTTTTTGTACTTGCTTGCTTATGCTTTACACTCAATAAAGACTTGTGTTGCAGTTTCCACTCGTATAAATTTACTAATTGTAGCCGTCTTCTAACGGCACGTAGTGAAACAGACACATTGTGTTGCTCCTGTAATTGACCGAAAATTGTTTTTGCTGATTTTCGCCTATTTTGCGACGCATCTGCTCAATTAATCGATCTTCGCGGGATTTTGTTTTGCGTTTCCGTCCGAATTTGGGTAGATAGGAATATGAACCAGTCGTCTGATACCGTTTAATTGAATTTTGTACATACCATCGCGAACACTTTATTTTTTTTGCTATTTATACTTGTGAGACACTGCAATAAAATTATTTGTCAATGTAACATTCCCGATAACTATGTTTTTTTTCCATAATTTGAACTTAGAACCACCGAATAGCATAAAAAAGCAGGATACCTAAATTGTATTTTTACTTTTTGCAATGAATTTTACACTTCCAATGAGATTACATGTAACTATGCTAAACTACATTTAATTTTTATGTATATCCCTGTCTACTTCATTTTTAGAAATGCTACTTTAAATTAAATCAATAACAGACAGAATAACATTTCGCAGTATAATATTTCCAAGAAATAATACTTACTTTAAGAAACAGATGTTTTATTATAAAAATTTTGTTGGAGACGGTGGTTAATTGATTAATCAAAAAAAAATCCTTACCAAATTAATATTCGTATTCTTGTCAAAATACGCATTTTAACAAGAAGCGATTTTGATGTGGTAAGGGTTCTTTTTGATTAATCAATTAACCACTGTCTCCCAACAAAATTTACTTAGTGTTATAAAACATCTATTATCTATTATCCTACCCATTTTTTATATCCGCAACTGCACACTAGCTCCATAATTATTTGTCCACTAGAAGCGACACATATACCGTGAATATATTTTATAATGCAACATGCACATACATACATAACGTAATAATGAAATGACAGCAATGTATTTTAGCGTATATTTTATTTTGCAACATAAGATGTGAAATACAGTAGTTGAATAAAATTTAAAAACTAATTTAACAAATTTTCAAAAAGACAGTATCCTAAGCAATTGTAGAATTCATTTATTGTATTTTGTATCTGTTCTGGAGTTATTTCTCTTGCAGCAACTCGTATTCTATTTTTTAATTGGTCAATATTGTTTAGAGGTTCTCCATGAAAAACTTTATTTCTGATACATGACCAAAGAAAGAAATCGTTTAGAGACAGGTCTGGTGACCTTGCGGACCATTCTACTTCTCCTCCACTGCCTATCCAACGGTTTGGAAATCTTTGGTTGAAAAATGTTCTAACCATATGAGAATTATGTGCCGGCGCGCCATCATGCTGGTACCAAATCTCACCATCAATATTTAAAGCGTGGAGGGCTGGCATAACCCTGTACTCAAGCAATTCTAAATATTTTTCTCCTGTAAGAGTACCCTCAATAAAAAACGGTCCTGCAATATGGTGTCCAATCAACCCAGTCCAAACATTGACTTTCTGTGGCCGCTGAGTCCTTGTGATATGATATCTATGCAAATTTTGTCTACTCCAGTAGCGGCAGTTCTGTGAATTTACTTCACCATTTCCATAAAATGTTGCTTCATCTGTAAAGCAAATTCTGCGTAGTAAAGTATCATCATTATGAAGCTTATCCAACATGATTTCACAAAAGTTACTTCTTCTTTCTGCATCATTCGCAATTAGTTCCTGATGGTTTTGAAAATGATACGACTTAAAATGTTCTCGTTTTAGTAGTTTATGCACGGAAGATTTGCTTACATTTGTAGTTTGTGCTAAAGCTCTTGTGGAGAGCATATTATTATTTTCGATTGTTTGTAGAATTTCATCTCTTTTGGCGTCAGTAATAACATATCTTGGCCTATTCTTTTTTTATGATTAGGAACGATGCATCCATTATTTTTATACTTCTGTACTAACCTACTTATTGTAGTTGGACTCGGTCTTGGACGGTCAGGATATGTAATTTGAAACAAATCTGCTACTCTCCTCAAACTCATATTCGAGTTATACCAGTTCACTAATAACAGTTTTTCTTCTACACTATACATACCTCAAAAATAGAGTAACTTGTTTTGACATCCTATGTTGCAAAATAAAATACACGCTAAAATACATTGCTGTCATTTCATTATTACGTTACTCTAGCAACTAGTGTATGTATGTGCATGTTGCATTATAAAATATATTCACGGTATAAATAAAACACTGAAAAATAATTTCTATTTATTCTCTGAATGATATTGTTTGAAATATGGTGTTTGTTGTGACAAGCATTTTATGTAAAGGTAGTTTTATTATGATACACGATATGTTCAACAAAAGGAAATAAATCATCGATATGTACACCTTTGTTCGTGATTATTGACACCACAATGTCTAAATATTTTCTGTACAAGCTGCATTATACATTTTGCAGGCAATGAGATTTGGTGTTAGTTTATCTGCTTTTGTGGTACGTATCAAAATATTTGACACCCTATTCCCTTGTACGACTATCGTTTCATCAGCAGTAATCAGTATTTTTCACTTGCAATTTCTGGTCATATACAATTTTCAAGCACTTCTCGTATATGTGGTATTTCCCTTTGTAACGTATGTCAACTAAGTAGTTTTTAAGTTTTTGCATATTTTGGTCAAAATGTACGAAACTTTTGTTAAGCACTTAAAAAGGTATATGTCACGTATATAAAAAAATATGAAACAGAAAAGAAATATTTGATAGGGTACTAGTTGTGCTTGTTGTCTTTGTATCGTTGTACTCAAATACTTTTCTATATCTCTTCGTGGCCAATTATGTAATTATTTAACGTACGAATAAACAACGTACTCCATTGGCTTCATTTTTATATTGGGTCTGGGAAAAAGTTCGTGGCGTTTTTTCAGTAAAATTCAACTGGTCCCCGCATGGCGCGTGGACGAATTCATTTAAACCGAATATGCTCCATTATTATCGACAATGTTTCGCCATTTTTTTGGTAGATCCATGATCCCATCGGTGAAAAACTTCTGTGGTTTCTGGTCGAAAAACTGAATCAAGTAGTTTTCACAGGCTTCTTTTGAAACCAACTTAATTCCATTGAGAGAGTTCTGCAGAGATCGAAACAGATGATAGTCAGAGGGTGCTATATCCGGACTGTAAGGTGGGTGCATCAAAACTTCCCAACCAAACTCTCTCAATTTTTGACGGGTCATCAAAGAAGTGTGTGGTCGGGCGTTGTCATGATGGAAGACAACACCTTTCCTATTAATCAATTTGGGCCGTTTTCTTTCAATCGCCTGGCGTAATCTCTCTAGTTGTGCACAGTAGAGTTGAGAATCAATCGTCTGACCAGTTGGAAGTAGCTCGTAGTGGACGATTCCCCTCCAGTCCCACCATACACACAGCATCACTTTTTTTGGCGCCAATGTTGGCTTAGCGAACGCTTGTGACGGCTCACCATCCTTTATCCACGATCTTTTACGCTTCCGATTATCGTACGTAATCCATTTTTCATCTCCGGTTATTAAACGTTTCAGAAACGGCTCGATTTCATTCCGTTTCAGCAGCGCATCGCAGATGTTAATTCGGTCCATCATGTTTTTCACGCTCAACTCATGAGGAACCCATACGTCAAGCTTTTTTTGTAACCAGCTTTGTGTAAATGGTTCAAAACAGTTTTGTGGTCAATGCCTAGCTCCATACCAATATCGACACTGCTGATATGCTTATCTTGTTGGACTTTTTCAAGAATTTCATCAGATTTTTCAGTGATTGGACGACCGGAGCGTGACTCATCTTTCACATTGAAATTTCCAGAACGAAAGCGAGCGAACCATTTCCGCGCAACAGATTTCGATAAAGTACCTTCACCGTACACAGCACAAATTTTATCACAAGCCTGCGCAGCGTTCTTCCCCTTATCATAATAATATTGCAGAATATAGCGAAATTTCTCATTATTCTTCTCCATTTTCAAGTGCGAATAACTTTCCAACCACTGCACCGATTACAATGTTTCTACGCTCAAACTAACGTTCGGAAGGTCATCTAAAAAACGAGCCGTCGGTGGTGTCGCTGTGACTTGTTGTTCTTTAGTTATCGGCAACCAATGCCATCTATCGGGAAAAACGCCACGAACTTTTTCCCAGACCCAATATTTGTTGATTTTATTATTTACTTATTTTGAATTTGTTATATATTTACTTTAAAAGGCAACATTTTCCTCGTTCTATGGTATTATTCTGTGAATCACCGACGTTCGTTGTTTATATGGAATGGTAATGTGAAACTAAATAGTTTAAATATTATACTGTTAAAGTAATTTTGCTTAAGATATTTACGTAATAAAAAAATTAGTATTGGTAATACTACTTTAACAACACCCGTTGTTGTGTATACCTAAATATTTCGCGGCTAGAATTTGATTGAATATACAATTTCTCGGGTGTTATCCCTTGTTGTTTCAGTATCCTCTAAAGGACTGTAGTCTGCCAAGCTTCGAAAATCTCGTTGCCGTACGTTGCTTTACTCTATTCTAGAACGAATATTAGCTACAATATTACAAATAAAGAAAGATTTTAGTAACATATGCATGTTTTATTTGAATTGTGAGGTGATTGAACATTCATACAAATTATACGTTAAAATTATTACTTTCGTCAATATGCCTTTCTTTATTTCTTGTTAATCAAACATATGGTGTAGATCAACGCTTTTCAACCTTTTCACACAGCAACCTAATAAATTTATTTGTAGTAGTACCCCAACTCAAATATATATTTCGCGATCTAACACAAAGGAACTCTTTTTTAAATATTTCACTCATTGAAGAAGGATACTGATCGCTAATAAATAATAAAATTGATTCCAGAAAATTATTTATAATCTACCGTTTAATTGTTAATATTTAATGGCCGTCTAATTTATCTACTCCTTTTACTAGTATTATGATGAGCTATTATTAACGAACCTGTTTCTGTCGACAACTCAGTTCTCGACATATTTGTCAACTAAATGTTATTTCGCATCCGATATATGAACAATCTACTTTGAGATATTGTTATTACAAAATTGTATGATAACTGCTCAATATTAATACGTATGTAAATCTACCGACTAACTAATTCGAAAAATGAAACATTTAACTTCGAAAAAATATTTCTGCTTTAAGTTATGAGATTAAGAAATGCTGTAATTACATAGGCAAATAATTATGAGCGATAATGTTTTATATATATTTTATATATATATATATATATATATACATATAAATATACATACATACATACATACATACATACATACATATATTCAAATTTTATCCAAACTAAAATAATTTTATATATTTGTACGTTATTTAACCGTGCACAAGTATTTTGTATAAACGAATAAACGCCTTACTTTCTATTACAAGAAATAATATTCAGGTAAGAAATATAATGAGGGTGTCACGGAGATTATCCATTACTCGGAATTGTTTATTGTTTGGTTTATTACGTGGACGTAATAGCCAGGCTTTACCTGATATTTGTGCCCTTATAAGGGTATATTTTACATCTATTAAACAGTGAATACTCAGTATTCACGTCGTTAATGAAGTGTCAGCAAAGGCAAGGCAAGCATGGAGAAAGCAACTAACTCTTGAACAAAGGGCAAGAATTATTGCTTCGCACGAAACAAAACTTTCTAATAGAGCAATCGACCGAAAAGTAAAAGTTTCCGAGTATTGTGTTCCTCAAAGTATAAAGAGAATGGCAGAAACTGACCAACTCCGGGACCGAAAACGCAGTGGACGGCCGAGGATAACTACTAAAAGAGAAGATGAATATCTGAAATTAATGCCCTTGCGCAACCGTCGCCTTACAGCCTCGGAAGTAGCAACACAATATTACGTACACCACGAAGCTACGGTTAGCGTAACAACAACCAAACGCCGTTTAGCTGAAGCTGGACTTAGAGGTCTAGTATCAGTAAAAAAAAAACACGTCTGCCTGCACAACATAAACAAAAAAGATTGGCCTGGGCAAGACCACACAGGCACTGGACTGTCGAAGAATGTAAACGAATCTTATGGACAGATGAATCCAAATTTGAAATTTTTGGAAATAAACACCGTACTTTTGTTCATCGTCGTGTCGGGGAGAGAATGTTGGATGAATGTGTGGTTAAGATAGTGGAAACATGGCAGTGGAAATGTGTTGGTTTGGGGTTGCTTTGGAGGTGGGCACATCGGAAAATTGGTGCAAATCACAGAAAGAATGACAAAAGAAGTCTAGTTGTTCCGTCAGCGATGGCGCTAACGGGTTCGGGGTTTGTTTATCAGCAAGATAACAATCCCAAACACACAGCAAAGATTGTAAAAAGGTTTTTCGCCGACCAAACTGAAAGAGGAATCTTTACATTAATGATATGGCCACCCCAAACTCCGGACTGCAATCCGATAGAGCTGTTATGGGACTATTTGGATCGTGAAGTGCGTAAAATATCTCCTACTAGCAAAACAGACCTTTGGGGTAAGTTGGGGAATGCATGGAACCCTATCGATGAGAAATATGTCGACCGACTAGTTGAACGAATGCCACGTATTTGTGAAGCCGTGGTCGCAGCTAGGGGTGGTTACTTTGACGAAAGTAAAATTTAAACTAACTTATTATAATATTACTTAGATTAATAATGTCAATTGCTTGAATTGTATGTTAATTTAGTATTTTATAAATAAATTATCTTTAATATCATTGCGCAATTAAAATTATCTGTAGTGCGATTAAACTTATGGACGGTAGTGTATATGTACTAAGTGTGTGACAATACATACATACTATTTTGTAATTATTCCTATAAAAATTTTAACTTTATACATCAGAGTACACACAATTATAGAAGTGGTAGTACTTAAACAACCTTACTTTCACCAATAAATTCAATAATTTAGTAAAGTGTAGTGAAAGTTCCTCTTTGAAATCAAATTGTATATATGCATTAGAAATGATATAATTTAGTAGTTGTCTCTTTATGACTGAGTACCTATTATCAAAAGAAATTTGAACATTCAATGAAATACACATTAAAAATGAAATAATGAAATACCAATGATTTTCTAAATGAATTATAGATTTTAATTAACCATAATTTAATAATAAAGTTATTATTCATTATTTATTACAAGTACGTTTAGTTCTCTTTTACAAGAAGCAAGTAGATATTTCTGAATTATAATAATTACATAAAATATTAAATCCTTTGTTGGTTTATGACTTTCAGTATGCATATATATATATACACATACACACATACACACACACACACACACACACACACACACACACACACACACACACACACACACACACACACACACACACAGATAGAGAGAGAGAGAGAGAGAGAAAGAAAGAGACACACATAAATATATATATATACACACACACACACACTACCGGCCAAAAATGAAGAATCACTATTGATAAAATATAAAAAATGGTACACTTTTGGTAAAACAATATAAGAATATACGAATAAAAATGTGATTACTATAAAAATAAACTATAAATCCTTATAAAACAAAATAATATCATTAGTTCTATGAATAAAAATTGGCTCTTTTTATTTTAAGCGACTTTCGTCAAAATATCCACTTTTACACTTATAATTTCTTTACAAATTTTGGTTAGTCTCAACACAAGTTTTTGAAGGGTTTCATTTGGAATATTGTCCCAAGCATTTGTAAGATGTTCTCACAGCTGTTGCTGCGATTTTGAACAGTGTTCTCTCACTTTTCTTTCTAACTCATCCCACAGCAACTCGATAGGATTCATATCGGGCGGTTGTGCGGGTCAAACTATGTTTACAAGAAGTCCTTCTTCTTTTTGTTTCACATAGTCCTTACAAAGTTTAGCTCTATGTTTGGGGTCATTATATTGTTAGAAATAAAAACCTTCTCCTATCAATTCAATTCCGAATGGAATTGCGTCTTCATTTAAAATGTTCAAATATCCTTCTTTTCTTAAAATTCCATCAATTCTATGCAAATCTCCCAACACCATTAAAAGAAAATGATCCCCAAACAAGAGCTAAACCTCCACCGTGTTTAACTGTTGGCACAACACATTCTGGTATCGTCCTTTCGCCAACTCGTCTGCGAACAAAAACGCGCCAATTACTTCCAAACACTTGGAACTTGGATTCGTTCGTCCACAGAACTCGCTTCCACTTTTCCACATCCCAATGTTGGTGCTCTTTGTCCCATTGTAATCGTTGTGATTACAATGGGACTTTGATTTTGTGATCGTAGCAATGATATACGAATAGCAAATCGCCCTTTTAGTCCCGCCTTTGATAAATGTTTTTTACGGTAGTCAGTCAGATTTTCACGATTTTTATTTAATTCTACGCGAAGTTATGAGCTGTTAACCGTATATTACGTTTAGATAACAGTTCTAGCCGCAGATCTTCTTGTATAGTGATCATTTTGCACTGCTTGATATGTTAATTTTTGCGCTATTGTCCGCAGTGACAATTTTTCTTTGTGTAATGTTACAGAACTACGAATTTCTGCACTCAATTCCTTTCTTTTTATCATTTTGTATGTTTGTCACGAATACTCGTATTACAATTTACTTAGACGGATTCTAGACGAATACTACATTTTTCTTAGACTGCAACATTCGGTGTGGTACCACAAATTCCTATAAATTGTTTCTTAAAACCATTATAATCTTGTAATATTAAAAAAAAACCCTTTGAAATAAATATTTTCAGGAAAGATATTAATACTGAATACAGGTCATAAAAGGATTAAAGGAAATTATAATATTTTACATTAACAAGTATGATTATAGATTTATGCGCGTTTCGTACATCGCGTTTCGTACACTGTCATAAAACCTTCTCGTTTCGTATACTGGCCATATGGCGACAAAGCAGGTAAGTATAGCAAATTAAGAATTTCTTTCATAAAGTGATTTATTTACATGACATAATATTACATATATACATATATTGTTAAAAAATATTAGGGAAATAATAACTATATTAAAATAAGTTATAAAGAGCAGTTTTATAGAGACTTACACACGTTTGCCGATTAAAACAATAATTAGTCAAATTTTACAATATAAATTAGACGTTTTAATGCATCCAGAATTGTTATTTTGCCTTCTAAATAATCACTAACAGTTTTATTAAGAAGGTTATCTAAGTCACTATACTTTTTGCATCGTTTTGGCGTAGAAAGGTAAAGCTCACATCTTCGTTGTACGATATCGTAATAATTTATTTCTTCTAACAGCACAGTCATAAGTTCATAAACATTAGGATGTGCCTTGCCAACACGTTTATTTAAACGGTTATGCCACCCTTCGACTGAATTTGTAATGCGGTGCCTTTCATTGTAACACACCCATATCGAAGTACCTTCCAGCCACTGCTCCACAAAATAGTCATTGAACTTGGTAAGAACCTCCATGTTTGGTGCATTTTCCATTATTTGTAACCACGCATCACTTACATCTTCTTCTGGTAAATGTGCCAATGCTGCACACATACGAATGTGATCCCGTACATCCTTTCGTTCCTTGTAATGTGCTACTAACTCCAATTGTTGAACTTTTCTCCAAATCGCTTGGTTGAAATGAAAGTTGCATCCTTTTATAATAACTCCGGGAAAAACATGTTGTAGGGCATTTATCGCAGCTTGCTCGAAATCAATGTGAATTTTCATGGGGTTAAGAGTTGGTATCTTTTCTCGTAGTAAATTGAAAAGTCTCTTATAAGTAAGATTCTTTCCGATTTGGTAATAGGGCGTAAATGACTGGGACAAAACATGTTGTGTTTGTATCACTGGCCAAGTCCATGTGGATGGTGTAAAGTTGATCAAAAAGGGAGCAACAGCTTTTAAAAGTTCCATCCATAAACAACTCGCTACTTTGCGTAAGCAGGTGTCCTCCATTGCTTGCAAAAATTATAATTCTGTCTTCGCATCCTTCGGCATCATCTACAAGGAGAAATGGTTGCATCGACACTGGGATGACAATATCTTCTCGTTTTTTCGGCAGACAGTGTGCTGATTCCCAACGCTCTATGTCTTTTTTGTAGAATCGGTCTTTAACAAATGAAAAGTCGGGAATTTCCATAACGAAAGTCCAGTCCGGCATCTCTTGCGGACATCATTTTTTTGTAGATTTGTGGTATCGGAACTAGTTCTTCTCTGGCACGCTTCTTGGCTTTATGTAAACACAGGTGAACTTCATTTTTTGCTATGTTTGGAACACATGTATGAGAAGATCTTTCTTCCAGAAACTTATAGTCTTTACAAGTTGTTATTGTTCCAGGACAGGTTCTATTAGCACACGACCACAATTTATTCGTATTTTTAAAAATACGCTTCATAGTAAATCTGTATCCTGAATACAGAATCGAAGGCTTTGCCCTTTAGGTTTCAACTATTTGCAAATCCATTTTCACAAATATTTTCATTAAAATATTTCGGACCGCACCGTTATTATAAATCGATTGGACAAAGTGTACGAAGCAAGAAACCATAAAAGTGATTATTACTTCGGTGTACGAAAGAAGAAAATATCAGGTAAATTTTAATAGTGCACGAAACAAGAATGCACGAAACGAGAAAATACCTGATTATATAATTTACATAATGATCCGAATATTATTGGTAAACTTCCCAGAAACGCATTCTCATCTGTTATTGCAATTGTCCCTACCGAAATCCAGGTATAAAGACAAAGCGAGTCTATCGATAGCATGTGATCCCTCATTTATGTAGTTTGTATATATTCTCTACATTTTTTTATTTCATTACAGATAATGTGTCAAGTACAGTATTAAGAGAGTTAAATTTAGAGATGTTGATTTATATGAAAATATGTAACAATTTGAAATATTGTGTTTATTTGTTTTTATATTATTCTTTATTATTCATATTAATTCTGATATTGTATAATTATCATATTATTAAATACGTACGACCGACAATTTTTGCCGTTATGTGTTTATGAGACTTTAGAAGCCGATACCTACAAATTTACTTCAGGGCATAGGTTGATTGTTGTCAGGTTAATAGCATTCCTATTCCGATAAGTATACAGACATCTATATCAGTTACTTTTTAATTGGAAAATTTTGAGCTTTAGTGCAATATGATTCACTGACTTGACTTAATTATATCAATTAGTTTTGAAAATTTATTACATACAAAAAAATAATTTATTCGCTCCAAATATATTAGATTATTGGGAAAGTCATGACACATTTTTGTAACAGATAGCGTTAGTTCATTTTTACGAGCGTTACAGCCATTCGCGTCTATCTTTGTGCTGTACCTTCTGATAGCTGATAGTTGTAACATTTTGAAAAAACAGTAAATGATTTGGTTGTTTGAATTTTTTTTATTTTCGTAAAGGGAAGAATGTGTATTAAGCTCGTGAACATTTGCGCAAGGTTTACAGTGACAGTGCTGTATAAGAACGTCAATGACAATAATGGTTCACGAAATTCCGTGCTGGTAATTTTAATCTTAAGCCACGCATCTTTATCAGGAAAGCCCACTGAAATTGTTGACGACATAATAAAGTCATTGATCGAGTTAAACTCACAGACACGTTACGAAAGATTGCAGAAACATTGAACATATGAAAAAGTTAGGGTTTGTCAATAAGCTTGATATTTGGGCTCGTCATGAACTCAAGAAAGTTCATTTGACAGCGCTTATAAACATATGCGATAAGCATATTAAACGTGGTGAAAAAGATGTTATTTTTTTTTTTTGAGGCGACAAGTAACTGGCGACGAGAAGTGGATTGTATACAGTAATGTGGGGCGATTTTGGTGTCGATTTGAAGATTTGCCTCAAACATGATCGAAAATAGAGAAGATATCATCACAAGAAAGTTATGCTCTCGGTGTGATAAGATTTAGTCCTTCGCTTTGGTCGCTGAATTTGTATACAAGGAAAGAAGATTGAATATTTGGATTATCCAAATTGTCATTAACTTATGGCAAGTATTTCCTCTCTATACACAACTTCAAAGTTTGTAAGAATTAGATGTAGTAATCGACCTCGATAATTCACTTCAGTTTTAACTTGGTTAAGGTCAGTGAAACTTAACAGTTCTGCATAGATCTACATTTACAATCATAAATCAATTGATCTTTTAAGAGAGAGAGTAATATTAAAATCATCAAGAGTACTAATATTACAAGTGTAAGAAACATTAATTTGTTGAAGTAAATTTAAAAGTTCTTCAAACAAATTATTTTGAAATTGATTGATTTTGAACATTAATATTAATGATTACTTGTTTAATACATTTTGGAAACTGTGTTGAAAATTATGGTTTAAATTGTTATTGCTTCTTTGTCTATTAACAGTGTCCTATATTGTCTATACGTGCAATAAATATTCTTTTCTTTGGCGCCGGTAGGTCTTATGAAGATCGTATTACCTGTCGCCGCCCATATATCGCGAAAGTAATCGAATCCAATTTTTTAAATCTAGAATCAACAACGAACAGCAATCGTTTCCAATAAATAACTTACGAAATCTCTCTGGAGAATATGCTAGGGCCGAAGACGCTTTGAATTCATTATTGTTCTTCGATATATCAAAATCAAGCAACTCTAGATCATAATCTTCAACCAATTTTTCTATAATTTGGAAGAGGTAGTGTTAATCGAATTCTTGGCACACCGATTTCGAAGTCGTTTTATATATGAACATTTAAAGTCTATACCTTCAGAATCCACAAATTCATTTGGAACATCCGATAAATTGTCGACGTGTTTATGTTTTATAAACGTACCTTTTGTTTCGTTTGCCTTTATAGAAGGACGAAATTTCTGTCTTGTTAAGAAATTAGAAACAAGAAAATTTGCTAATATTATCTTATTGTAGCTTGTAACTAGTTGTTACTTTACACAAAACCAACATCAGCATTTATTTGATAGCTTTGCACGTAACATCAACGGCATGTAATTATCGAATAAGAAGTTATGCCTATATACGGTGATCAGAAATTTACGGATAATTATCAGGTAGGACGATTCTACAATTAGATATTGTATTGTGAGTCGTTAAGGCACGAGACCATTAAAGTTTAAAAATGTGCGACAAAACATATTTCGAATTTTTTTTTTCATTCACATGGAAAACCATACCTTTTACTGGAAAAACACTACGTCGATGTAAAATTAATCATTTTATGCTAATATTTTGCTTTATTAAAAATTTCTTGATCTGCTTTTCTACGTTAAAGTACATATGGTAACCCTGGTTCAGAATAATGTCTGTAATTTAAAAATAATTATTTGCCAAATTTTGTCATGTTTGTCAGTTTAACGTTCATTACTTTCGCTTCCATTACTTACCTCATTTTTGTGATATTCCAATTTCTAATGTACATTTTCAGCAAATACGCTGAACGCTGATATGTATACGTATTTGGATTTTGCAATGGAATAGCGTACTTGGCAAAAGACGAATGCGCAATACGGTGACCACACCGACAGCACCCATTGACCAATCATTTTGCATTTGCGACTTTGTGAGACAGGCACACTTGTTCACAGTTAACGTGATGCAGGTATCATAAGACACCTTTATACGATCCAAGTTGAAAAAGGAATTTTGAATATTATTCATCAGGATCCTACTTGCAGCAATAGCCCAGTAAGTGAATATTCCAAGTAAAACAACTGTTCTTTTAGTGCTTACGAAATGCCTTTTAAAATTGTCTCATGTTACAAAAGTGCAACCATTATACGACAATGACAATTTACAAAGAAAAATGTTTTGCAATGTAATTTTTAACGAAACTCAAGAAGATATAAACATTTTATCACTTATTTTATGGAGTAATGCGTATTCACAAGAGACAATTTTCAATTTCTGGACGGATGAAAATCTATATTTTGAACAGTAAAAAAAATTTTCTGTGAACGTTTGGAAAGGCATCTTAAACTTTCAAATTGTAGGACCAATGTTTCTTCCGAAAAGACTAAATGCAAGTTAATACGTAAATGTTGGAGGAAGTATTAGATAATGTTCCATTAAATTTTAAAGTCAATGTGTTTTAAATGCATGGTGGCGCATGCAAGAATTGCAAAAGCATGGTTAAACGAACGTTTTACAGGTAGGTGGATCGGGAGAAATGGACCAATATCATCACTTGCAAGCTCACTAGATATGAATTCCCTTGACTTCTTCGTTTGGGATTTTTTGCAGGAAAAAGTTTATGCGACGCCTCCGGCCAATGAACGGGAAGTAATAAATAGAATTAACGCCATAATATAATTAATTATCCCAGATATTTAGCAACGCGTCTTTAATCAATTACACAAAGGTTAAAGTTTCAGCATTTATGTTAATTATTATTATTATTGTTATTTTCATTAGATTTAAATAAAACTCGTATTTTTTTAGATCATTCCTACTGATTTATTGATGATTTTATACCATGCTGCCAAATCTACACTTCTTTTAAACAATCCGTATAACTTAACTGATAATACAAGGTTTCTGTATTAGAATTATCGACAGAATTAATCAGGATCGCTCTGTATGACGATTATCCATGAACTTCTGACCAGCCTGTATATCATTTTCATTATCAAAAGTCCTCTATTCGTTTATTATCCTGGTTTATAAGACATTGTCCCATTGAAAAATTGTTTTCTAAAAGGGAATCTTATGAGCTTGTTTTCTTACTAATTTTCTAATCTATTATACTTTTTCTAATACAGCGTTTAACACTTTTATTTTTAATATATATAATCAATTATTTAAATCTATTTATCAAGCTTTCGTTTGTGTTAAATTGAACCATATAATGTGTATTAATTATATTACATTACTTTGCTAAAAATATTATTTACGACAATGGTTTTTTTGTAGTAAGTAAAGTGATTGTGATAGAAGTATAGTGATTATATAAATGTAAATATTAATTGTCCCCAAAATTGCAAAATTAATTTTTAAACCTATACGCATATATATTTTAATATTACATTTTTTTAATTCTAACCCATTCATATGATTTATTGTTTAAGTTAACAGTAATTTAATTTAACTGTTCCGATAGTAATTAGGAAGGATTCTTTAAATCCATCGTGACCAGAATTTATTACAATATGTACATATATACAGTTATGTTAAATGTTACCTGTTCGAAGTCAATTTTTGTATTTATAATTATATAATAGTTAATTTTGGAAAGAGTCATTTCACATTCATTCAATTATGAAAGAAAAAATTTGCAGTTACATTTATTAAAATTTGCAAGAAATCTATTTATTTTTTTCGTATATACGTGTATATATGTGTACTTCTTAAATATCATTTACGAAGTTGCTAAATATACTATAACTTTTAAACAAAATAGTAATATTTTATGAATAATACTTTTTAATACAAAATTTAAAGTATAGGTTGAATCATTTCACTGGATGCTATTTTCACATAACTTTAAAATATTATGTACATATATAAACAATTAACTATCTATGTATTTCTTTAGCCATAATATCATTTTTGAAGTTCTTCCGTGTAAATTATTTAACTTATTTTTGCCTATATCTATTTTTGCTGATGCTAGAATTTGCTCAGTACATAGAAAGGACGATAATGCTAACGACAGGATACAGACCTATAGCAATCCCATTCAATTGCATTAAAAGTTTCGAAACTCGTTTACAATAATATTATAGTATTTTTATCTCCGAAATGTGTAAATGTTCTACTTGCTACGCTGTCTCAGGATTTGTGTGAAGCACTTGACAATGGTAAACTGATGGATGTCATCTATACCGATTTCTGTAACGCTTTTGATACGATAGATCACTATATTCTTATGTCTAAGATGAGTTAGGTTGAATTTCCTAAACCTTCGGTATTAATAAACACTTACCTTCAAAATAGATTAAACTATGTCTAATACAGTGGCCACACATCGAGCACGTATATTTCAGTATCAGGTATCCTATAATGATCAATCAAACCTTGGACTATTGTTGTTTAAACCTTCATTAAGAATTTGATTATTTCCATCAACTGCCCTGTACTGGTCAATGTTGATGATTTCAAAATTTTTCCAAACTGTTGACAATAGGTAAAATATGACTGAATTTCCTTCAGACGAATCTAGATACAATTAGCAAGCAACCAATGTTTATTAAATTACAATAATAAGAAATAATTCCAGTTACCATTTGAATAATATCAAAATTAGACGACATGAAAGATCTTGGTGTCGGTTTTAATGAAAAGCTTAGCTTTTTGGATTACATCTCTAGTATTGTCACTTCTGAATTTCGAATCATGGAGTTTACTATTCGAACTTATAAGAATTTCAGTAACATACATACATAACTTCGATTAAAATTCTCTTCAATGCTCTAGTTATTAGTAAGTTGGAATACGGTATTGTAATATATGGTATCCCAAATATACTATTCAACTTAATGAAATAGGGCTAATTCAACCTAAATTCATATATTCTGTTCATGGCTTAGATTAATATTCTAATTATTTGAACGACGTGGCTATGATTTATTGATTAAAAGAAGACAAAAAACTTTAATAAAGAATAAGATTGGCTTGTCTGCTTTATTGTCTCGATTTAACTGCCGAGTAGCAAGCTTATTGGCAAGAGTGTCTAGAACAATTACTATGGCAACGCCTAGAACTAATTTACTCTTAAGAGCACCTCTATTACATTAAGTAAATTAATATTTAATGCTACCTCCTCCAGCCTTTATTGCAGCATTTAATTTTTTGAGGCATAGTAGCAACGAGTTTATAGCAAGTTTCTAGAGAAATACACGCCCATTTTTGGAACACTGTCCGTTTCAGCAGTTTTGGAGGTATGATTGCGTTTAGAGGTCAGAGGGTGAGTCTAAAAGCTTTGTGACAAGGAGCGTTGCCCTGTTGAAAGTAATGATCGCCTGAATCGATATCGTAAAATTGTACAATATATGCTTGAAGAACCTCTTCCAACATGTCGATATAGCGCATCCTCCAGCATCTCCAGCATCCTGTGCAGTCATATACCTCCAAATTATGATGCTTTCACCACCGTGTTTAACAGTGAGTGAAATACATTCACGTAGAAATGCCTGCACTGGGGTGTACATCTCTCGTGAATGAACGAAGAACTTTCGATGTTTGAATATTTCTATTTCTGTGAAAAAAACAACTACTCTTGAGTTCTATTATGCTTATTACAAGGATTATGGAATATTTTTATGTACTTACGTCAGTACTAGATTCATCGGACCAACTTACTTTGGGCCAGTCATCCATATTTAATCGACGTTAATTTTCTGCCCACGTAAGGCGCTTTCTCAAATAATCTTTAATTAAGTATATCTAAATAAATCTAGTATAAGTTAAAACTAAATATACATTAAGAAAAACTAGGAATACCGTCGATATATATATATATATATATATATACATATATATATATATATATACATATATGTATACATATATATATATACATATATATATATATACATATATATATATACATATATATATATATAATACATATGTAGTTTGACAAGTAGTGAGAATGGAAAACAAAAACGAATTTTTTAAATACAAAATAATTTTTATTTCTCAATATATTCTCCTAAAAGACCAATACATTTATTCCAACGGTGCTCCAATGCCCTTATTCCATCTCTAAAATGCGATTCCGGAAGGCTTGCAAAATACTCATTTCCGAAGATGATAAGCCCGTCGTTAGACAAAAATTTCTTTCCACCTAGTGCCGTTTTCAATTTTGGAAAAAGGTGGAAAAGGCGTTGTCTTGGTGAAACAGAATCTTTTTCTTTGCCATTCCTGGCCGTTTAGCAGGAATCTCAACATTTAATTTTTGTAGAAGTTCTGCATAATATTGTCCGTTTATTGTGGCACCTTTCTGAAGGTAATCAATGAGCAAAATGCCCTTCGAATCCCAAACAAATGATGCCATCACCTTGTTTGCCGATAAAGTGGTTTTCGCTTTCTTTGGAGGTGCAGAACCACGTTCTAACCATTGTATCGACTGTTGTTTAGTTTCGAGTGTACTGAAGTGTATCCAAGTTTCATCGCAAGTAACAAATCGCCTACAAAAATCAACCGGATTCCGCTTATGAAGGTCCAAACACTCATTGGAAATGCGCAAGCGAGTGAACTTTTGATCAGTCGTAAGCAATCGCGGCACCCATCTTGCCGAAAGCTTGGAAATGCCCAATTCTTTCGTTAAAATGTGGTGTACGCGTTCTGTTGAAATGTTTACCATGTCTGCTATCTGTCTCACATTGAGTCGTCGATCTTGCGTAATAATATTATGAATTTTTATAATCATTTCCTTAGAAGTCACGATTTTGGGTGCTCCAGAGCGCGCTTCATCAACACAGGTTGTTCTACCACGTTTAAATTCATTTACCCATCTACTTATTGTGGCGGATGATGGAGCAGATTCACCTAATGTTTCCCGTAACTCATCTTTTATTTCGGTAGCTTTCATAAGGGTATTATGGAGTATTTAATCACCTAATGATACTCTGCTTTTTCCATTTTAACAAAACGACGTGTTGCTTCTTTTTCAATCAGCTGTCAAAAATAAACTAATCAACCGATTTATCTAAATATCTTAATGTAAACATATAAATAGGCAACCTAAATTACAGTGCATTTGTTTTACCAATTAGAACGCCACCTATATGTCATTCTCACTACTTGTCAAACTATCCTCGTAAATAATACATATATATATATATATATATATACATATACATACATATGTATATAAACTTTTTCCATGGTAATATAGTAGACGGGCAGAATAAAATGAACCCCAGTTCTTTAAGAGAATATTTTATTGAACTATATTACTTCACTAACTAATGACTTTAGTATTTACTGTAACATCCATGCATTTTGTATATTGTTCTACACGTTTTGGCGTAATATCTACTAAGCTATTAATTGTGTGGTTCATATCATTAGTGACGAAATCCTTGGTGATTAAGAGTTAAATAATTGTCAAAGCTGACGCATAGAAATACCATTTGCGAAGTTATAAAATTTACTATAACTTAAAAAAAATTTAGTAATATATCATGAATAATTCATTTTTAATACAACATTTAAACTATCGGATGAACCATTTCACTGAATTCTATTTTCATCTAACTTTAAACTATTATATACATCCAAAAACAATTAACTATCTATTTCTTTAGCCATAATATCATTAAAAATTGCATTTTGTCTTTTATGTATTGGAATAAAAGGAAGCCACGCGGTGCCAGGTCGGGACTGTAAGATGGATAAGTCATCAATTCCGTTAGTGAAGCGGCTAAAAACTGCATAATGTGCATGTGCTTCTTCTATTAATTGTCGTTACGCTATTACCCTCAACTCATTCACATGGACACGAAAAATTTGTAATAATTAACTAAATAAATTTCGAATATAAATAAATAGTAAATTTGCTCTTAGAAAGTCCTGAAAAAATACTTATGGTCATAGTTTAAAACCGTCAAAAACATATTAAACAAAGACAAACATTCAACTAACAATGATTTTTAGAGGTGCTGAAGAGATTATAAGAAGAAAAAGACTCCAGTTGTTCTAGAAATATGTATATTATTCATCATGAAGATGCGCATGTAAGTCATTCTATAAAATAATTTGACTTAGCTTCCTGTGACTTCTGGCTATTTCAAAAATTAAAAAATGCTATGGATGGACGAACATTTTTTAATACGACTGATATTCATAATGTGAAACGGCTGTACAACAGTATTTACTGTTTAAGTATATTCGCTATATATGTATGTAGATACACAAGGTAATTACATTAGGGTCTCGATTTTCGTCAGTGTGATGTTTTGAGGAAGTGCGACGCATATCAAAACAACGAAATTCACATCACATTTTTTCATAAAGCATAATGTATATTTTACGAAATGCGTGTCATAATCATGAACCCTAAACATATGCTGATAAGTTATGTTACACTAAAAGGAAATCGTTGCAAAACAAAATCGTTCGAAGGTGTAACGATCTTAAATTATTATCATGTTTTATTATAAAATGCAATGACTGGGCCTGTATTGTAATAGTAACGCAAAACTCTATATATATATATATACATATATATATATTTGGTCTATTTCCATTTATTTTCAAAATACTTGAATTATTAAAAACACTCATGTTTATATTTTATTAAGAAGAAAAGTTACAAATTAATAGATTATTGGTATATTAAAAAATTGTTGCTTTGCCTAGTCCATTCAACATTGTCGTCATGAGTTCAGTATACATCACGCAGTACTAGCGGGATATGTTAAAAGCAGCAGCTCCGGGAGCTTTACTTAACGGATATCGAATACATACAAGTGGCCAAACAGGCAGTTGTTGATCGTTTGCAAAACGCTTATAGGACTTTAAACACATGTGTTGCGAGGCAAACTTGAACGAAAATGATTTTAGGAGTGAATTATTAATATTACGATCGCAGTTTTGTTAAATTGGCAGCAACTATATTTTTCATTACAGTAAAATGAATATCATTTAATAAGTATCTCTACTATAATAGATACTGATGCGTACTAAATTGCTTATTTTCATCTATCCTGCGTCTGATAATTAAAATAGTGGTGGATTGTTATTGCAGATATTAGTACCACAATACAATTTTAAATAAGCATCTACGTGGGTTGTCTTTTAAGTTTTGCATGTAAAACTAGAATAAAACAGTAGATAGCTTTTAAAGACTTCAGTGGTAGTCAAAATTGCGTTTTTGAAGGCATCGACTGCTCCTTCTGACGACAGTAACCTTTAACCACGCGGTACGTTCTTGAAATCTACTTCGGAAATGTAAAGAAACTGTTGGGACTTGGGTAGGACTGTACAGAAAATGGTCCAACATTCGACGTTTTGATGCGTTAAAAATTCAATTGTCTCGCGTGCTGTGTCCGAACTTATATTGTCTTGGTCGCGAACGTATTTGTACATTAAAGTTTGCCCCACAACATATCAAAGGTTGCCCATACCTGCACTAGAGCAATCATAGCAGCATGATCATATTTGACTACTAAACATCCAACCATTTTTTTAAAGTACTAGTTAGATTATGCGATATCCAAAGAGAACAAAGTTTTCTCATTATGTTATATGATTGGACATGGAGTACCAATTTTATGCAAGAACACTTGTTGAAGGACGACCTTCTTTTGGTTCTTCCTCAAGCGAAGTGCGATTAAACTTGAATACTTGAAATTAATCATATCGTTGATTTTGATGGCGCTTTATCACGCAATGCAGAAATTAAACGTTCCATGCAATGTTGTATTAAACCTCAATGAAAGTTGTAATAAGTTACAGTGCAAACGTTTTCACGTGCTAACTCCATTTTCACTACGATTTGCAAGCTTTAATACGGTACTGTGTATCGTGGAACATCACATTCTTGATATGTTGCACTACAGGAATGCGCATGCATCACTCATGAAACTAATACCAGAGTTCAGATTTTTTCGGCCGTCGCTGCCAGAATCGATCTCTGGTACGTACATTTTCGAAAATTGTTATATAAATTCAATTAAATTGATGAGATAATTTTTTCATTTCAATATTCCCATACAAATTTTAAACCTAGGATTAAATTTGGTCATATAAAAAAGCAGCAACTAGTATATCAATGTATTATTAATGAAAATTACTGCCTGTATGCAATTAATGCAAATCATTCTCCATTCAAACATTAGCTTCATGAAAATCGTAATAATCTGGATATCCCTTATTATTTAATACAGCTTGTACTCTTTTCGGCATTGATTCAATAAGTTTTCGAGTATAATCAGCTAAAATTTTATTCCGTACCACAAGCAAGTATTCCTAAAATCGTTTTTATTAGAAATGTGATGCTTCCTAATTTAGATTTTGGAATACGTTTATGTTCGATGTTTCCATTGGTTCAGTTTTGTTCGTTTTGAAGTCGTCGCGACGGACCACGTCGACGTACTGTCCTTGTATTGTTCCTACACTTCTCAATCTGAAAATATTTATATACACATTACTATTTGTGTTTAACACATGCATCATATGAATTGAATTTTACACGACTCGTTACCGGTTATTGCTGAGGATGTTTATCATCCTGCTCTAGACATTACTATATCTAATGCAAATCCTCCAAGCTAACTACAATAACAACGTTAGATAAAACTGTCACAAAGCCAACCTTCACCAACTCTACATTGATTTTTCTATGACTGATGTCTTTCTTCTTCATAACTATGATAACGTTAACGAAGCCCTTAGCGTTTTTTTTACCATAAAATAGATGCTACCTTGGATTGTTCTGTCCATAATTCTTGCTCAAACCCCAAATATCATCATCTTCCTTGGTTCTCTCCAACTATAATCGAAAATTTGTTTGTAGTTACAAACAAGAGTTCCAGAGACTGTGACGATTTGTCAATGGGGACATCAAATTGGCTCTTAAATCATACTTCCGTAGGACAAACAAACCTTGTCGTAGATCCACAATTACTATGGCAGTTCAGAATTACTGGTGGGCTTCACGATTGTGTTAGGCAGTACAGCGACCCTGCGTTTATTGTTAACGCATTCGCAACAGAATTTTCCAACATTTTTCTTTCTAAATCTGCTGATTCTGCCCTGCCTGACATGGCTTCTGGTTTACTGCCTTTATGTTTACTATCTACACAGTCCGTCGCAGAGAAAACGGAACTTTTTTAAAATACAAACAAACGCTTACTATTTTGGTAAAATTCATTTATTTTAAGTAGTTGCCTTCGACTTCAATACAACGTTTTGCACGGTCAATTAAAATCACAGCGGGCCAAATCCGGTGAACACGATAAATGGTTGATGGTTAAAATGCCATTTCTAGTTAGAAAATCAGTGATAAGCATCGAGGGATGAGATGATGCATTATCATGTAACAAACACCGGCTACCATTTTCCCGATATTGAGGGCGCACATGGCGAATACGCGCCAAAAGACGCTTCATAACACCAAGATAATATACAGCATTTACTGTTTGGCTAGTTGGTACAAACTCTTTGTGCATTATGCATTATTATTATCTTTATTACACGCTTTTTAGCAAATTTTAAGTTCTTTTAAC
The DNA here is from genome assembly GCA_031893035.1 of Dermolepida albohirtum. Classification (NCBI taxonomy): domain Eukaryota; kingdom Metazoa; phylum Arthropoda; class Insecta; order Coleoptera; family Scarabaeidae; genus Dermolepida; species Dermolepida albohirtum. The sequence continues at coordinate 158,673 of JAVIWB010003072.1, forward strand.
GATTGACTAATGAAATTAACGTTTTGTTTCGCGCATTCCTGGATTGATAATTATTTTTTTGATGTACTTTTCTAATAGTTTCAACACTAACAGCTTTATTAAGGAATTTGTCAACTTCAGCTGCAACTTTAAGTACATTTAGTTGGGGCTTTTTTGATTTTTTCACGATATTTGCCTTTCAGTGTTAATTTTTCGATTTATTTATTTTAAGCTTACTTATAATGTGACTGCTTGTTGTATAACGTTTTGATATATATTAGACAGTAGATCTGCTTCCATTTATAATTTTGACTATGGTACCATAACTTCTTCCATTTTGATGCAGGCGAATTCCTGAATCTCATTGCTTGTTTAACGATATACGAACAAGCTAAGCCATAATGCGTCTCTATCATTGCTTTCGTCGACAAATATTTGACTGATCTCAATTCACTTCCAATTTTCAATTGCCTTTGGTACAATTGCATATGTTGATAGCATAGCTATCCAACGGGCATTTAGGATACTAAAACGCCATACATATCTCGTTCGACCAGTTAGTTGGTTGCTACGTGAGATGTCAGTACAGTGCTGGTCATTGTTTTTTAGTATATTATTACGATGAAGAGTCGCATTAGTTAATGTGTTTGTCGACAAAGCCAGATAGACTGAAGGGATTGGATTACACGAAACGCATTTCAATCGTTGGTTTCGTCGACAAACATTTGATCGTTTTCAATTTATTTGCAATTTTCAATTGCGGTTGTGTAATTATTTTAGTTTGTTTGTATGTCAACCAGTTTGCTGTTCGCTACGTGAGATGTTGACACAGTACTGATCACTGTTTTTTGGTATAGTAATTTATTAATAAGCATTAATATTTAGTGAGGTCACCGTATGCTTTAATTCCGAAAAAAATACAGTCAGGACAGGGTTTTGTCTAGAGTAAACTGCAACATGATCGACCCTTGCATTAAATCGGCTTAATAAAAAAAAATACAAAGTAGTTGCTAAAGGAGAACATAAATACGACAATCGTTTTGTATATATTGAGACTCATCAGTCAGACTCAGACTCAACAACTATTATTGCCAATAGCCACATAAGGTGAAATATAAAATAAGTAATTGATAAAATTATCCTCCATCTCTGATTAAAAAGTTAAAGCATTACGGTGTCTACATTAAAAAAACACCGTATACGACAAAAATATTTTAAAACATTTCAAAAGACTGTTGTTATTTTGAGCAAGGAAAATTATTCAAGTGACAGTGCAGTACTTCCCCAAAGTTGTTTATTGTGATTTGAAGTTTGTCGGACATAAATCCAATAGAAAATGTATGGAATGTATTAAAAAGAATAATTTATTTCAATTCAAAACTTAATAGAGTCAAATGAATAAAAAATATTAAAGAAGAATGAAAAAAAATGCTGAAGAAATTGAAAAAATTATTAAAACGTGCATAATTAAAATGCCAAAATTAAGTAAATAATTTTATAATTTTTCCACGTATTTATACTAATTGCGTGTTATTTTCATTAAGCAATGAAACTGAGCCATCATGTTTCTAATATTATGGTCAGCGACTGTAATTATAAATAATTAATATTTAGAGCAATAACTTTACGTTTGAATTACTGTCACAAAAATTTCTAACAATTTCATGCACTTTATATTACTAGCCAAAGGTCTTCTTTATTTGGGTTGACATAAAGGAATTTTTGAAGTTACGGATAACGTAAATATCGATTTATAGTTAGTCACATGTTATGTGACTTTACCCATAAATTAGTGCAACATCATATTTAGAAAAAAAAAACAACTGGAAAATAATGTATTGAAAAATGTACATATTTTAATGTACATTGCACATATATGAAATTACTTTAATTCTAAATATTAAGCCTGCATATTCTTAACTAATTTATTTACATTGAAATAGAGAATATTTTTCAGAATGTATTTATAGTTAGAAAATTTACGGATAACCTATTCAGTGAAACACCAATAATATTTCATAAAAACTCCTATAAACAGTTTATTAAAACGGTTTTTTAACGAATACAATACTTACTATTTTACATAGAAACTAAGTTTAAAATTATTAACTTATTTGTACTATAATTAAGGGTTTAGTAGGACTGTTGTTTCAAATACGTATATACATATGTGTATAAGCAAATGCGGTTCATTCAAGGAATACGACTCTTCGACTATGGCGTTTTAGTCAGACGATTGAGCTGTACAAATCTCCTATAACTACATATGTGTACGTATGTATATTAATTTATGTATTTAAGATAAAAAAATTTACGCCAAAGCAATGCTCAGCATTATATGTTTATTCATTTCATTGTAAAACTACAAACACTGAGTACGCCATTCAGTATTGTAGCTAATTAAACTATTTTGCAAAGAGCGCTCGTATTCTATTTATCAAGTCACCTACATAATGTATGTATAATATTAAATTTCGAATGTTCTAAAAGTGCTTTTCTTATTTCTATTTATGTTGTTCTTTTTTTAAAGAAACATATATTTGGCTCCAATACATATTGTATTTGAAAACAATTTAGGAAATCATTGGCTTTATACAATGTGTCAAAGTAGATAAATTTACTTTGCAGTGTATACCAAACAATTACATTTAGTTTGCATAGCATGATAGGACTTCCCACATAAGAACTTCCACTGTATATACAATGACATTTCGAAATTATTTCATATGCATTGCAAAATAAATTTATCTTCTTCATTCTGACATATTTCATAAGTCCTATACTTCTTGAATTTTCTCCAATACAGTATAGTGTCGTACTTGTAGAAAGTATACGAGGGTTGTTGTTTTTTAATAAAAAGAAAAATACTGTAAATATCATTAAAATATATTTACTTTCTTATTCTATATACTTTCATCTACTTTCCTACATAATTACCACATTTGTGCAAGCCTTTGTCATACCATTCAACAAGTTTTTGAATTACGACTTCAAAGAAATCTGCCGCTTGTGAAGACGCCCAATCCATGACTGCAGCCGAGAGACAGTAAACCACATTGCTTGTTTTGTATGGCTTCCCGGAGTTTTCTCAAGGTCACACAATACATCAGAATTGATTGCTGTGCCTCTCGCCATAAAATTCACTGACTAAATTTCCTGTCCCAAAAGACAGATGCCATGATCTTTCGTGCTAAAATTATCATTCCATTAACTGTCGCTTGGATTCATAAGCCATGCGAGACACCCAAGTTACATCTCCTGTAACCATGTGGTAGAAAAATTCATCTCCTGATCGTATCATGTCAAAAATGATAAAGCACAACCCCGTCTTTTTTGCTTTGTGATCGTCAGAAAGCAGTCTTGGAACCCGCCGACAATATTAGGTGCGCAACTAAGTTCTCGCTGTTTTTCAAGAGATGGCTCCAGTAGTAAGTGCTGGTCGATTGTGACATAACCAAACGTCATGAACCAAGCTTAGACATATGGTAAACAAACTGCTTTGACACATTAGTGACTTTGCTTTTGCGTCATATACTTTTGGTTGTATGAAAATGTCTGATTTTGTGCCAAATAATCGTCTTTGCGGAGTGTTGCTTTTCTTCTTTCATTCGAAGAAAACGGCGACTAAAGCGCATCGAGAACTCCAAAAAGTTTACGGAGATGCTACTCTAAGTGAAACAACGTGCCGTGATTGGTTTCGTCGCTTCAAAGACGGTGATTTCGATGTTGAAGACCGTTCGCGTGAAGGAAGACCAAAAACCTTCGAAGACGCTGAATTGGAGGCATTGCTCGATGAGGATCCGTGCCAAACGCAAAAAGAGCTTGCATCAGCATTAGGAGTTACCCGGCAAGCCATTTCCCAGCGATTGCATGCGTTGGGAATGATTCGAAAACAAGGAATTTGGGTTCCTTATGATTTGAAGCCGAGACGTTGAGCGTCGTTTTTTCGCCTGTGAACAACTGCTCCAGCGGCAAAAGAGGAAGGGATTTTCTCATCGCATCGTTACGGGTGATGAAAAATGGATTCATTACAGCAACCCAAAGAGAATAAAAGCATGGGGACTGCCCGGTCATGCTTCTACGTCGTCCGTTCGGCCGAATATTCACGCTGCGAAGGTTCTGCTGTGTATTTGGTGGGCCCAGGGCGGTGTTATTTATTATGAGCTGTTAAAACCGAACGAAACCATCACTGGGGAACGGTATCGAACTCAATTGATGCAATTGAGCCGAGCACTGCGCGAAAAGCGGCCACAATACGAGCAGAGGCACGAAAAAGTGATTCTACAGCATGACAACGCTCGGCCTCACGTTGCCAAACCCGTTAAAACCTACTTAGAAACGCTCAACTGGGAGGTCCTACCCCACCCGCCATACTCCCCAGATATTGCGCCGTCCGATTATTACATGTTCCGTTCGATGGCACATGGTCTGACTAATCAGCAATTCCGCTCATATGAAGACATCCCATAATGGTTTGATTCGTGGATAGCCTCAAAAGAAGAACACTTCTACCGTGACGGTATTCGAGCTCTGCCAGAAAGATGGGAAAAAGTTGTCGCTAGCGAAGGGCAGTATTTTGAATGATTCATTTGTAAACATTTTTTCACAATAAAGTTGCATTTTCATCAAAAAAACAGCAAGAACTTAGTTGCGCATATAATACAATTTTCGATACTTCAGTTTTTCCGAAACAACGATCTACAAAACTGACCTTGAAACCTGTGGAATGTTAATTAATAACTTTGAAATCATGAATCGTCGGTCTTCTCGAATTTTGTAGTCCACATCACGAACCAAATATTCAGAAATCAGAGAAGGACCACCTGGGGGTAGCTCATCATGCACATTAACCCGCTTGTCCTTAGCCATCCTCACTCACTTTCAAATTTTGCTATCACTCACGGCATTATCACCGTACACATCACAAATCTGACGATGAATTTCCGGGGCTATCTAATTTCTTCCACTCAAGAATCGAACTACAGATCATATCTGACAGTCGACGGGCGAATAAATTTTCTTAAACACTATAGACTTCTACAGCGCAGCACACAGCCGTATGAACCAGCTTCAAATGGCGTCACTCGCAAAGCATGTTGACAGGAGACAGACATTCGCACTGCGGCGATCGCACGTCATTCTCACTCTCATTCACAAACGGACCTTATTTAAAAAAATAACTCTCGTACCAAAAGAACTGCCGAATTTACATTATAGCAAAAAGTAAATAGATGCTTGAGAGTCACCAGTCATATTTCGTAAAAACAAATACTTATAGACCACGAAAGTTTGCCGGTATGTCAATAACTGCAAAATACGAACATATACCGGCATTTGTCTAATTCATCGGTAGTCACATGTGTTGAAGAAAGAAAAGGCGTAAACGTTTTTCTAATAGAGTTACTCGCTATGTCTTGTCAAGTAGTCGTGAAAAAATGGAAACAGACATATACAGAGTATGTGTATTATGCACACAAGTGTCACGTATAATACAGTTAAAATAGTGGTTTGACTTTTGACTTATGAAGTCTTTTCTACGGGTCAGATATTGTTGTATTCCCTGTATTTTACCGCTGTTATTTGTTATTATTCTAACAGCTAATTTATCATATTTATTTCATCAGCCTTGTAAGTTTACCCTTAGGTAACCTACGTAAGTAACTTTTACATTTGTTATTTACAGGTTAGGTATATAGTACAATATCGCATCTGACGCAATATAAATATAGTATTTAATTTGGCATCCTCACTTCCTGTAGACATTTTATTTCATATGACAGTGATCATGTGATCGATGAACAATCCTGATTTAACTTAGCCGAGAACCTACACGAGGCAGCAACGATTCACTATAAAGAGTCGCATCTTGGGAGCCAGTTCAGTCTTAAGTTTTGCATCACTAATGTGTAGTGTAGTTTTGATCTACAAGCATTTACGTATTTCCATAGTTAAATTCGTTATTTTCAGTAAAAGAAAGGCAAGCAATACATCTGGATCCATATTAAACACTTTACACAAAATATTTCACACTTGCTATAGTAGTACTGTAATTTCTAGTAAAATTAAGAATTTTTAATAATGTTTACCTATTGTAATTGCGTTTTAGCGTTCATTAATAATTAATAAAACTGGATTGTGGTATGTTGTAAATTAAATATCTATGGACAGTTACCTGCATACGTGTTTAGCACCCTTGGAAAACCAAACATTATTGATACTATAAAATACCAAATAAATGAGAGATATATAGATATGAGAGATGTTTATGCTTGTGATTAGAAGATACAAATGCCAATTCTGACGGTTCTGATGTTTATAGTTGTCCGTTGTGTTTAATAATGTTCAGGGCGTATAAAGTGACTATTGCTCGAACAAACCAAATTGTATTTGTAAATACAAAAGACTTGTTAATGCCGTGCATACTAAAATGTGAAAGAAAACGGGATCTTATAGAATAAACCAAAAACGAATCGAAAGCGATACTGCATAAAAGATTATCCTCCTTTAGAAGGAATAGATTACCAAAAATTATTAATAATATTATTTTTCACACAAGAAAACGCGTTCATAATTCGCGGCAAGGCCTCAAATTATCACGTTGTAAGATATAGAATTGATCAGCGCGCAATAAATGTCAATCAACTGGCTTGAAGTAATACTATTTTTTACTTACAATATAGTGAAATAAATTTTTATTTAATTTCATAAATAGTGCAAACTTTAAAAACCTACTATAACTAAATAATCTATCTTAAATATCTCTTTATGAAATTCGTTTTTTTTACTTAGCATTACTTGCTTAATAATCCTGTAGGTGCATTCTATATGACGCAAATTATAAAAACAAATCATAATCTTATTGGCCGAAAAAAACTGTTCTGCTTTCTTCGGAGCACGTTTCTCAGAAGAAATACATCGTTTTAACTGTAATTTATACACTTCCCACGCTTAAGTAAAAGAATGCCGTCAAAATTAAACTAATAGTTAATAACGCATTTCAATCAGTGGGCCAGAGTATCTCAGATAATGAATAACAAAACTTGAACTGATACAGAGAAATTAATAAAGTTCACAAATGGCGAATCATTACCCATTGCAAACCCTGGTAATCTAAATCATCCTCTTAAATACAAGCGTATATACACAGTCAGCCATAAATGAGGGATCACTATAGGTAAAATACAAAAAAATGGTACATTCTTGGTAAAACAATATATACACAGTTTTTTCTAAAATAGTAATTCTTAGTGGCGCCATCTATTTTTAAAAAAATGTACGTTTGTAAGATAGATCTTTCACCAATGTTATGACAAATTGCGTATAAAGTAACGGTGTATATTTGGCATTGATTGAAAAATGAATTTTGAACAAAGAACTAATATCAAGTTCTATTTTGAACTGGGTAAATCATTTACTGAAACGTTGAATTTGATGAAACAAGTGTTTGGTAATGCGTGCTTATCACGTACGAGTGTGTAAACGATTTAAAGATGGTCGTACGGACATAAATGACGATGAACATCCTGGTGCAAAAAATCTGCGGTTACGGAAAGTAACATCGAACTTGTGTGCGAATTTATCAGAAATGAGCTGAAGTCCTGATTGCAATACGTAGAAATGGAATTACATATTTCCATTTTGACATAGCATTTGGAACTGAGAAAGATTTGTGCAAGGTTTGTACCACACAAGCTAACTGAATTCAACATTGTACAGACTTGATTAAAGATTCAAAAAAGGACGAAAACTTAAGATATTCTATTGTAACTGACGATAAGACGTGGTGTTTTCAGTATGATACAGAAACCAAACGTTAAGGCTCTGAATGGAAGCATCCAAGAGAAGAAAGACCGCAAAAAGCCGTTTGGAGAAGTCAAACGTGAAGACAATGTCGATTCGTTTTTATGATTCTAAAGGCATAATGCACAAAGAGTTTGTACTAACTAGTCAAACAGTCAATGCTGTATATTATCTTGGCGGTATAAAGCGTCTTTTGGCGCGTATTCGTCGTGTGCGCCCTCAATATCGTAAAAATGGTAGCTGGCCTTTGTTACATGATATTGCACCATCTCATCGCTAGGCGCTTATCCCTGATTTTCTAACTACAAATGGCATTTTAACCATCAACCATTCACCGGATTTGGCCCCTTTGTGATTTTTCTATCTATTACCTAAACTACATTTGCCGATGAAAGTACATTGTTATACTGACGTCGAAGTCATTAAAAAGGCGTCGACAGCGATCTTGAAGAACATCTCTAAAGATGACCTTAAAAATTCATTCGAAACGTTAATTGAATTTACAAAATGTATTGAAACCGAAGGCGACTACTTTGAATAAAATAAATGAATATTACCAAAATAGTAAACTTTTGTTTTTATTTCAAAAGTTCGGTTTTCTCTACGACAGACTGTGTGTACGAATATAAATGTAATTACTATAAAAATAAACTACATATACTTGCAGAACAAAATAATATCATTAGTTCTATGAAGAAAAATTGACACGTCAAAATATCCACCTTTACACATAATAACTTCTTTACTAATTTTGTGTAGTCTCAACACAAGTTTTTGAAGAGTTTCATTTGGAATATTGTTCCAAGCATTTGTAAGGTGTTCTCACAGCTGTTGCTGCGATTTTGGACAGTATTCTCTCACTTTTCTTTCTAACTCATCCCACAGCAACTCGATAGGATTCATATCGGGCGGTTGTGCGGGTCAAACCATATTTACAAGAAGTCCTTTTTCTTTTTGTTTCACATAGTCTTTATAAAGTTTAGCTCTATGTTTGAGGTCATTATCTTGTTAGAAATAAAAACCTTCTCCTATCAATTTAATTCCGGATGGAATTACGTCTTTAAAATGTTAAAATATCCTTCTTTTCTTAAAATTCCATCAATTCTATGCAAATCTCCCAACACTATTAAAAGAAAATGATCCCCAAACAAGAACTAAAACTCCATCGTCTTTAACTGTTGGCATATTCTAGTATCGTCCTTTCGCCAACTCGTCTGCGAACAAAAACGCGCCGATTACCTTCCAAAAACATGGAACTTGGATTCGTCCGTCCGTCCACAGAACTCGCTTCCCCTTCTACGTCACAATGTTGGTGCTCCTTGGCCCATAGTAATCGGTTTTTACCATTTTGTGATCGTAGCAGTAATTTACGAACAGTAAATCGCCCTTTTAGTTCCGGCTTTGATAAACGTTTTTTATGGTAGTCAGTCTGGATTTTCACGATTTTTATTTAATTCTACGCGAAGTTATTGAGCTGTTAACCGTATATTACGTTTAGATAACAGTTCTAGCCGCAGATCTTCTTGTATAGTGGTCATTTTGCACTGCTTGATATGTTAATTTTTGCGCTATTGTTCGCAGTGACAATTTTTCTTTGTGTAATGTTACAGCACTTCGAATTTCTGCACTCAATTCCTTTCTTTTTATCATTTTGTATGTTTGTCACGAATACTCGTATTACAATTTACTTAGACGGATTCTAGACGAATACTACATTTTTCTTAGACTGCAACATTCTGTGTGGTACCACAAATTCCTATAAATTGTTTCTTAGAACCATTATAATCTTGTAATATAAAAAAAACCCTTTAAAATAAATATTTTCAGGAAAAGTATTAATACTGAATACAGGTCATAAAAAAATTAAAGGAAATTATAATATTTTACACTAACAAATATGATTATATAATGTACATAATGATCCGGATATTATTGGTAAACTTCCCAGAAACGTACTCTCATCTGTTATTTCAATTGTCCTTACCGAAACCCGATGTAAAGACAGCGATTTTATCGATAGTATGTGCTCCCTCATTTATAGCAGGTAGTCTACATACTTCTTGAACTATTAGCCAAAGCGATTCGTATGAATTATGAACGACGTGTATCTATCAGTCAGTGCTGAAACTAAGCTGAATGCTTTTAAAGGGCAAAATAGCGCTACGTCAAAACCTTTGGAATTTCGCCAATTTCAAAAATAGAAAGGCCAATGGATTCATCTCGATAAAACAAATAACATACTACATAAACTATTCACTTAAGCAAGTAGTATAGACATGAAAAATTTTGGATTTTGGATAAACACTGACTTCACTTATATCTGCAAGAAATATGATTACATATACATATTTATATTTTCTATGCTATCAATTAATAAATATTTTAATTGATAGTTTTCCTTGATGTAATACCATTCATATATTAACAGAAACAATTATCTAAGATTAGAAATAACTTACACAGAAGAACATATAAATTTCAAAAGCTGAGAAATATGTTTAAAATATTTACATTTTTATTTACAATGCTTTGATCTTCCTTGCAATTTTCATCCGCACTGCTCTTAATGTTTATAGCGTGAAAAACGATTATTCGTTATTACACTTTTTAGAAGTGGCTATTTGAGTTATTTATTTTATGTAATTATTTTTTACTTACATCAATTCTTTTTTAATGTAGAACAATTAATATTTTTTATCGTGAGTATTCATGCACTTATTACTTCATTAATTAGGGATTAATAATCGATGTCAGCCATTTAACTTTGGAATCGCCAATAATATGCAAAATATTTTCGATTTATTGACTTAAACATTAACCTTAAATTACTTACATTTACGGCCCAAGTATTAACGTAAATCAACATTATCATAATGATTTATTATGTTATAAAATTATATTTAACTTTAAGCAAAGTACTAATGTTACAGAATTATCACTAAATAATGTTATACTCCATTTTTTATTTAAAACAAAGTTTTATTAATAATATATTTCTAGCTGGCGAACCTAATTAGAATGTGCAAGACAAGGATACAATAAAGACAAATAGATATTTTCTTTAAAATAAACATTCTTATGTATTGAATAACTAAAAGTAAAAATAAAATATACGAGACATGTTGTTCAAGTAACGGCCGTTTGAAAATAAAAACCAAACGAAAGAAAACCAAATTTATTTTCGGATTCTACATACATTTCTCTATTTTTCAACATCTGTTTAAGCACTTATCAAACCTTACAACTAGATTTTGAATACCCTCTTCATAGAAACTTGCCGCCTGCTCCGATAACCAAGAGGTCGCGGCCGTTTTCACGCCTTTGTCATCGTCGTAGTGGTTGCCGCCGAGATGATCTTTGAGATAGCGGAAAAGATCGAGATTGTAAGGGCGGGGGGGGGTCCAAAACTTCACAACCAAAAGAGTCCAATAAAGCTCGGATCTGAACCGCAGTGTGAGGCTTTGCATTGTCATGGAGTAGCAAAATTCCCTGTCAGTATTCCGCGTCTTTTGTATTGAATCGTTCTGCATAGCTTTCGCATAGTTTGGCCATAGGCTACTGCGTTTATGGTGGGGCGGGCGATTCGATAATCTTGAACATTTTAAAGACATAGAACAAACCGTACAGGTTACCAACACAGCTGCAATTGAGCACAGTTGTTCCCAAGGAATGACGGGGCACGGCGCATTTGTGTATACAACAAAACGGCCATTACTTAAAAAATACGCCTCGTATATAAAACAATAAATAATGAGATATCTAAAGGTACGCAATATCTATACAATTAAACTATATTTTAAGAAGTTTGAAATTTATCATAATGTCTCAATTTATTCTGATCTAGTACTAATACACATGTATTATCAAAACTTGGTCATATATAAAAGTTTCTTCCAAAGTTAAAAAATTAAATTTAAATTATTTTATAAATTAATTAAAATTAATTTATAAATGTTCTTTGAAGCACCGCCAGTGTATTTTTGTGCATTTCTTGGCACCAATCGAGTCCTTTTTTGAGCGGTTGTCAAATTATGTGGTATCCAACGTGAACATAGCTTCTTAACGTCTAAATGTTCATGCAGGATCTTATGTACGCTGGTGTTACTAATACCTAGAGATGCCCCGATCTCATGGTATGTTACATGACGGTCTTGCTTTATCAATTCAGACACTGCATTAATGTTTTCCGACACAACAACATTTGAGGGATGACCTTCACGAAATTCGCCGTCCATGTTTGAATTCACTATACCAGCGATATACTATAGTTTTCGATTGTGCTTCATCACCATATAAAGAATTCAGCTCGTCTGTGCACTCTTGTTGAGATAATCTACGCCGAAAGTTATGAAAAATAATTGCACGAAAATGTTCGCGAGGTAATTCCATTTTTTCGCTTTCAAGTTACTGTCAACAATAGAAACAGCGACCGGTTAATAAAACTGTTAACGTAAATATGTTGGCAAAAATGATAAACTTCACGATGCAATCATCAGATCGGAGGCAATGCTAACAGTGTTGTCAGTTCCCGAAATATAAACGGCTACCATCGTACTACATAATTTTTCACAGTTCGGAAGAGTGTCTCCTTCGTTCGAACATATTTTCTAAGTACTTTGCAAATCTACAGGTTTTGTAATTGGATATAAATGAAAATAAAATTTTAACAAAAATGTTCTAAAGTAATGCGATCCTAAAATATAATTTGGATCAATTGCAATATTGATGCAAACTTATTATTTCAAAAAATCCGTTTGTTTTCATAACAGCTATTTTTTTAAATTCTTTTAATTATACATGTTCTGCCGCGTGTTAGATAATGACATGGCACCGAAACTATTGTCACTGAAGCCTAAAAAATTTGAAGTGATTGAAATGGATTGTACGAATTTTTATTAAAAGTCAATTGCACCGTGTAGATATCGTTGAGCCCTGGTAAGAACTATTGTCTATAAACGAGCTTTTGGCAATCTTACTGTTCCCATTCTGAACTTTATTGCTGCTGCTGCCGTCGTTTTTCTAGCGATATTGCGTGTTATTCTTCTGGGTGCAGGTTTGCAGATTGGTGTCGGATGGGGATGAAATAGGGATCACGGTGTGTGGTACGGACGTGATGTTACATTAGCAGTTGTCTTGTGTGCCTTTGCTCTCGTTTCTTTATTTTAGCAAAACACTTTTCAATGTATCGTCCCTTTTATTCAAACTATTTGGAATGATGCTGGAGTATATAAACTTTCCATAAAGTTACTTACTTACTTACTTAATCCTATAGACTCTTATACCTTTCGGTGTCGAGTCTTCCATAAAGTTTTTCTTTATAATGGCGCATGCATTTTCAATTGAATTTTCGCAAGGTAACTGGGAAGACCATGGATAGCATTTATTATTTTGCATTTGAAGCAGTCTCCGTGTTACTAGTAAACCATTTTGGTACTGACGCTAAATTCGCAACACCATATATTTATTCATCCTCACATGCGCCCTTTCACTGGAAGTATTACTGTATGTTGCACAAGCATACATTTCTGGGCAAATTTTTAAGAGCAAGACATGCTTCTTCCTATCCTATCTTCACGTTAAGCTTTTTATATCAATTTATATACTATCTAGTCTGATCTATGAGTCTGGTTTGAAGTACTCCAAAATTCTATAGTAAGGTTTGTAACTTCAACCAAATGGTTGATGAGAAATACTTATTTTCAAGGACATCTTACTCTGATTCAAAGAATATCTCAGTATGTTCGGTGTAGCTTACATATGTAAAGAGTAGCTTCTCAAATAATTCTTCCACGAAACAAAATGAAAGAGTTAATTTTAATATTACCAAATTACTCTACCGTACCATTGACAGAATAGTGATCAACTAGTTCTACAGGCAAACTATGAGTGCGTCAGAAACAAATGATACGCAAAGTGCCACGTGACATACACTCTAGTGCTGTCGCGCGCTACTCAATTGGCCGTGATCTTCGTTCGAAGTGAACCTGATTTGCAGCATTACTTTGACCAAAGATATAGCAATACCTTGTACATACACAGCGCGGACGCTTACTAGAATCAGATACTCTACCATTAATGGCAAGGCGATTAAAGGGGAATCCGAAGCGAAGTTGGACAATAATCGTATGTACACCACCGTCCATATTAGTTCGAACAGCTAGCGAAATTTAATAAACTCTTATAAAAAACAATCGTTTAAATATAAATAATATATTTACATTAGATCCTTTATGAGATTTATAACCAATTACAGGCAAATGTATCTATTAGAGCACCTACAAATAACTATTTTATGACTCACTGCGATAATTCCTGGAATAGTCCGTACCGCCATAAATACGATTATTTTTGAGATAATATTGCAAGCAAAAAACTTGTAAAACTTACCTACCGTCGCCCCAAAGAGTTTTGTGTACCGAAATATGTATGTATTAGTTTTCAATTAAACTTGCTACGTATTTTTTATGTGAACTTCTCAAAATGCCGAGACGAAGACCAACAAATTTAGAAAAACATTCTGTAATTATTGATTTTCATCAAGAAGATTCAGTGTGTCAAATTTCCGAAAAGACACGTGTAAGTAATCGACTGTTAGTGATATCATTCGGCGACATCAACGCACAGTTTAAGAGATCCGGCACGTTCAAGTCGTGAGCACATTCTGTGCTTTTTTGAGTTGTTTTTGCTACGCAGGCACAGAGAACTTGAAGCGAATCGAGGGTATTTTGCGAAAGGAGGGTTATTAGGAAATATTTGCAAGAAAATGCAACATCATCGGGGTTACGTTTAATCGGCGAAAATTTTGGATTTATGCAGGATAACGACCCCAAACACTCAGCAGTAATATGTAAGAATTTCTTAAATAGCGAACGAAACAATAATACCTTCCAAATAATGACATGACCACAGCAAAGCCTAGACCTAAACCCCATAGAATTGTTATGGGATGAATTGGATAGGAGGGTCCGCTAAGCCTGTCCCACCTCAATAAATCACTTGTGCAAGAAGAATGGAATAGTATACCGAATAGAGTCCTTAAAAAACTCGTGAAACGGAGCCTTGTATAGGCTTTTCTTCGCGCAAAAGGGCGTTTCTTCGATGAGCGGAATATTTAATATTGTTTATTTAACGTCAGAATTGCTTTAATGTTTATTATTATACTAGTATTATAATTTTATTTGAGTTTACTCATAACTTTAATTATCATGGACTTTGGGCAAATCCATTTTTCCTTGTTATTCGCCGTCGTCAATAAACCATTGCTGTTATACTTTTTCCTATGTATATAAATATGTTTGTATGTATACCGCTTTTAAATAACCATATCATTTAAGATGCTGTACATATTACGTACGTATGTATGTAGTATCTACCTAGTCAAGTCATAAATAGTGGTGCACAGAAAAATCGACGCCAAATGAAAACAAATTAATATTTTATAAAAAAAATTTTTTGTTTTATTGGGTTATTCAATGGCTACAAATCTTAGAACAACTTATTCGAAATGACTACCATTTGCCTTCCAGCACGACTTGAGATGATGTGGCCACTCATCGATCGCGAGACGCACTTCATGCATGGGGAAATTGTCCACTGCACGGGCAAGGGCTCGCTTCAACGACTCCATATTTGGGTATCGAGTAGAGCAAGCCATGCCCTCTAATACGGACCACAACTTGTAATCCAACGGGTTGAGGTCTGGACTACCAGCCGGCTAATCGTCCGTTGATATGATGTCCGGAACGTTGTTTTTGAGCCACAGTTGAGTTGTTTTTGCTTTGTGAGCTGGAGCAGAGTCTCGCTGAAAAGTCCAGGTGAATATTGATCGGTTGAGAGACTTCACAATGGGTTCCAAGACGGTCGATTGATATACTTTGGTCGATGTTTTTACTCCTTTCTCGCAAAAATGGAGCTTGGTAACGCCATCGTAGCTCACTCCCCACCATACCATTACAGACGCGAGATGGTGGCCTCTTTGAACCCTCGGGATGAGTTGGGATGCTACTCTGGATGACCGAGCATACACACGATCGTTCTGTTTATTGAACGATTCTTCTACGGTAAAGATTTCCTCGTCAGTAAACAGAATTTGTCTGTGAACGTTCTTCGCGTACCGGCTGAGGAACGCTTTCGATTTTCGCTTGCGTTTTTCCTTCAATGCGGCCGTGAACAGGTGTCCAGTGTGTCACTTGTACGCGCCGAGTCCAAAATCTTCTTTGATAATGCGAGACATGGATTTTTGCGAAATTTACATTTCCCGCGACAAGATTTTCTGTTTTCGCAGCGGTTTTCGGTCAATTCCTTTCTTCATGGCTTTGATCGCGTTCGGAATTCTCACAGTGCGCGGACGGCCGGGCCTTTGACGGTCTCGTACTCCACCAGTATCCTCAAACAACTTCACAGCACGATACACAAAATTGCGAGTGATTCCTAGGGGTCGCAACGTCCTAAAGATATCGCCTTTTTCCATGTTGCATTTTAGTAGGCCAACTACAACAATACGATTTTCGATGTCGCCCCATTCCATGATTGTAAACAATTAATGTCAAAAACTTTTTACGTCACAATGAAGCCTAAATGTCAAGTGTCAAATCGCAATCAATACGAAATGAATGCGGCCAGTGTTGGATTCGTAATGAGTGCGTTCAGTTGTGTACCAGTATTTATGACTTGACTAGGTATACTTCACCACGATATGAGCAGCTTAACTCATATACTACCATATATTTGCCGAGTGATTCTATCTGTTATCCTCACTGTATACACTCCGCGCAACATGAATAGGACCACCCGACTTGTTGCAAGCTTTCAGTGGTTTGAAAAACAATTCATTTACTAAAAATACAATGCAAGTTTGTAATGGTATGATATGGCAAATAATACGCATTATTGCGCAATAGTGCCTAACGTTATGCATTGGGTGACGTAAGTACCACATACATATAAAATGCACCGCACCGGTTGGATACGACCAGTATTTAATAGTAAGCTACCGGATGAGTGTCGAGTTACAACGTGTATCCGGATAAACAAACATCTGTAATTAAGGGTATTGTGCAACGATGGGACGACAGAAGTGCTTAAGTATGGAAGAAATTGAAAAAATTAAAGCGTTCCATCAAGAAGGGTATTCCTCAAGGGCTACTGCAAAGAAAATAAGTCGATCACACCAGGTTGTGAACAATTTTATTAGGGATCCCGAGAATTATGGAAAACGTTTTAAAGGGCGAACAACATCCGTTACAACTAAGAGAGAACGTCGAGCCATATTACGCGAAGCATCGAATTCGGCATTAACGGCAAGACAAATCGCGAATAACGTTGGAACGAATGCATCGGTAAGAACTGTACAGAAGTTACTGAAGACCTGTCCGCATTTAAAACGTTTGAAAATTAAACGACGGCCTCCTTTAAGGGAATTTCAGCGCACTGCACGTCTTCAGTTTGCTCGAGCAAAAATGGGGTGGACAAGAGAATTGCAAACTGTTATTTTCAGTGACGAGAAGAAGTTTAATTTAGATGGCCCGGATGGGTTTTCTTATTATTTCCACGATTTACGTAAAGATGAAGTGATTCAGTCACGAAGGCGAGTCGATGTTGGTTCAATCATGGTATGGGGAGCTGTTTCCTATAACGGACCTGTTGATTTAGTAATAGTGAAGGGCAGACAGAATTCGGAAAAGTACGTCCAGCTGCTGCAACAGGTGAAAGACAAATTTTCCAACGTTATGGCAGGTGGGCCATTTATTTTCCAACAGGATAATGCCAGTATTCACACCGCGCGCATTGTTCGACGCTGGTTTCAAGAACAAGGCATGGAGGTTCTCGATTGGCCATCGCTCTCCCCCGACCTGAACATCATAGAAAATGTTTGGGGATGGTTGTCGCGTAAATTGTACTCCAATGCTACCCAATTCAGTTGCGCTGACGAACTAGAGCAGGCGCTGAAACGAAGTTGGGCGGAACTTCCCGTTGACTACTTGAGAACCCTGTATAATTCCATTCCATCCCGACTATTTGAGGTTATAAGAAATAATGGCAAAAGTACTCATTATTGAACAATAAAGTATTTTGTTATTGCAAACGAATCTTTTATTTTGTAGATTGGTCGTATTCAAGTGGCGTTTAATTACTCTACTTATTGTCATTAGTAACGTACATTTGCACTGACTTTTACAAAAATTATATTTGGTACCTACATACATCTTTTTATCAACCCTCTTATTTTCGAAAATAATAATTCCAGCGCGCTACCATGTTTATACCAACTACAAATGTCATATATGCAGTTGGTCCTATTCATGTTGCGCGGAGTGTATAATTGTCCTTCTTTACGTATATTTAAGTTTTTAAATTTTAATCATTCAACTTATTATTATTCACTTTAAATAAAATTTAAGAAAATCTTGACCAAACACAACTTAATGTAGACAGAGGCATATTCAAATAAATTGTAATTTAATTTTGCTTTTAATACAGTTACAATTATTCTTGGCCAAACTTTCGCCAGCTTTGTATGTACAGAGAATGGAAATATATTTGCAATTTTATACACGTATGTATATCATTACTTTCATGTTAATATTATAATATAAAAACTAATATCTTTCATCGCAAATTCATTCATTACTTATGTATACATACATACATACACACACAGACACACACACATATAGACACACACACACACATATATATAGACACACACACATATATAGACACACACACACACACACATATATATATATATACATATATATATATATAGACACATACACACACACACATATTGTATTACACATAACGATATCTGAATAAATCTATGAATACACATGCTCTTCTTGAAAAGAGAATGTGTATTCATAGATATATTTTTATAGAATATTTTTGGTATTAATCATAGTAACTACTTGAGTAGTTACTATATCAAAAATATTTGTAAATTCTTTTTGGGCGCTCAGAAGTACATAAATTCCTTTCAAATTAGAAAGTCCGCTGTCTGAAACAACATGAAGGAATATATCAAAAAGGTATTATTTAATCGACCAAATGATATTGATATTAAGAACGCTCAACTTAATTATTTGTATTTGACTTTGTTTACATTATATTTCGAACCGCATTTCTGTTAATTATTTAGAAAACCTGCCTGATTATTTACAAAAGGTGATCTGTACAACGTTAAAATAACATACGAACGGAATGAAAACCTATTACAACTTCCTATCTCTACTTCATGTATATCTCTAGAGAGAAATGCACTGTTAATTATGAAGTCGGGACGTTACAAGTCAAGGCAGCGCGCATGCTTTAATTTTTACTTTTCCGTATCACGATTTGTTGCATTTCTGTATCTTGTATATACGCAGAATTACATTGAAAATTATTACTTACAAATTCGAATAGAATTTTGCTATATAAGTTCTATTCGAATGTTCCCGATATTTCTAAATAGCGCCTAATATACTGTCTACTAAGTTTAACTTTATTGCTAATCCATGTTTTCCTTTTTTTACATTACATATGAATTTTCCAAAGAGATTAACAGCATATCTCTTCTTATCGATGATAAAAGAGAATGGAACATTTTTCCCTGTTTGATTTTTCGTCGTCACAAATAAAAGATTAGATAATTTTAATTAAAAAGTGCCAACGTGTATTTAAATTATTTATTTAGGCAATAGATGCAGGTTGTACAAATTTGCTAGTAGTGATAAGAAATAATTCACTGAATATTAATATTTCCAAGTATCAAATAATCTTCAATAATAAAATTATGTAATCTTAACTTTTTCCATCGTATTCGGAAGACGCTATATTTAAGAATATGTTTAAGAATAAACACTTTTTCATACATGCCCATTTCCTAAAAATCTTGACACTTATTGACATGATAAAATTGATTGTAATATTTGTAGATATAAAAAGAACTCTGAATCATGGCAGAAAATATTAATATAGACAAAATAAAGGAAATAGTATCGCTGGAAATAAATTTTTCTGATAATCATTTCTATGATGCGTCTATTCAATTAGTTCCAATTACCGTATTCTTTATATCTTGATCTCTTTTCTAACCTTCTTTTGTGTATCTTTAAGTTGATACGTATAATAAAGAAAAACTAAGAGGAATTAATTCAATAGAAACACCTTAAAAGACAATTTTACAATTTTAAGTTGAAGCATGACAATACTAAAATTGCTATCGAACACATTAGAATTAGAATTACTTATTATAGTTGAAAGAAACGCTTTATAACTGCTTACTGTGAAATAGTCCATTTCAATGTATAGCTTAAGATTTTCAGATATCTCAAAGAGATATAGCGGGTGTCCGATAAAATATTGCCACAGCTTAAGGATATGTTACTGAAGCAGTTTCAAGTTAAAAATATCTAATGAACATTTGCCCAAAACTTTATCATAACAGAGCTACAAGTATTTGAGGGTCTAGATAACCCTACTAATGCGAGTATTACGTACCACTGTTGATTTCGTTGTTATTAGAAAGTCGAAATGGCTGTGATTCATCAGCTTTTATTCATTGCAACAAGAAACATCAATTACGTTAATTTAAAGTGTTTATTTTTTCGTATTGCATCAAAATACTCTAAAGTATGTTAAATTTTTCGCCCATTTTAATTAATTTTGTTTATGGATTGTGTCATATAAATGGACGAGCGGCAGTTGATGAATACCATCGGCGATTTCCCACTCATAAAGTGCCTTGTAGAACTGTTTTAGCAATGTCCATTGACTTTTAAGGGAAATAGGCAAGTATCATGCAGCTGCTTCTGAACGCCCCATGCAACAAGAACTGGCTCAAGAAGAAGCATTGCTTAATATGGTTGATGCTCAACCTTCTACTAGTGTCTGAAGAATAGCCAACTGACTTAATGTAGGCCGCATGAGAGATGGAGAACTTTGTACAATTCCGGTTTGCACCAGTTCCATATCTTACCTGTACAAGCTTATAAACCAGGTGACTACGCATCAAAACTTGCATTTAGTCGCTGGTTAGTGAGAAATCGAGGACTTTGTCGGAAAATATTGTTTAGTAATGAAGTCTCCTTCTGGAATTCATATTGTTAGGCACTTGAAAATCCACGGCAAACTAAAGAATCCCATGTTTAAAATAGATTTTCAGTGAATATTTGGCATGGTATTATTGACGACAGTCTCATTGGTTCGTAGAGAACGTCTCACTGCAGTTCGTGATTTACGTTTCCTGGAAAATGACCTTTCAACATTACTGAATAATTCCATTACTGCTCTTAATGAAGGATGAAGAATGTAGATTCAACACGATGGCGGACTTCCGCACTTTGTTGGACATGTAACAGATTTTTTTAATCAAAATTGTACGAACCGGTGGGCATCTTATTTCAAACGATAGTGATCACGTGATCGGAAAACATTCCTGATTTAAACTATACCACTTCAATCATAAAGTGAGCTAGACTATATACACAGCAACTGACTGAATATTTTGAACGACTAATTCAATAAGAGAGGCAGACTGTGTATACATAGTCTGTCTCAAAGAAAACGGAATTTTTTAAAATACAAACAAAAGCTTACTATTTAGAAAAATTCATTTATTTTATTCAAAGTAGCCGCCATCGGCTTCAATACAACGTTTTGCACGGTCAATTAACATGTCGAATGAATTTCTAAGTTCATCTTTAGGGATGTTCTTCAAGATCGCTGTCAACGCTTTTTTAATAGTTTCGACGTCGGCATAACGCTACCTTTCATCGGCAAATGTAGTTTGCAGAACAGATGGAAATCACAGGCGAGCAAATCTGGTGACTACGGTGAATGATTGATTGTTGAACTGCCTTTTGTAGTTAAAAAATCAGTGAAAAGCGTTGCGCGATGAGGTGGTGCATTATTATGTAACAAATGCCAGCTACCATTTTCACGATATTGAGGGTGCACACGACAAATACGCGCCAAAAGACGCTTTATAACACCAAAATAATATACAGCATTGACTATTTGGCTAGTTGATACAAACTCCTTATGCACTATGCCTTTCGAATCATGAAAACAAATCAACATTGTCTTCACTTTTGACCTCTCCAAAAGGCTTTTTTTCGGTCTTTCTTCGCTTGGATGCTTCTATCATATTGAAAACACCACGTCTCATCGCCAGTTACAATAGAATACCTGAAGTTTTCGTCCGTTTTTGAGTCTTTAATCAACTCTGTACAATTTTGAATTCAGTTAGCTTGTGTGGTACAAATCTTTCTCAGTACCCAATGCTAGGTCAAAATGGAAAAATTTGTTCAAAATTCATTTTTCGACCATTGCCAAATACACACTGTTATTTTATGCGCAATTTCTTTGCTTCTAATGATGCAAATGTCATGATATTTTGACATAACATTGGTGAAAGATCTACCTTACCGACGCATATGTTTTTAATAGATGGCGCCGCTAAAAATTACTATTTTAAAAAAGTTCAGTTTTCTCTGCGACAGACTGTGTAGAAGGCAGTTTTGAATTTCGGAATGTCTTTATTTGTCAGTGGTGGTAACGCATACAAATCTGTTGAAAAAACTTGTATAATTACATGCTCGTCCTATGTCAATTAATGGAAAATCGCTTTTTCGGCGTTTTATATTGAAAAATTTAATCTTGTCTCTTTCCATAAAGATTTTATGGCGCGATTAAAGCAATCAAATTTTACGGTCCTTAGTATCCCAGTTGTAGGTGTAGGTGTTACAAATATTTCTGTAATTTAAAAGAAGATTTTATATATAACAGGTGTACCGGAAAGTCATTACCGGTTTTTCTAACAAATGTGTGCTGTATCCAATGTTATGATTTGACACGTATGTCATTTTATTCTACTGATATCAAGCTTCAAAGCCATACATGTTATATTATGCGAAGGTAACACTGTCATAGATTTATACATCTTCGAAAATGTCGAGATCTGTGCCTGAAAAAGTGCATTTGCGGCACACATTACTTTTCTTATTTAATCAAAAAAAAAGCCGCTGAAAGTCGATGAGCAGGCTCCAACCATAAAAACATGTGAATCTTGGTTTCGACAATTCAAAAAGTGGCAATTTCGATGTGTACGGCAACGAACGTTCTGATAGACCGGCAACTGCAGGAGTTATTGAATGAAGACCCAATCCAAACTCAAAAACAATTGCTAGAAGCGTTAAATATGGACCAAGAAACGATTAGCGACCGATTACGAGTAATGGGAACAATCCCAAAAATGAGAAAATGGATACCACATTAATTGAATGACAGGCAAATGGAAAATCAAAAAATCGTCTGTGAAATGCTGCTTCAAAGGTATGATCGGATGTCACTTCTGCATCGAATAGTGACATCTGATGTAAAATGGATTTATTTCGAATACCATAAGCGCAAAAAATCATGATTATCTCCTGGGGAAACCGGCCCATCGACTCCAAGGCCAATTGGTTTTGGTCGCAAGACAATGCTCTGTGTTTGGTGGGACCCGAGTGGCGTGGTGTATTATGAACTGTTGAAGCCTGGTGAAACAGTTAATACTGACAACTAACGCTACCGACAACAAATTGCCAATTTGAACTATGCATTGATAGAAAAACGTCCAGAATGGGCCCAAAGACACCTTAAAGTGATTTTGCAGCACAATAACGCAACGTCTCATATAGCAAAACCGGTCAAGGAAGCATTGAAAGCACGTAGATGGGATATAATATCGCACCCGCTGTACTCTCCAGACCTCATCCCGTCCGACTATCACCTTTTCGCATCAATTGGACACGCGCTTGCAGAACAGCACTTCGCCAATTTCGAAGAAGTTAGAAAATGGCTCGACGAATGGTTTTTCTCAAAGGACAAACAGTTTTTTTGGGATGGCGTCCATAAATTGCCTGAAAGATGAGCAAGATGTATAGAATCAAATGGTCAATACTTGAAAATTGTGTAGTTTATTTGCGAAGAAAACAGTAACGACTTTCCGGTACACCTGGTATATATATATAAATGAAAAATTGCTTTTTTTTGCTGATTACATCGTATTAATAAATTGCAGAAATTTCTCCATCTTCCATCTTCTGACATTATTTACATGTGTGTAAGAGCCACAGCCAGAAAAAAAATTTAATAATATTACAATCAAATAAATTTGACATAAATATGTACAGTGAAAATAAAAAAAAATAGTTTTCGATATGACGTCTACTTGGATGTGATTCCTATAGTTTTCGAACAAGTTCAATGAAGAAGTTCTTTGCATGTATATATTGAAAGCAGAGATAGTGATACTTAGCCTTGACCGTGTTAGGACGGGGTATTACTTTTTCAATAGACTGTACATATACGATGGTAGTTTGACAAGTAGTGAGAATGGAAAAGAAAAACGAATTTTCTAAATACAAAATAATTTTTATTTTTCAATATATTCTCCTAAAAGAGCAATACATTTATCCCAACAGTGCTTCAATGCCCCTATGCCATCTCTAAAATGCGATTCCGGAAGGTTTGCAAAATACTCAATTACGAAGATAATAAGTTCGTCGTTAGACGAAAATTTCTTTCCACCTAGTGCCGTTTTTGATTTTGGAAAAAGGAGGAAGTCGGAAGGGGCTAGATCCGGCGATAAGGCGCATGCAGTACTAATTGGAAATGCAACTCGTGGATTTTGGACATCGCAACAGTGCTGGTATGCGAGGGAGCGTTGTCTTGGTGAAACAGAATCTTTTTCTTTGCCATTCCTGGCCGTTTAGCACGAATCGCAACATTTAATTTTTGTAGAAGCTCTGCATAATATTGTCCGTTTATTGTGGCACCTTTCTGAAGGTAATCAATGAGCAAAATGCCCTTTGAATCCCAAAAAAATGATGCCATCACCTTGTTTGCCGATAAAGTGGTTTTGGCTTTCTTTGGAGATGCAGAACCACGTTCTAACCATTGTTTCGACTGTTGTTTAGTTTCGGGTGTACTGTAGTGTATTCAAGTTTCATCGCAAGTAACAAATCGCCTACAAAAATCAACCGGATTCTGCTTATAAAGGTCCAAACACTCATTGGAAATGTGCAAACGAGTGAACTTTTGATCAGTCGTAAGCAATCGCGGCACCCATCTTGCCGAAAGCTTGGAAAGGCCCATTCCTTTCGTTAAAATGTGGTGTACGCGTTTTGTTGAAATGTTGACCATGTCTGTTATCTCTCTCACTTTGAGTCGTCGATTTTGCGTAATAATATTATGGATTTTTATAATCATTTCTTTAGAAGTCAGGATTTTGGGTGCTTCAGAGCGCGCTTCATCAACACAGCTTGTTCTACCACGTTTAAATTCATTTACCCATCTACTTATTGTGGCGGATGATGGAGCAGATTCACCCAATGTTTCCCGTAACTCATCTTTTATTTCGGTAGCTTTCATACCCTTAATTACGAAATATTTAATCACCGCACGATACTCTG
Organism: Dermolepida albohirtum; assembly: GCA_031893035.1. Lineage (NCBI taxonomy): Eukaryota > Metazoa > Arthropoda > Insecta > Coleoptera > Scarabaeidae > Dermolepida > Dermolepida albohirtum. The sequence continues at coordinate 183,893 of JAVIWB010003072.1, forward strand.
CTTTTTCCATTTTAACAAAACGACGTGTTACTTCTTTTTCAATCAGCTGTCAAAAATAAACTAATCAACTGATTTATCTAAATATCAGAATGTGAACATATAAATAGGCAGCCTAAATTACAGTGAATTTGTTTTACCAATCAGAGCGCCACCTATGTATCATTCTCACTACTTGTCAAACTATCCTCGTACGAACTAAGTATAATTAAATAATTTAATATTAGATAACATTTGAATAAAACATCTTGTGTTATATTTAGTTTTAACAATAAATACAACTGGATTATCCTTAGAAGTTAGAATTTTTAACCGTGTATGCTATTGCTAATAATCTGTATTTATTTATCTATATATGTATATATATATATATATATATATATATATATATATATATATATATATATATATATATATATATATATATATATATATATACAGCCTTGGCCATATGTCTGAAGCACCCTCAAGTTTTGGATGTAAAATGAAATTAGGAGGTATAAAAATTAAACTACAAGTGTATATACATTTTGAATGCAAATTTAATAATATACATTAATATTTTGTAGCACCACCGCGACATTTGATAACGGCTTGTATCCGTTTAGGCATTGTAGCCACTAATTTGCTACATATCTCGGGTGAAATCTTTTCCCATTCTTCAAATATCCTCGCTTTTAATTCGTTTTTGTTTTTATGTCTATATTTTGCGACATTTCTCTTTAAAATACGCCACAAATTTTCTATGGGCGACAAATCCGGCGATTGTGCCGGCCATTCGAATATGGGCACGTTATTTGCGCTAAACCACTCGATTGTACGTTTGGATTTATGGCAGGGTGCATTGTCCTGCTGGAAAATGTAGGCCTCTTCATCGGAATCGAACAGCTTTACAATAGACGGTTCTAGTACTTCTCCTAACATATCGATGTACCTACTGCTGTTCATTCTGCCTTCACAGACGTACACTTCGCCGACACCCTTAGTGGTCATGCATCCCCATATCATCACGCTACCACCCCCATACTTTACTGTAGGCACAATACAATGTGGCTCAAACGCTTCCCCCGGTCTTCTACGAACAAACTGAGCCCCAGGTGTTGGCAAAATCTACGTAAGATATAGAAAAATTAATAGCTGTTCAAAAAATTCCAATTCACTATTCAGCACATTCAAAATATCATATTTATGTAACACAAAAGTAAAACTGCATTAATTTATCATACCTCTACATTGAATTCGTCGGACCATATGATTTTGGACCAATCCTCAACTGTCCAATTTTTGTGTTTTTTTGCCCACAACAACCGTTTTTTCTTCTGCTCCTCGCTCAATAAGGGTTTGCGGCGAGCTTTACGACCATGTATATTTACTTCTACCAGTCGTCTTCTCACTGTTCTCGCTGATACAGAAGTTCCTTGGCGCTCATTTATTTCTGCAGATAAATCTTTTGATGATTTCATACGATTTTTCAGAGAAAGTCGCGTTAAAAATCGATCATCTCTCTCCGTTGTAATACGTTTTCGTCCACTTTTCGGTCGATTTTCGTAAGAACCTGTCTCTTTAAAACGTTTTATTGCCGCTTGGATGGCATAGCGCGACCGCTTCATTATTTTCGCGATTTTTGATTGCGATAGTCCTTGAGTATGTAATAACACTGCTTTACTTCGCTCTATTACATCTAACTCCCGTTTTCTAGGCATGTTGTCACAATGTACAACACTATACAAAAACACAATATTCAATACAACTGGTTAAATCAATTTTATAACACAATATCGTTTCTAATACACCTCACTTATTGAACAGTAAAGATCAACTAACAGCAATAAACCTTAAAACTACAGAATATTTGTATACTTCTTGAGATTTTCCTGGTAAACAGTCATTATATACACATTAGTAATGGCCCCTTTCATTACGTTCTTAGGGTTCAGGTAATATTGCACGTTTATGGGGGTGCTTCAGACATATGGCCAAGGCTGTATATATATATAAATACAGTTTTTATCTTTTCGAGAAAGTATTGATTTGTTTCTTGCGTATAAAAATGACGTATGTCAAATCTTTTAATAAGCAAAGTGAGCCCAAGCTTTCCAGCTTACGATCTACATCCTTGTTTAATTTACTTTTTTAAATTAAATACCAGAAAATGAACGACATCTACCTTTTGTCTTCGTCGTACTATTATTGATTAATACAACTTTTGTCGTTGAATAATATTATGTTGAAGATTATAAACAACAGAAAATGGGAAAACAAATCAATAAAATAATGATAATAAAGACAAATGTTTATGTAAACACAAAACAAGCTGGTAAAGAAGAAACAATCATGAGGAAGGAAGTATAAATATTTTCGCACATTCGTACAATTAATGATGAAATATAAAAGACCTTACATTTACATTTAAATATTTTATATATTAAATATGCAAAGTTTGTAAGACTATTTTATCATGCTTTAGATTTTTAATATAATAGTTTATTATCAACAAAAACTATACCTATATGTATATTTAATGAAATTAGTATAAAATTATGAAATTTAAAAAGAAAAAGCAAACTACGAAACAGAAGGTATATCAACTTTACAAAGCTATTGTTCTTCTTATGTATGTATGTAGTACAATCCAGTTATAAAAAAAATCGGTTAGTAATTACTTAACTCAGATTCTATGTTATTGGAACTACAAAAATGATTAATAATATTAAAACAAATAGTAGTATGAAGAGCTAAGAGATATGATATTATTCAGACAATACTTAATTTTGATATTAACATATCGACCTATAATACCCTCTACAAATCTCGAGAAATGGCTCCGTATTTCTGCCAGCAAATCCTATTCCCACGTTCACGTCGTACTACCTGATTGTAGTTGTAATAGATCGCAGTAGTGAGAATGAAAGGCGAGTTTCTAACGCCTGAAAACTGCTACTTCTGATTAAGAAAGGATATCCCTACAGAAAACCTGGTCGTCCAAGAATTAGGTTGGACGATGGGCCTGCTATGTATGACCTGTAAAAAAAACTAGCAAAAAATCAAGAATTCAAGACGGAAGCAAACTTAGACGACGCTTAGTAACGAAAAGGAAAATGCAAATGGGAACTTGGAATGTCCGTTGTATGGCAGATAAAACGGTCGAAATAGTACAAGAATTGGATAGGTATAACCTAGATGTTGTAGTACTTTATTTGATAACTTAATTTTATGTGACAACACATGCCCTAAAAATCCGGTGCTTCGCTTGTGGCACTACACCGGATGTTGATGTGGTACTATCCGAAACAAAACAGAAAGGGTATGGAAGCGAGGATTTGGGAAGCTATCTGCACTTCTGATCTGCGACTAATAAGTCAGAAAGGGTGGGTTCAGGGGTAACTGTACTAATTAAGAAATCCTTAAAAAGCTTCATGAAAGATTATAAATGCATGTTAGAGAAAATAATAACAATAACGATGAAATTATTTGGACATGATCTCACTATCATAGGGGTTTATGCCCCTGTGGATTCCACTGACAATACAAGCAGGGATAAATTTTATGAAGAACTGACAAATGAAATAACTACGCTTAGAGGTGGTCAGGATATAATGATAATGGGGAACTTAAATGCTCGGGTTAGGAGTCGAGAGAGGAGTAGCATTGTAGACGACTTTGATAATAATAACGGTGAACGACTATTAGTAATATGTGAACAACATCAACTGAAGCTCACAAATACAATCCTTGCGCCCAAGAATTTGCATCGGAATACATAGGAAATAGTGTCCTTAAAACAAAAACCTATTATCGATTATATTATTGTTAAACAGCATGCTGCAATGTTTGATGAGATTATTGGGGGTTTACAATCGACAGAAGTATGGTACACTATTAAATCTATGAAAACAAGTGATAGATAGAAAGCATTCTCCTTAAGAAATATGAATACATGGGAAGAACATTACGAATCTTTGTCAGCAGAAAAAATAAATAATTTTTAGGAAATGAAGAAGATATTGAAGATACTGACGAACCGGTATTAGAAACAGAAAACGGGAAAATAGGAAGAGCACCTGGACCGGGTAATATCACAGCAGAGCTGGTCAATAATGACGGAATATCGTTAATTACACGAATCGAGAACTTTATGGATCTGTGCTTAATAATCACTTTACAAAAAAGAAAACAGGAAGGATCCCAAGAGTTATAGGGGACTGAGTGTAACGGATACATTAAGTAGACTATGTGGGAAAGCATTAATAATAATAATAATGACCTTTATTTCCAACAAGCTAGTAGCCCAATAACAGGAAAATGCAAAATTATAAAACTGAGTTAGGACATGTGTGCAATAGATATAATAAAAATAAATTCTAAATCAAAGTAATGTATAAAAGTAAAGCAACTGAAACAAAAATCATTACAAATACATATACAGTATGCATGCTAGGCAAAAAAATCGACAAATTCATTAGCACATCTGCTAAAAACGTAGATCGGCGTCCTCCTTAGAGCATTAGTCTGCGCCCTTGGCGTCACAAAGGACACATTGCACCTGTAGTTCAGACGGGGCACTAAAAAACACAAACGGTGCAGTAGTGAAGGACAGTCAGCACCGTTACCGAGTAAGCCACGCAACATCCTACCACAGTTCAAGTTCCGTTTTCCTGACATGCAACGAGGACATATTATGCTCAATAAGCAGCTCCCCCTGCGACACACCCGTCATCGGGTAAGCACCACTAATCTTGAAAGGTCAGGAATTTGAGAAACTTCCGATGAACACGCTCCAACTTCAAGCACTCACAAGCATATATCAGAGACCAGACCAATGACGCATACTCCAGTTTCCTCATAATATAAGCGTAGTATATGGTCTTCAGTACAACTGGGTCACAGAAGTATTTGGAGATGCGGAATACAAACCCCAGCGATTTGCAGGCCTCCGAGCACACACTAGTGATTTGCGGCCGAAAGGTGAGACAAGAGTCAAAAATCTCTCCAAGATCCCTAAACTCTCTCACCCTCCCCAAACTAACATCCCCGATGTGGTACACGGATTAGAAATGCAAAGTAGATCGTGAGAAGGTCATGGTATGGCATTTGTCAATGTTTAGTCTTAATCCAAACCGTCTACACCACCCCTCCAAGAAGGCATTTACAATTTGGTCCGGGTCAACGAAGGTGTTCCCGTTATTATCAGAGAGCCTGCTCAGTATCCTGGAATAACGCCTCCTCGATCGCAAGAAATTCCAAAGATTAGAGACATCAGCCTTTAGTGAATGTTCAACCACAGTTAGATGCGAAACATAGCTATCTTTTATCAGTCTCTTAATGCGGGCCCGCAGACGCTTAAGGTGATCGTAGAAATAAGGATTACGTGTTTTTAACCATTTTTTATGATAATAAAATTACATTAAATAAATTAAAGAAACGATTAAGAAAATAAATTCCAGATGCTATTGCGGAGGTCCAAAGTGGTTTTACTTCTAGCCGCTCCTGTATGAACAACTTGTTTACATTACAACAATTGGTAGAAAAGCAAATTGATAAGGGTGATGAAGTTCATATCATATTTATCGACTTAAAAAGGCCTACGACAATGTTCCCCCTTTCTAAACCTATACACACCACAACACATACAACATTTCAAATATTTTTCAGACAGTTTAAATTCATCAGGCACGGTTTTAAACTTACATGCTTCTGAAACTTAAGAGTATACACATAAGTTATTTTCATGGACTAAAGATAGATTTGAGACACGAATTCTAAACTCGAGTTACTTGAAAGTAATACATGAAATACACGATTCACAATAGCAAGAACAATATGATGTTTTCATCAGTAACACGATTTCAAAATGTATCAAATTCAGTTATTGTTCATAGAATTTAGTAACTACAATCACAGTAACGGTGATGATGTACCATAATTATTAAGTAAAGTATTAGTCTTTAGATTATTTCAACATTCAAATTAGCAGCTGATTTCCATAACTAACTCATATATTCATACATATTTCAAACTAATTTCAAAAGCAAAGTTTATATTCGCTTATTAAATCAGATCTTACACCAATGAAGGAAAAAAACGACTGATAACTCAGTGATAAGTTACTGACTTACTACGTTGAGGATTTTGAAATTGTATCCAATGGTCTGCTGTCCTTGAAAGTTTTTTTTTCGTGGTTTCCCTTCTAGTTTAAATGAATACTAAAAAAGCGAAGATCTTAGTTATAGCGCGAGTACGAGTAGGAGTGGAGCTCATGACTTGCCAATACACTCAGTAAATGACACTAAGTTATTGGGAGATGTAAAGGCATTGATTATTACAATATATTTCTTAATTTGAAGTAAATTGTTATCATTTTCGAAGTATGCGTTTCTAGCGTTATTCTCTCCACTAGATGAATCTTCCTTTTGCGAAATTTTTTTATTTTTGACAGACAGGTGGACAAGTTATTTTACAGGTGGTGAATGTTAAATATATAGAATTTCCCTAGTTTAACTTTATCCCCCATTTTTTAAATAATTTTTTGGTTTAGTCAGTTAATGTAGATTGTTTTGTAAAAGTTGTAATGCCGTTTTTTGGGGTTGTATTGAATATACATACATATACGTATATTCGAGCATATTCTATCCATTAATCAAATTTATGATATATTTATTATATCCTTATTTTTAAAATAATTTTAAATTCTTATTGCCTTTTATCTAAGTTAAATTTCTTGATTTATAAATATACTTATAGCATAGAAAAAAGCAACATCTTTAGTTTCTAAAATGTAGGTTAATAATAGATAAATAAACGAAGGACAGAAGAGAACGACTTATAAATTAGCTACCTGTGGAAATCAACCATGCTGTGGTTTAAATTTATAGTCAAATTGCCAATAATTTGCTTCTTTCTCCCTTACAAAATTTATGTTGCTAAAATTACTTACTGTACATATTTTTAAATATATGAATGTATAAGTAGAATATACTTTTTGATACATACAAGTTGATACAACAAATGTTAATAAAAATCTATATTACACAAATGTGATAAATAAAGCCATAAAAAAGAAATTTTCAAGTATCTAATATTAAAAAAATATTTTAATAGGTGCCTTAGATGAGAATAGTGCAGGAAGTCCTTGCAGTGATTCCGGTTTGACGCGTCCCGATTACGGTCTGTCATCAAAGCAACGCCACCAGATGAAACATCGGGAGTTATTTCTCTCTAGACAAGTAGAGACACTACCTGCGACTCACATCCGCGGCAAGTGTTCCGTAACCCTGTTCAACGAAACCGAATCCCTTAATTCATACCTAAGTAAAGAAGACAGTTTTTTCTATTGCTTAGTATATGATCCTACTCAAAAAACACTCCTGGCGGATAAAGGAGAAATTCGAGTAGGTAGTCGGTATCAGTGTGATGTCACGTCGTACCTAAAGGAGGGTGAAGTAGACGGACGAAATCTACCAGATTTAGAAACTCTAGTATGGACACCAGACCATAATTTAACGGACAGACAAATAGATCAATTTTTAGTTGTATCGCGATCAGTGGGGACCTTCGCTCGTGCTTTAGACTGCAGTTCTAGTGTTAAACAACCGTCTTTGCATATGTCTGCTGCCGCGGCAAGCAGAGATATTACTTTATTTCACGCGATGGACACATTACATCGTCATACTTACGACTTATCGAGTGCATTATGTTCATTAGTGCCATCTAGTGGTCCGGTGCTTTGTCGTGATGAAATGGAAGAATGGAGTGCATCAGAAGCTAATCTCTTTGAAGAGGCACTCGACAAATATGGCAAGGATTTTAACGATATCCGGCAAGATTTTCTTCCTTGGAAAACCCTAAAAAACATTATCGAGTACTACTACATGTGGAAAACAACGGACAGATATGTTCAGCAAAAGAGAGTCAAAGCTGTCGAAGCGGAGTCCAAGCTCAAACAGGTCTACATTCCTAATTAGTAAGTAATACCACATTTATATATTTTCGTGTCTACCTTTTAATTGTCGTATTTAGTAATAAACCAAATCCCGCCGCACTCAACAATAACAAAGGGGTCGTAAACGGCAGCAGTAACGGCAGCACAGATCCCGCGATCTCGTTAGGTGGAAAAGCTTGCGAATCTTGTAACGGTAAGTTTTATTACTACTTTTTCTTCACATTCTAAACAAATATATTCTCTTTGCTCCCGAATCATTTGTAGAAACACGTACAGATATATTATACATTTATACCATTTGTTGCAAATACATGTGAAAGAATACATATACAATTGCCGTAGTATTTGTCATTGTTGTTGGTCATACATTATTGCTAACTTAACATCAACATTGTTAATAAATCTCGTAAACATAAAAATTAATCAATTTTGAGAAAACATTCAACTAGATAACAAAAAAAATATTAATGTTACTGATACCCATCTTTACATTTCACTAAATTTATTTTTTTTTAATAATAATTGTTTATTAAAACTAATTACACACCCGTATTTAAATTTAATCACTACAAACATAATCAGGGATACTCATTTTCTAACTGCTCTTCCGATTCTTTCTGCTTAAAAAACACTGATTTCCTTAACAGTCAAACGTTCCCGTACCATTCAATTATGTTTTTCCTACAAAACCTCTATCAAGTATATTTATTTGCATATGAATTGCTTGTTCTGCTAGAAGATATTTACATTATCTGGAGGGGTGCTTCTTTTTTACCAGACATACACCCAATTTTGACTATACTCTTTATTCAAAATAAGCAGAAGACCCTCGGATCATAATAATAATTACTCCCTTCCCTCCTCTTCTAGCAAAGAAGGTTTTACTAATTGCCACATACCTCTAAGTTTCACTACTATGCATTTTTGTTGAATTTTAGGTGTATTACAGTATTAATCCATGCTTCACATTCCCAATTACGTGGGGCATTGGAAGGCCATAAATATCACTACGCTTACGTTCGTAGAACGTTTTAAGATCATTGGCTGTGTGCATTCACCTTAAACTAGAAGAAAAGCTATGAAAACCTTTCCGAAAAGAGGCACTGAGTTCAAACCAGGGAGATAATAACCCTGTAATTAGCAACTGAGCTACCGCTAGCTTTGTTTGTACAACAATCTACTCATTTTGAAACAAACTCAACTAAAAATTTTTGTCCCTCGATTTGTATATTAAAACTGTCGTCCGATGATGGATTCAAGTCTGGTGTATCGGTGCGGCCCGGGCACTGGTATAACATCGATGACCGAATTATAGGCTTATACATTAGATTACTTCGTCAATTTATCAGCAAGCAAGGTCTGTATTGGACATCACGCGTCAATCTATATATCCTCCTTTTGCTTTTTACTTCACAAAAAGAGTACTTTTCCCGAGTGGATAGTGATCTTCAATTTTGTGGCCAGTTTCTATTCTGCCGCTTAACTAATGGTAAATAAATCGTTCTTCAATTACCAGGTTATTTATGCTGTAGCTACTTCTATAGTGACGCGTGTGGCTTTTATTAGAAAAATGTTACATTCATATGGCGATCTACAAATGATTTGACAAGAATTGTCATGGCCACTCACACTTCACTCCAGCTACTTCATGATCTGTACGATTCCTCTCAAAATGGAACAGTCACTATATAGTGACCGTTCCATCTGCAGTACAAAATGGATTTTTATGTATGCAAGTTACACTCATTTGGACGAATTCTCAATTTCTCCTGTAATCTTATGAACTCATTGGTGTTTCAGTACATTAGTGTAAGTGGACAGAGATATCTTCGCCATTGCAACACAGTATCGCTATCGATTTACGTTGTAGCAATGCAAATAGCATAAAATAAGAATTTACGTTAGGAACCTATGGCCGGCAGACGCTAGGGTTTTTTTTGTCTCGCATTATCGGAATTTCAAAATTTTCGAATTTGTAAGCATATTTAACACTTTCCTGATCAGGATTCTAGTCTAGGTCGAGTGTATTTTTTTAGAGGGTCGTACTTTTCAATAGAGATTGAGTTTATTAAATCTGACAGCACAAATGTCATTTATACTCGGTAAGATTTGCCATTTCATCACGAAAAGACAACAACACTTGCAAATTATGTAATTTCATTTCGAAAATTGTGGTTCTGTTATCCAAAGTCAAAGATTATTGAGTGAACTATGAATAGATTTCAGTTCTTATACACACTAGAAGATAATACTCATCTGCACAAACAACGAACAGTGCGCACGGAAGAGAATATTGCTGTCGTTGAGCGTAGTGTTGAGAAAGACTTGAGCGAGTCCATTCTGCACCGTGTACAGAATTTGGGCGTGTGTCCGTCCACTTTGTGAAAAATTTCGGGAAAAGATCTTGGCCTATATCCCTACAAGATCCAACTAGTGTAAGAATTGGCGCCAAATGACCATCATTTACATTGTACATTTGCTGAATGAGCTGAAACCAGCTAGCCGCTAATCTCGGTTTTTACCCCAAAATGTTCAGCGACGAAGCCCATTTTTAATTGAATGGCTACATCAAGAAACAAAATTGCCTCATTTGGAGTGAACAGAATCTACAGGAAGCTTCAGATGACATTACAAGAAATGTACTCCTTGGTGCGCTCTATGGAGAACACTATTCAACCCTGATAACAAGACTACTCTTTCCACGATTATCTTGCCTGAATGTTGAGAATATGCGGTTTCAGTAAAACGGCGCTACATACCATACAGCGTGTAGCGCAATCAATCTACTGAGGGAAACGTTCGGCAAAGAAATTATTTCGCGAAATGGACCTACCAACTGGTTGGTTAACTAAATCATGTGATGTGACGTCTCTGGATTGTTTTCTTTGGGATAAGCCAATGACGCTAGACAACGTTCGCTATATTAGTGCCGAAATACTCAAAAAAAAAATGATTGAAAATTGGACCTCAAGACTGCGCTATATTATAGCTAGTCGCGGCGCTTAAATCCCCGCAATCATATTCAAGTAGTAAATGGCATAAAGTTTTCTATCGGATAAAGGTTATTTCAACTTTTTTTTATATTCTGGCCACTTTTTGTTTTCAGTATCTTTTTTGATATACGCTTTAATCTCCTTCAATCACTAATTCAATTCGCCATGTTCGCAGAATAATGAAAAAAACCTGCACTGTGACCAGTACGCAGTCGCAGTTCCTGATTGGTGAACGAAATCTATTTGAGGCAATGTGTTCCTCAGTTTTCTTTCTAAAATTACCTTTCAATTTCTTCTTATATTTTCAATTCTTTGAGAGAATAAAGGCGCACTACTCGGATATCGACTCCATAAAGAATTCATTCAGATTCGCTGTCCTTAAAGGCAGAGTTTATGATCTCCATAAGCCGTTAGAAACCCATTTTGAAATTGCTTACTCCTTAATAGGTCTAGTATCTGACGCATTCTCTTGTGTAATGAACAGCCCTCTTCGGCGTGCCGGTGTTATTATATTATAAGTCGACAATCGTGGACCATGTCCTAAAACCATGAGTCACATCACTTTCCCTTTATTTTCAATATTTCTGTATATCATTGAAACGACAGCAACTGCCATAAAAATGTTCTAATAGAGCATTGACGGTAGTCAATTTCAGGCGAGCATTCTGTGCATCCTTTTGGGACTCATCACAATCGTAGAGATCGTTCTGTCTTATTTAATAAAGTTTGAATGCTCCTGTAGAGATCTTTACTCTAAGAAGTTAGCGTTCAAAATGATATTTTTCTACTCTCGTGAAAATTAAGTACCAAGTTCAAGAAAATTAGGTAATATCAGTAAATACAAATTATCTTTCAATTTCGTCTCTTGTGAAGTATATATATATGTATATTGTTTCTATTCTTTATTTGAAGAACTTTCAAGAACACTTTCAAATAGGTCTTTTACTTTATAAAGTCTTTAGTAATCTTATATTAATATTGTTAAAAGAACTCAGCAGTTACAAATAACATTTTAATGTGTTGCTTTTCTGACTTACATATTCCATTAAATTAATCCAAAATTGGAGTTGCAAATTTAACATATTTACTTTCCCGATTATGCTTATCAAATAGAGTAACATACAATTATAAGCATTTTCATAGTTATTGGCACCATTTGCATTTTGTTAATGTGGTTAAGATTTCTGCAAGATCGGGGCATTTACAACAACTTAAGTGATTTTAAAACACTTCCCTACACTTACGACTGTCCTTTTCACAATAAAAAAATTCAATGTCAATTTTGTCTGTGAATCAAAATGTGTCCAAACACATGGGATTTTTTCCTTCACAAGAGTTTCGAGACGTTTAGGTTTCCAAATGTAGCTCAATAACTAGAATTTTCTAAGAAGCTGGTAAGCTATTTCCTTTATACATATTAAATATTTTAATTTAGCAACAAAAATCTCCTGTTTCTTTCTACATATTCTTTAAGATTATTTAGTTCCGTGCCATCAGTGACAAAAATGATCGAAGTAAGACACAAATGTTTTCATCTTCATTTACTTTATTCTTTGTAAGGCAGAATTCTAAATACTAATACATACTCTCCTTATTTAATTTTTTTGAGAGATGTTTTATGAAATTGAACTTATTGATATCGACATTTTCATTCGTCGCATACTACTTTCCATCCATTTAAAAATTCTTTCAATAAGAATGAAATGTCTGAAATAGAATTAAAAGTTAAGTTTGATTTCTTTTAACTGTAATATATAATTACATATTTATTCTGTTTTATGTACGGCAGCCAAGAAATTTCGTAATATAGTTTCTTCGCGGACGAATGATATATGCTTGAAATTCACTTTTCACTATCTTTCACAGGCTTACGCGTTTTTAAATATCTGGAACGGAACTTCTTATAGCATCGCTATACTGTATAGTCCTTAGATACTCTATGACCAAACACATTGTCAATTTTCCGATCTGCTTCCACTCCCTAGTTCTACGACGGAATTAATATTTGAAAATCATACAAATGTTTTATTTTTCCATATTATCAAGATGCTTACTTGCCACCTTACACTTCAAACGTTATCTTTTATTATAAACTGACACCTGCATTCGAAGCTTTGATTAAGCAGCCTTGCAATAATGCAGGTAATTGCTGGTGAAGGACAAAGTCGGGAGATAACAGGTTATATACTTAGTACACTAGAAAATCAGATATTTCATACCCAATAACCTTAAAAGAGTTTATCTTTAAAAGTGCAAGCATTTTAGGCGTCCTCTGAAGAAATTACATCTAATCGTTGGTATAAGTTCGTCAGTCTCGCCAGTGTTCGAACACAAGAATTTCTAAAGGAAATATTTTAAAAACTATCCTGCACATCGATAAAACAATCAATTTTATAGTGATTTAAATTTTTTTTCCCCCTTAAAGCATAAATTTCTGTTTTTTTTTTAGTTTTCTGAATGTACAGCATGGTGTAATGTAATATTTCCGTAAAACGTGAAACTACGCTAAATTACTATGAATTCGAAGTAAATATCCTCTTTGGAGGTATACAATAAGAGCACGGTAAAAAATAGGAGTTTTTTATTTCATAAATATTTTAATATAGGAAACAAAATAAAGAGAATATTTTTGAAATAAATAGTATTCCTGTAATGATAGTTTTTTTCTTTTCTAAAATATAGAAATTGTTAATGATAAATGGATCACTGTCGACTTAAATTTCATTTGTTCAAGTTCTAAACTTGTATTTTTTCTGTAGAACACAACAAATCAGTATTTACCTAGTTTGGAATCCCTGAGTGGAGGCTTAAATCATTTCATTGAACAAAGGCTTCTTCGCTAGATAGTTAAAATTTTTATGTTGATGAAAGTTTTTTAATTTATTGAGAGACTATTTTCCCTCAGCAACAGTTTTCGGTTTTGTTTTCGTTTTTTATACCCTTCAATCTTCTCTACAACAAACTTTTTTCAATGTAATAACGCTTTCCTGCTTCACGAAATATATTTTTCTTTAAATTCTTGCAAGGCTTTTTCCAAATCTGTATCCGCTTTGGAATATAAATTTTGCCCATTGTCATGATATATAAATTGATTGTGTCTCATATTTACCTGTTTTAGTGTCTTATTATTATCTTTTATGTTCACTAACTTCACAAAAACTGAAACGATAAAATATCGCATTGCCACCCTTATACACACTTTTACCTGGTCACTTACAGCACTAAATTAGTAAAATCTAGCACAAGTTTACTACTGCAGAACGAAAATTCATTCATATGATCAGTTCTATGTTAACTTGATATTTATTTTTACCTTTATTACCTGTTTGGCATAAAAGCTTGTCCAATTTTTAGCTACTTTCACTTTAAAACTAAATTGAATAGAATAAATTATTATATCAAAGCAGTTTTCTAGTAAACAACACTACTTTTTTTGGAAAAATATTTTAATTTAATTAAATTAAAAATATAAAGTATAATAAAATATATACTGGATTAAATTGTTACTTATCAAAAAAATAAAATTGTAGTTTTATTTCGTACAATTTATCAAAGGAATAAAAAGCGAAATATTTCAAGAATTCTTAAGGAAAAAAGTGAAAGTATTGTGCAAATTATTCTGACAAAATACTTTCTTAAAAAATACATTTGTTTTAGATATTGAAACTATATTTAAGATAACCTTTTAGCGAATTAAAACAATATTAAGGTTCATAAAAAACAAAGACTGCCAAAGAGAACAACGAAGGAATCAAGTGCCACCGTCGAGCGGTCGTGATATTAATTCAAAGATTTATTAATGATGAAGATATGGAAAGCATTCTTAATATTTAAAATTACGCCAACATTGAACAATTAAGTACTTTAAAACCTTCATTATAGGAAATTGGAAACGATGCAATTCTAATCAGATTATCAAAAAGTTAATACTTTTTTCTCTATACATTCTAAGATAAAAGTACATTGAAAATATCAACTTTTACAAATTTATCGAATCTTCCGCTTTTATAGGTGTTCGTATGGAAATTGGTTTGTAGTACTTTTACTTCCATAACATTTAAGCCTGATGTCAACATCAATATAGTTCACATATTTTTTTAAATGCATTATATTTAGAAATTAGCGCTTAAATTTCCTTATATTTAGCAATGTTTAGTCTACCAAAAACCAAGAAGTTAAAGGCAATTTTCGTTTTTTTATCTTGACAACTTATATAAATAAGAGAATGTATTATTGCTAGCTAGTATTCACTCATATATGTACTTATTGCTATTATCTCATAATAGTAGTTTATTACACCAATATATTAGGACATGCGTCATTTGATTCTGGTCACAAAATCGTCCAATATATATTCTTTCAGTAAGTAATACATATACATACTCACCATTATAATATATGAACGAATTACATACCGAATATCCCATGACATGATTATCACTTCTTAGGGATGTGTTACTGGAGCAACATCAAGTTAAAATGTCTAATAAACATGTCCAAAACTCGATCGTAACTGACTGAACTACCAGCATTTGCTGGTTTAAATAATCCCATTTTCAAGATAGATTTTCGGTGAATGTTTGGTGTGGTATTGTTGATGACCGTCTCATTGTTGATAATCGAAGAACGTCTCACAGCAGTTCGTTATTTATGTTTCCTGAAAAATGACTTTAGATTACTGATCAATGTTCCCCTTAATGTAAGTTCACAACACGATAGCGCACCTCCGCGCTTTGGTAGACAAATAGCAAGTAAGATTTTCGTAATCAATGTTGTACGAATCGGTGGATTGGAAGAGGTTTTCAGCAGTTACTTGCCTGCATATCGAAAATCTATCTTGAAAATAGTATTATCTAAAACTACAAACGCTTGTAGTTTTACGATAGAATTTTAGGTATATGTTCATTAGTTGACTAGTTGGTACAAACTCTTTGTTGCACTATGCCTTTCGAATCATAAAAACAAATCAACATTGTCTTCACTTTTAACTTCTCCAATCGGCCTTCTTTCGGTCTTTCTTCGCTTGGCTGCTTCCATTCAGAACTTCGACGCTTGGTTTCTGGATCATATTGAAAACACCATGCCTCATCGCCAGTTACAATAGAATACCTGACGTTTTCGTCCTTTTTTGGGGCCTTAATCAAGTCTGTACAGTGTTGAATTCAGTTAGCTTGTGCGGTACAAACCTTGCACAAATCTTTTTCAGTCACTAATGCTGGGTCAAAATGCGATGAATTAATTGAATCTTTTCATTTTTTGCACCAGGATGTTCGTCGTCATTTATGTTCGTACGACCGTCTTTTAATCGTTTATACCACTCACACACTCGTACGTGATAAACACGCATCATATACACTTGTTTCATCAAATGAAACGTTTCAGTAAACGATTTACCGAGTTTAAAACTTGATATTTGTTCAAAATTCATTTTTCGACCATTGCAAATACACAGTTATTTTATGCGCAATTTCTCTGCTTCTCACGATGTCATGATATTTTGACATAACATTGCTGAAAGATCTACCTTACTGGCGCATATTTTTTTAAATAAGAATTACTATTTGTTAAAAAGGTTCGTTTTCTCTGCGACAGACTGTATATATATATATATTGTATATATATATTGTATATATACATATACATATACAGTCATGTGCTCGAAAGTAGCAGTGGTTTATTGAAATCTTTATTCCAGCATATTACGTAAACCTAACAAAAAATAAATAGGTTTCTTAATACCAAAAACAAAATAAAACTGTTTATATTCTAGGACAAACAAAATAATTGTGCATTAAAATAGCAGTCATGTCAAAATACTAACCAAATGTCATTTTTACTTAGTTAACTGGATTGAAACACTTAATATTTTGTTGCGGGGAAACGAGTTCACGACTTGCCTACATGTCTCTACTGAAATTGATTGCCTTTCGGCTTGGCATATTCTCCACAGATTGTCAATATTTTGCCGCTTAGCGGCAAATACAGTCTTTTTTTAACTCCACCCATAAATTTTCAATGAGGTTTAAGTCTGGCGATTCTACCGGCCAACCCAAAACGCGAACGTTATTATCCCGAAATCATATTTTCGCTTAACGAGCAATATGCTTCGGATCGTTATCCTGCATATACAACCATCTTAGTGGCATTTCTCCCTCTGCATGTGGTAGAAGCTTTCTAGCTTGTGCAAAGGGCCTACGCCATACCACGAAAAATACCCACACGGCATGACGCTTGAGCCTCCAAATGTTACCGTCTTTTTGGTGTATTGGGGTTTAATGCTGTCAATAGTGGTCTTCGTACGTATTGTTAGTATGCACCGAAATTAAAACTATATTCGATTCATCGGACCACAGTACATTAGTACATTACGTAATTTTTTTCGTCCCATTGTACGTGTTCATGAGCAAACGACAATCTACTTTGTATTTACCTTTTATTTAATAATGGTACTTTCCTAGGCGTTCTTGCACACAACTTTCCTCGAATCAATCTTCGTCTAATAGTAGATGTGCTTATACAAAGGTGTAACTCATTGCAGTTGAACTTATGAACGGTGTCTTTTTTGCACAAGTTATGTTTCTTTCTACACTAGGGCTAGTTTTCCTTTTTCTATCACGATTTTCTTTCACTTTTCTCCAGTTCTTTGCGTTTGCAATCATTTTCGCGGAACATAAGAGCGTACACACACACACACACACACAAATGCATATATAGTTAAGAAAACTACAAAACAAGGCCACGGTCGAAGGTGGGCTTCTCCGAAATTCCTGCTGAGCGATTAAGGACATCTTTACATATCCGTTGACAATTTTATTTAATCCGACATTCTTCAATCATTCCTAATTGTTGGAAATTAGCAAGAGTATGTCCAGTACTGAAAGGTGAAGATCTAATAGTTACGCTAATTACAGACTTATAGCTATACTATAGAATTTCAATAAGGTTCTGGAAATGCATTTGTACTTATCTGTCTCCGGTAATTCTTACTTTAATATCGCCAGATTAATATGCTTTGTTATATTCAATTGCAAAGCATTTATTTCTGTACAAGCAATGAAACCTATATTTCTCGATGGTTAAATCGAAGCTTAAATATACAGTATGGTATGGTACCCTTACATTTGCATATAGATATCATTTAAAATTCCCTAGTTTTTTATATTATATCAGATAGGTATTGATCAAATAGAGTTACTTAAGTAATTTGATATTACCTCACTGAAGAACAAACGAATTGCTACTAATTTATTATTGCTACACAAAGCTTTAGATAACGACCTCGATTGTCCTTCACTTATATTATATAACAGGATTTTAATTTCTTTTTCGAAGAACGTTAATAGAATATGTATATTTCCAACTTAATTTGAATTTGTTTAATTTTTTCATTTTAGTAACTGTAGCAAGTCAATGGTATGCTTGGGGTCCTTCTCATATGCAATGTCGTTTGTGTCAATCCTGCTGGCAGTATTGGAAACGTTATGGTGGCCTTAAAGCGCCAACAAAATTCGGCGACAATGAGTTTGATTTAATCGGTAATAAGAAGAAATCCGGCAGTGATATAGAAGAAGATCGGATAGCATCGTTACCTCACAGACCTCACCGATGTCATATAGGTGGTTGTGGAAAAGAATTCAAGCTTAAAGCGCATCTAGGTCGACATTATGCTACAGCACATGGCATGATGGTACGATCCGGCTCTCCAAGACCCATAATGAAAACACGTACGGCATTTTATTTGTGTACAACACCTATTACAAGGATATCTAGGAGATTGTGTAAACATATTATGCGACCACGACATGCAGCCAGAGCACCATTTTTCGCAATAAACATCCAAGCTGTAAAACAAGAATGTCATACTCTGACTATTGGAAAAAGTCCTAGTGAAATGATGCAGTTGCTAATATACAGGAAGAAAAATAGGGGCAGTGTAACGAATATAGCAACAAAACTCGGAAATCCTGGGAATGTAGTTCCTCAATGGTTAATTCTTACAGATAAAGAAAACTTACCGAAGCCGGAACATGTGGCCTTTCCTAAACCACCAAAAGCACCTGATGGAAGTTTGCTTTACGAACGAGTTCCTAACAAACCCGAAGCGGAAAAAGTGTCGCTCAATAGTATGTCCCCGTCACTTAAAAAAAGACCATACGAGGAATATAATGGTGTTGACAGTAAGTAATTTTAAATTAATTTTAAAAAATATTTATTTATATAGGAATGTTATTTAAAAATATCAATACTGAGTGAGACAATAGAGACTGACGGATATCGATAAGAAAATATAAACTCAAGTTAAATCAAAAAAAATATTAATGCCACTTGGTTGTGAATATATAGTTTAAGCAAATAAAAATTTTGGTTATCAGTTTTTTTAATAAGCGTGTGTTTATTATATTGTACAATAAATATAGAATAAAAAAATATGAATAAAAGTCCGTCACATTACTAAATCAGAGAATTCAGTTAGTTAATTGTGTTGTTGGAACCATAATCCATCATAAGAATTACGTTCAACATCAAGTAATTTATAGTTAACGCTTGACCATTCTTTCCAAGAAATAATATCTAATAATTGCAAATAAAAAAATCTCACATTACATTACACACTAATACTGAAACTGAGTAAAAATTGCTACTAAAACTGTCTTCTGACGACCAATACTGTAAATTTTGCCTGACTTAACAATTCGGATTTCGTTCGTGTAATAAACTTGTTTTAATAATACATAACTAAATAGTGGATACAAATCACAAGTAAATTTTCTCAATATAGAATATTTTATTTACACATAATATTTATAAACTACTAATTTCTGTCAACTTAGGTTAACATAGATCACTGTAATACACTGCAATAGTTGTAAATTAAGCACTCATGATTTTTTTCGTCTATGATATTTTGAAAATGCCATGTACATAACACGAGTTTTTAATTTTTTAAAACTATATCAATGGTTTGAATGGCCGAACTTTTACCCATATTGATATCTATATGACAGACGTATTATAGTTCGCTTAAAAAAAACAGATTATTTTAAGAAATAGACGGATTAGTATGGAAATAATATGAATTGAATGTATGTAGTTACACTTAAAATAAGAAAAGGCAGTATTGTCTCATTTTTATGCACTAGAATTTAATTATTAAGGAACTTCAGGATTAAAGGTCATAGTAAATGTAGGAAATCCAAGAGTCTTCGAGAAAATGATTGTTTTTATGTAAAATAAGATTTAAAAACTAAATTTGGTTCAGATACACCTAATTTATGCTCTGAAATTGAATAGTTATACGCAGATCTAGTATATCCTACATATATATATGACATTAGAAGTGTTACACCTAGAAGGAATAGTTTCCTGGACGTGATTTTTTGGTAATGTGATAAGCTTAAGTCAAGAATGAAACGATCAGATTTCCAAGAAATTTTATTAACATTAATTTGAAAAAAAATCAATAATGTGTTTGGCGACCCCGTAGCTGTAGACACTCCTGTACACGTCTAGGCATCGACAAAATACGATGGTCGATGTCTGCTTGTGGCACCTCGTTCCAAGCAACTTGAACTTGGTGGATTAACTGTGCCAGAGTTTGTGGAGGATGGTTCAAATTGGTCAGTCTTCTCCCCATTATGTCCCACACATGTTCGATGGGATTTAAATCCGGTGAACGGGGTGGCCACGGCAAAACATTAACGCGTGTGTGTAGGGTGTGGACAGAAGGTAGAGGAACACGAAACAGACCAACAGGTCAACCGAGGCGTACCGCAGAGCGTCAAGACAGGCACTTCAGACTACTAGCTCTGCGAGACCGTTTTGCTACTACGCGCCAACTCTGTGACCAATGGTTTGGTGTAGAAGGTCGCATTGTCAGTATGCGAACATTATATCGCCGCATTCGAGCTTTTGGACTTGCTTCATACCGTCCACGATTAGTCCTTCCTTTGACTGCAGAACATCGTCGTCAACGTTTGGACTGGTGCAGAGAACGGCAGCATTGGGAAGCAGAATGGCATAATGTCGTATTCAGCGACGAATCGCGATTCTGCCTAGGCATGCATGATGGCCGTCAGAGGGTAAGACGCCGTCGTAGAGAGCGACGTGATATTGGATTTGCTGTTGAGAGGCATGTGCACAGGACTGTTGGAGTAATGGTTTGGGGGGCTATTGCATATGGAAGCCGATCACCTCTTCTGTTTATTCGGGGCAGTATGACAGCTGCGCGTTATGTTGATGACGTCCTACAAACCACTTTATTGCCTTATCTAGATGGCCGTCCACACGTCCTTTTTCAGCAAGACAACGCGCGTCCACATATTGCTCGTCGTACTATGGACTTTCTACGAGAAGCTGGCGTTAATGTTTTGCCGTGGCCACCCCGTTCACCGGATTTAAATCCCATCGAACATGTGTGGGACATAATGGGGAGAAGACTGACCAATTTGAACCATCCTCCACAAACTCTGGCACAGTTAATCCACCAAGTTCAAGTTGCTTGGAACGAGGTGCCACAAGCAGACATCGACCATCTTTTTTTGTCGATGCCTAGACGTGTACAGGAGTGTCTACAGCTACGGGGTCGCCAAACACATTATTGATTTTTTTTCAAATTAATGTTAATAAAATTTCTTGGAAATCTGATCGTTTCATTCTTGACTTAAGCTTATCACATTACCAAAAAATCACGTCCAGGAAACTATTCCTTCTAGGTGTAACACTTTTAATGTCATTGATATATTTCTGCAAAAAGACCTTTTTTGATGTAAGAGATGTTTTCTTATTTCAGCAGGTGAAAATTGCATGAAGTACTCTAACTAAATAAGTTACTTCAGATTAGTTATACAAAAGAAAACGTTTTCACAAGATTTTGAGTTTTTTGGAAAAAAATATATAATTTTATTAAACTTTGAATAACCTTTATTACAAACTCACATTGTACGATGTGTAATATTTAAACACAATGAACAAGTCTACAAGTTCTATAAGATTTTATTTTACATTTATATTATTGTATTCAGTCGTTCACTTTCTCTTAAATCTAACTATTGTTTACTTTATTTGTATTGGCTTCTATTCTGACTTGGATTGGGATGATGGTGAGTTCATAAATGTTAATAAATGTACATTAAACGTTTTCATTATTTTTTAATTAGTATTATAGTATCTTTTAACATACACACTACTGGCCATAAGCATTTAGGTGCTTTTGTTCATTGGACAGAATATATGCATATACACACACACATATATATATATATACACGTGCCTGTGAGTGTGTGTCTTACAAACATACATTTATTTAAATTCTTGTTTCATTCATTTGATCTTCTTTATTTTTTTGTTGCGGCAGCGATAGTTTCTGATAATTTAATCCACAAAAACAGCAGATGTTGGTGCTAATTTTCTCACTTCTTAATGGAGTTCTTTCCACAGTAGCTCGATTGAATTCAAGTCGGGACTCGGTAGAGATGGCCCCACAAGTTTTATATGTAATTCATTCCTTTTCCAATTGTTTCAAGTATTGTCGGCAAATTTTAGAAGTATGTTATGGGTTATTACTTTGTTGAAATACAAAATTCTGTCGCAAAATTCCTGTTCCCAATAGTATAGCGGTTCTCCAAAATGTCTATACTGCTCTTTTACATACCTTAAATTTTGTCCGCCTAAAATTGTGTTAACGAAACCAACTCAGATCATTTTATGCTGACAAACCAGTGTTGCAGAGACGCAATCACGGAAAGCGGTCTTAGTATACCTCTATAGCTACGCCTGGGCGGACGGTTGTGGTACTCCAACTGACAGCTCTAGTAGTCACTATTTCACACACAACGTTGCAGCTATAAATAATAAAACCAAACTGATCGTAATTTATAAATTTTATTCTGAATATATTACAAAACCAGCACATTAATCACAGCAACACGAGAAATACATTTTCGCAGTAAATACATTTGTCTCATAAATATATTCATAAGTTTGTATGTGTTTTTGATACTCTTCTGAGAACTATTTATTTACTAAGGACAGAATATATTTTCTAACCATAATACAAATAGGTTTAGCTAAATACTTATGAGTAGGCTTTTTCATTTTCCCCTACGCGACAGGTCGGGATCGGTTGGCAATCAGATGTGAGCGAAACGAATATTAACAATCGGCGATACATAAAATAAATAAAAGTAACTAATTTTAAAGTTTCTGAATACTTACCTTTTTTATAGATTAGATATATTTCCACATTTGTCTTCGTCAACAATGTTTGCTGTGATAAAAAAATGTTCTGATATCTTAAGAAAAAACAGTTTAACATCTGCTGATGTAAGGCACACAATTAAAATAATCTTTATAAATAGATAACGGATCTATAAAATCACCATCACAAATGTGTCTTGATCAGGTCAAATTAAAATTTTTGCTTATAACGTTCTCTAAGTTTTTTAAAACTTTTTATATCACTTATACGCATAGTACTGAGTGTATATCGCTCACTATTTGCAGTAACTTTACTAACGATAACACAGTTTTTAGCAAATTTCCTATTGCGTCAAGTAATCCCTCATATTTGTCGTAAATAGTTTTCAAATCTGTTTCAACGGTAGTAAGTATCTTGAAACCTTATCTGACTGACTTGTTCCCCAGCGTATAAAAATTGTGGTGGTTTGGGAATACAGGGACACCGTCTGTGAAATTCTCGAATTAGTTTGGAAGATTTGAGAAACGCTTTTTAGTATTTGCTATTGATGCATCCATATCTGGAAAACATTCTCGAACACTTTGTGCCACAAGATGTAAAGCATGAAGTAAGGTCTCTAACAGTCTTCTTTAGACATCGTCCTATAGAATGCATTGTTACGGCACCATCACTCATAAACATGTTGATTGGTTGAAAATTCAAATTTTTATGGTGTGTCCAGCACTCTACCCTCGTAATCACTTCATCTGTACATTTTGCCAGCTAATAAAATTTGAAATATCGGTTTAAGATAGTTATGCAACGCTGTAGGAGATGGTAAATTTCAGTTGGAATTGCATTTATGCCAGGAGGATCGAAACTGTTATTTATTCAATAAGTTTAGCGGTATACCGCATGTTGTACTCGTTAAAAGTAAATCTAGCATAAATTCAACTGTTGGTTGCACGCTATTTTTTTTAAATTTCTGTGCTTTTTACTGTTAACATGTTCTCTACAGTTGCGTTTGTCCCAGCACATCAGCAATTTATCGCAAACTTTACATATTATCTGCTTCTGGGTTTCCGGACTGGAACTGCGTCACTTGTATATCTGCCGACGTTTCGTACCCATTTGTATGGGACATCTTCAGGGCTGAACTACTCACTCAGTTTCAGTGCAGTAGTTCAGCCCTGAAGATGTCCCATACAAATGGGTACGAAACGTCGGCAGATATACAAGTGGCGCGGTTCCAGCCCGGAAACCCAGAAGCAGATAGCATGGACCACGACCGCGAAAGTCTATGTACCAGATTTACATATTATCGTAGAACCATTATAAAGTAAATTCATTGATACACTTCTCGACCGTGTCAATCAATGATAACATTTTCCCCTTTCGCATGTTCAACATACTTAATTATATATTTATCGACAATTCACGAAGATATTCGCTTCACTGGTTAGGATTTGTCTATGTATGTAGACATACGTATTTCATATAGCTGTCGTGCCAGGACAAATGAAAAGTTACTTATGAGCCGTAGTGTTGTATATGAAGATATATACATATATATCACAGTAGTCATAGCCCGTCGATTACAAAAAAAAACATTTTTAACTATATATTTCTTGTTTATGTTCTCACAGGTTCCGTAATTAGTGGGCCTCCGCAGAAGAGGCTAACCAAAGATACAGCTACATTGATAAATCGTACAACTCCGGATCAGTACACAGCCATAATTCCAGGTAATTTGATGCCCGCTCAGACACTGCCAAGACATATTCCGCAAATCAATGGAAAACCAAAAATTTCGCACATGACTAGAATTGGATCTGGTCGCAAACAAGTGATAAGTTGGATGGACGCACCAGATGATGTTTACTTTAGAGCTACAGAAAATAGCAAGTATGTATTTTATATAGATCAAAAGATTATATTCAGATATTTTAATACAACTCTGTACAACTTTATCTACCTACTTTTAACATTTATGTTTCCAGAAAAATGCGCAAACAAATACCTTTAGTAGAATTGAGGAGAGCAGCTCGTAAACCATGGAGACCTTTAAAAAGCAAAAGTGATGAAGTGGTGATTCTGGATTGACAATAAATGAATTTTGTGCGATAAAGTGCTCACTGTGAATACACAATTAATTATAATTTGATCACCAGTAACAATATCACCACGTTGTTCATTAATTGTTAAGGTTTTTTTATTTAGCTAATTTATTGCTTGTGTACATGATGTTCCTTTTTTTTATTTACAAGTCAATGTACCTCCTTAAAAAAGATGACCTGATGTGAGTAATTTTAATAACCCAATACTTTCAATTTCAATTATTAAGACTTTGGGAAATGTACAAAGATTTGAATTTACGTACATCACTGGCTCACCAACATGTACATATATAATCGCCAGTCATCAGGATATTGATGCTGATATTGAATACTGGTGGTTTGATGTATATTGTACAATTTTTTTCTTATTTTTTCCTCTAATGGCAATAACCAAGTGTTATTTAATAATGCCAGGACTAGTCTTTGAAGACGATAAAACACATCAATTATGTTGGTGAAATTATTGTAGATATAATTAATTATATAATATGTAACGTGTCTCTTTGCTACTTTAGGGAAGATCATGATTACAGTTATAAACGTAGAATAATTTACATTTTTTTCATGAATAAAAAAATAAAGCACCTAGAAATGTGGTTAATTTGTTTTTTGTTATTTCATTTTCAACAGTTCACTACAAATTTCTTTTGGATATTTACTATGTCCAAGTTATTACACAAAACTATGTAAAAATTATATTTAAGTGTTTGATATATTGAGTATAATTTTAAATTCTTCAATGTTTTTACTTTATATTGTTTTTGGATTATTGTATATAACAACGAAATATAGTGGTCCTGAACCTTTACCGTAACACATTTTTGAAGAATTATTCAAGGTAATTTACAATTTAAATGGTACATTCTTATAGGTACTGCTCAAGTGATCTAACAAATAGAGCATGTTATACAATTAACTATTTTTATACTTGTAAGTATTTAGCGCTTATTTTAGCTTCCATATAATACTTTCATAAGAAAGGGAAAAACCTTGAATTAATGTTAGGCCTTTTTTTAATAATATTGCCAAAATTTCGTTTGGATATTCAAGTTTCTTCAGGGTGAGATAAAAAATAAGACTATTGATATTGAGGCAATTATTCTTAGAAAAAATATTGCATTACAGATCAACTAATTCTTGAAATGATTTTAAAATAAATACAATACTGTTCGTTGAAAATTATTTTATTTTACTTTTTCATTTATAAATTCAAAGAATTAGTTCATTTGTAACATATAACTTTTTGTTAAAAAAAAATTCATAAGCGAATTCAATCTGTCTCTTCGTGATTGTTCCAAATCTACTTAATTAATAGTAGAAAGTTAAGTTAAGTTTTATTTAATATTAGTTGTAAACCAAGGTGGAAGGACCCTTTTTTGGATGAAGGAATATCAAAACCAGACTTGTTTTGAAAACCTTATAAAACACATCACCACACTCTTTCACATTGTTATAAACAGATAAATTAGACAACTTATTGAGAATAAATCATTATGTAAAGAAATATAGTTTGCTCTACGGAAATTATGACGTGAATTGCAATTAGACGGGAAACGAGTAAATGCAGAAACGTATGGTATACCTAAGCTATACAGAAGGCACGGGTCTTCTGAAACAATAGACAGGTTCTGACCTTGAAGAGATATATCAAATGTTGGCCTGTAAAAAACGAAATCCAACAATTTCTTTGAAGAATTAAGTATATGATTAATTCAAAGTAAGACTAGCTAAAAAGTTATCAATAGCGTTTCCTTTGAAATCGTCAGGTACAAATTGGAATAATTCAATTACAACAGCAGTAAAATCAGTAAATAAGTCAATTCTAGAAAAAAATTTAAGTAACATTTACACAGAAATACGGCAATAACATACTATTTCTAATGTTATCTATGAACTCGTATTTAATTTTTCTATCTAAGGCAACTAGAACACTCCTAGTAGTGATAAGATTTTTTATCTGAACAGACTGAAAAGTTAATTTGATGTTACTAAAGCATTAAGCGAAGTTTCACTTGACATGAATTGTCACAGTTAAAATTTAAAATGTTAGTGTAAGCTGCACAAGTTTTGGTATGAAGCCCACAAACATTCTGATCATAAATATTAAGATTGGTATAGGTGCTGCTACTGAACGTATCTAGTTTTCCAAGCTTATCTGCACTGTAGTATATTCATTGTATATAGAATTACGAACTTTTACTTGATAAATTACGTTCACAGATATAATTCTCTCTTCATTTAGGTGCAATCACAAGGAACAAAATGTCAGAAAAACCATATTTTCTTAATTTATGAGAATTACATGCAACTATAAAAATCTAATTTTCATATATTAAATGAATTTCGATCAGTCGTTTATAATTTTTTGGCTGAAGTCGATAAAGTATTGTCGCATAAAATAGATAAATGTCTTATAATATCACACGAACATATCATATCGCGAACAACTCGATAATTTTTTATTGGTGTAGCCTAAATAATGTCACATTTACACTTTTCCCACTCATCAACCTCATGAATAATTTTTTCCATATCTATTAAAGAAGAGAAGGAGAACGCATTACTTCCTTTTAAGGAAGTGATCGTGTTGTCAAGTGATTTTATAGATTTTAAATTACCGCCGTTGCCAAGATTTTTACATTGTTTGAAAGTCCAAGTAATATCAGAAGCTAGCCTCACTTGTCTCACAAAA
The DNA here is from genome assembly GCA_031893035.1 of Dermolepida albohirtum. Taxonomy (NCBI): domain Eukaryota; kingdom Metazoa; phylum Arthropoda; class Insecta; order Coleoptera; family Scarabaeidae; genus Dermolepida; species Dermolepida albohirtum. The sequence goes on from JAVIWB010003072.1 coordinate 211,806, forward strand.
CCAGCAAAAACCGAAAAGCTCTCCATAAAACAATTTCTTTTACAAATACAACAGTGAATAGCACTATGCAAATGAGATTTATCAGAAAATGTGAGTTTCTTTTTCTAATGCTCTTCTGTAAGCAAAGGCATCCGGTGAATGATGCGACCACGCAAGTTAGCTGCCTTTAGTCTTCTCTTACGGTACTAGTACCGATCCTGTAAGATTCTTTCTAAATAACGGTTATGTTTTGCAGATGTGGGCCGTTTTCTTTCACTTTTCGGCTTATTTTCATAGCTTTGAGCGCCTTTGAAGAATTTCCTTTGTATGGCGCTTCACGAACATTTCATTTTTTAGAAATTCGAACTTGAATAAAGATTTAGGTATTTAAAAGCACGATATTTGATCGTTCATCAGTTTTCGGCGTTTATTAGATACACAACATAAACTAACACCAAAAAAACGCAAAATATCACTTTTTTCAATTAATACCAATTTACCTACACGTGGCCGAGAATAAACTAGCTTGTGAAAAACAAAATTTATATATAAATAATTAAGTAATAAAAGAATTCTTAAGAAACTCATTAATCGCCTATTATATAGATGCACGTGTATATCCCTCAAGCCGGTTTACCTAAAATCAGCAAGGTTTCCATAATACATTTTATTACGAGCATCTAATACATTTGTACACAGCTGTATGTATACCGTGCTTTCATATTAAAATGCTACAAACACCGTATCATATTATATTCGGGTCTAGATACCGAATGCCGATCAGAATGTAAATGGTGGGGCGCGAGTCAGTCGAATCACAACACCGACTGACTATAGATTACAGATTAAGTAGTTGTTCGTGTCGCCTACAGTCAAATTAGTGGTGGGGCTGCAGCTAGTACGATCAGTAGTCAGTTATAGTTGTGATTCAAATGACTCGCGCCCCACCACTTTACATTCGGATCGGTATTCGGCGGCTAGACCCGAATATAATGTGGTACAGTTTTCGTAGCGAGGTAAAATGAATGCATGGTATATACATAATGCAAGCAACAAAATTTAAAGAAATAGAAATAAACAATACTATCTGCTTCCGGGCTGGAACCGCGTCACTGGTATAACTGCCAACGTTTCGTACGCACTCATATGGGACTTCTTCAGGGCTCAACTACTGCTACTGTCTGTCGCACTGAAACTGTGCGTTTCAGTGCGACAGTGACCCGGTTGCAGCCCAGAAGCAGATAGTATGGACCACGACCGCGGAAGTCTGCGTACCAGATTGGAAATAAACAATTCTATACACTCTATTAAGTCAGTTAATAGCCCAATGTTAAGTTACTAGTTTAAGAGGTCCTAGTTCAAATCTGAAGGCAACACTCCGGGAAGGCTTTCATGGTTTTTCTTCTCGCTTAACCCTAGTACTACTGACTAAATTCTCTATGTTTATTCTAGAAATGCGGCGCTATTTTCAGTGGTTTTAATTTAAGCTTAGCGAAAGTAATTTTTGTTGCAAGTTTTCGCTGAATAGTAAAAGGCGGCCAATAAATCAGCTTTCCATAGTTTTCGGACTAATTAAACAGGTCGATAGATCGGCCTATCCACAGTAAGAGAACTAAAGTTAATATTGACAACCAAACATTTTAAGTCGTTCCACAAGCGCAGATGTAATCATAACTCGTTTAAGTTGAAGTTTAAACTGTTGGAGAATATGAAGGTATGGATTATTATTATATACATAGATGGATGCCATAATATACGAGGGAGCGTTTTTATATTCGCGGAATAGGGGACAAGGGGTGGAAATAAAAAAAACAAATTATTTTTCTTTTTCAATATATTCACCTGCAAGACGGATACATTTTTCACATCTTTCAATTAATTTATTTATACCCTCATAAAAAAATGATTTCTCTTCATCTGCAAAATACGCCGAAACTGCCTCCTTGACTTCATCATCGGCAGTAAATTTTTTACCCCGCAGCTCTTTTTTCATTTTCGGAAACAGATAATAATCACTCGGGGCCAGGTCTGGGCTGTAGGGTGGGTGAGTCACAATTTCGAAGCCCATCTTATGCAGGGCAGCTAACGCAACGCGGCTCTTGTGGACGAGCGCGTTGTCGTGCAAAAGCAGAACACCTTTTGTCAATTTTCCCCGTCTTTTCTCTTTAATGGCTTCTTTTAGTCGCTCTAATATTGAAGCGTAATATTCTCCGGTTATAGAAACACCTTTATCTTTATAATCAATCAACAATATTCCTTCCGAGTCCCAAAATACCGTTGCCATGAGTTTCCCAGCTGATTGTGACACTTTAAATTTCTTGGGAGGTGCTGTGCCCTTTTTATGCCACTGCATGGAGTCTTGTTTGGACTCAGGTTCATAATGATGAACCCAAGTTTCGTCTCCAGTAACAATTCCACTCAATACACCATCCTTGTCTTCATTACAGAGGTCCAAAAATGCACGCGAACACTCTACGCGCTGTTGTTTTTGCGGCGGCGTGAGCATTCTCGGCACCCATCTTGCGCTGACCTTAGACATGCCGAGATGATCGTGTAGGATTTTAAAAATTGTTGTATCGGATACTCCAACCATTTCTGCGAGTTGTTTCTTCTTTAGTCGAGCATCTTCGAGTACAATTTGTTCAACTTTTTGGATAAGTGCTGGCGTGGTCACCTCAATGCTCCTGCCCGGCCTCGGGTCGTCTTCAAGGGATTCCCTTCCTTGTTTAAATAAACTATGCCACTTGTACACCATGGTTTTTCCTGGACAAGAGTCGCCGTAAACCAATGACATCTCATTCATTATGGTCGCGACTGATTTTCCTTGCCTGGTAAGGAACTTTATAACGGCACGATATTCGATTTTTTCCATATTTCACTTTTCACTCCTGATTATGTTACTTGGTTGACGATAGCTCAAAGACTAACTGTCTAATAACAATGAAACTTCGTATTTATACTAATCATGAGTCGCTGCACAGGCCACGCCCCCAATGCGCCTACTCACCCCTCTACAACCCGCTCATTCCGGGAATATAAAAACGCTCCCTCGTACATCAGGCTTCCAAACTGACTCAGTGCCAACAAAATGTTACGCACAATAGGCAAGTAGAACACAGCTTCTCGCGGCATACGATTATTACTTAAACGAAAGAAATAATCTACTAGAAAAAAAGACAAGAATAAATTAGTTAGAAAAAGTATCGGTAAAAAATTATTATTAAAGAAGGTAAAGCACGGCTAGAAAAAAGTGTCGAGTGTACAAGACCAATAAAACACACCAGGGTATAAACAGTTTACGAACAGCTATAAATTATAAACGAAAATGGAAATAATGTCAAGACACCACAAATATTAACAGATAAGGAGGCAATGGTAACCACAGAGGAGGTGAAAGACACAAAAAACAGAAAATCTGCATGATTGGACCAAATAACGAATAAATCGCTAAAATATAGGTAACCAAATTTAAAGTTGAAAAAAGGCGAGCCTACAAGGCTGCAATTATAAAGAAAGGAATCTATAAGCACATTAGAACTGTAAACAAAAGAATAAAATTAAAGTAGCAATAAGGATTTAGAAGAAAATAATATAAGTGAAAATAGAAATAATTTGAATACAATTATAGTTATTTACTTAGAAAGAATTAACAGAACTAATAAAACATTCAAGGAAATTAAAGCTGTACTACCAAAAGGCCAAGAATATTAACTATTCACTGACGCTCGGTATATGTTTACTATAGAATATGAGAATCAGCAATATCTAAAGTATATATCAAAGGCGCCTAAACTAATTTTTAAAAAAATGCCGACAGACATCCCGATCGAAAAATATAAAATTTTATAGAATTCTATAAGCCAGAAAAAACTGAAGATCAGTTTTATGAAATAGAAAATGGGCTATTGTATAATAGAGAGTTGAGTAAAATAAAATATCGCAAAGATGTCATACTCAGTATTTTGTAAATTTCAAACGTTATTTCATCATAATTTTCAAATTTTAACAGCATATAAAACTAACTCGCTTTTATCACATAAACTCTACATTTTAAGATATATGCAATAATTTTTCTTTTATTAGCAAAAACGTGAATGATTTGCAAAAAACTAATATATCAATTTTCAAATGTTAATATTGTTATTTGGAACTTATTTTAATACTTTTCGTTCTTGCAAAAGCTGAAATAATAATAAAGAAAATGTGGAGTTGTTTTGCTTCAATTTATATCATTTAAAGGGAAATATTCACGATAATTATGAACGAAGACGCTTTAGAAAGCATTTCTTTTCAACAGCTATAAGAATCATAATATTTAATAAACTATATTCATGACAGTGTATATAATAACACTTTCAAAGCAAATGTACTTATTTTATCCTGTTTAAGAAATCCAAATTTCTAAGATTATCTGTTTTCTGTTGTCATCAATGTATTGAACTATTTATTCTTATAGAAAACACACTGCATTAAATGTGCAAAAGCAATATTAATATGAAAAGAGATAGTGATATATAAAATAATAGTTGAAAATAATATAATAAAATAGAAAATGGCTTGAACATACAGATGTATGCTAAAATTAATTCATAATCTAGATCTTTGATGAGTACAGAAAATACCAGATAGGAACAGCATTAACACAAAAATAAGAATACTAAAATGAACAACTAAAATGTTTGGTGATAGAACTAGATGTAAAAATTTAATACAAAATGTAGAATAACATGTTAATGAGAAAGACAAATATGGCTTATGGTATAATGAAATAGTAAATGAAAGCCAAATCAAAAAAATTCCAGAAACTTTATATTCTAGAATAATGGACAAATGATGTTAAAACTACCATAACCAGTATATATATATATATAGATTTTAAACTTGTGTAGTATTGGGTTGACTTTAGACAGTCCCAGTGTTAATAAGAGCATGCTGATAATCTGTGTGCCAAGGCAATCAAGTTCAAGAAATTATCTCGACTAACCAATAATTTTTATACCAGGTGTGAATAATTAATAAAATAAGTTTTAAAGATAATGGAGTTGACAAAAATTTTACATCTGTAAAAAATAACAATAAAATATCAATCTAATTTTTTTTATAAAATTAGTCATTCAATTTTATGGACTTATTTTTTTTTTTTTTAAAGGAAACTACTGCAAAATCAAGAGGACATGGAATTACCTATTTTTTTATTAACATTTTTTAGGAAATAAATATTTAAATGTATCTTGCGTGAGCAAATGAAGCAGTAGTACCAGAGAAGTGATTCCCATGCAGAAAAAACTAAATAGCTTTTATTATTTTTATAGTTGTGTTACTATGTACATTTTATAAATCGAGTGTTAACAAAAAATAATATTTGATTAAGTACCAACAATGTATTTATCAGTACTGTACATTTCATAAGCAAATTCTTCAGTATGATTAGGATCAAATTCTAAACCTATATATTGTATTTCAAGATTAAACAGTCCATTTACCTTATCTCCTACTGACATACCAAAATTTGTTATTCTATTTAATGGTAGGGGATATTGTTTATCTTGTATTCGACCCTTTGAAGATAGAAAGAATTTTGAAAATGGTATCTAGAAAACATGAAATATATCACTTTTATGAATCTAAATAAATTTATTTACCTTAGCTATCTGCCAATACGGTCCTCCTCTGGTATACAGTACAAAATGATATATATCATTCCACAAAACATCATAATAACCTTTAGTCGCAATATTAATCATATATGATCTACCATCACCTCTAACTTTCATCACTAACATATTGTAACAAGTCCAATCTAAGTACGCTTCTCTTTTGAAGGATTTCTGAAATAACAAATATTTCTGAGACTAGAATTTGGAAAATTTAGCTACTAACTCTGAATCTTTGTGTTCGTATATTACAATATCCTGCTCTTTTAATCCTACCATCTTTAGGCACTCTTGTGTTTAATTCTCCAGAAAACAGTGCATTACCGTGTTTATTTAATGTAAGAGAACAAGAACTAAATCCTTCATTATTATCCCTATCACTTGTTACAACCCAAGTTTTTAAAGAATCTTCTGCTCCAAACTTCCATTGAATATCAGTTTCACCTGGTCTAAATATTAGAACAGGATCGTTTTCAAATCTATCCTTCATTTCCTGTGACCACAACGCAATTTCAGTTTTTAACTCTTTTAAACCCTCTCTAATCATTTCTGTTTTTGAAGGTACCTTTCTATTATCCACATAACCCCCCTTTTCATCGCGTTCCCAGAATGTTGTTAATGCAACAGTAGTATGAATACTCTTCTCTTTAAGTTCTGATATTAACAACGAATGTAATCTTTTAATTAGAAAAGACATTACACTTTAACGAATAATGTATTTTTTTTAGGTTATGTAACTTATTTTATTGAAAACAGCAAATAAAATCACAATACAGTAAACCCTATGAAGGCAAGGTTTACACCATCATTAGTTCGCAGTTTGGATATGTATATACAAAAATAGAAAGTTTTTAACAAAACATTTGAATGAGGGTACAATAAAATGTGTTATATAGCTCAATGATTTTTATAGAAATTCATCTTGAAAAATTTAGTACATTAATATTCGCGTAGATGACTCTCTATACACCACAAAATTTTTGGAATTATGCAATTAATTTATTTAGTAAGCATATATAGTATATAAATTGTGTTATACAACATTATAAGTGGAAAATAAAAAGACGGAAACTAAGACATATGAAAAATAGCTTTTTATTTTAAATTTATTAACAAAACATGCTCTATTCGTATATTTTCAATATAAATGTTATAAATCTGCTGATTACTTAATTTTTTAATTATGGCAACTTAATTAGTCTAACCCAGACATCTTTCTTAAATATATTTTTCGATGATATTTTCATAAGCAGTATCGTAATATTTTCTAAACATACATTCCATATTGACAAAGTCTAAGAATGTACTTTCTCTTTAACAAAATAAGCACTTCTTTTTACCTTGTCATTTTGGAAAATTCTGAAAATTTGTAAATCTTGTAATTTTATTTTTTTAAGCTTTTCCTTCTTAGAAGTTTTTTATGCTTGCCACATTATCTTTTATTTTTTCTTACAAATTCCTTACTTTTTAATTTTCTTCTATTATAACTTCAGACAAAATCCTCCTCTGATTCTGAATTATTTGTACTTATAATCATTTCACTATTTTCAGATATTTGTACTCTCTTGCTAAATTTATTATATTTGATAAAGACACAATATGAACAACACTATTATTTATTTTCATAATTGATTCCATACTGTTCTTTCATTACATTTTACATTTCTGTCTTTAGGAGCTCTTCTAGGTTTTTAGGCTTGGTGAAGAAAAATAATGCTGGTAGTTTTGTTTTCTTTTTTCTCACATTAGTGATTGAAAGTCTTTTTACAAATGTGTATAATGTATCTTACAAATACATGAATATTTTTTTGGAATCCATTTATCATGCTTTCTTGGATACCATTCATTTTTCTAAGAGGATCAGTAAAAAAAAGTGCTTCATTATGAAACTCTTCAGGTTAGAATTGGAACGCTTAATAGAACTTAGCATTTTTGAAATGACAACTTATATTCATATTTTCCTAAACATAAGGTAAATAAAAATGTATATATAAAAATATATACTACCTTAACACATTATAATATGCACAAGAACATTTAAATTATAAATATACTTATGACAAAACACAACAATCAAAATTTAACAAACGAATTGGGAATTTGATGATATTTACATGTCAATTCATAAAAATAAAAACCGCTTAATATACAATTCTATAACAACTTAATTAAAGTTTTCTACGTTAATGTCCCCATCTATTAATAGGAATTAAATCTTATTTTATGCTATTATTTTGTGGTTTTTATTACTTTAAAACCAAACTTAATTTTTGTTCAAAAAAATTTTCAATTGTACAATGGCAAATCAGTTTTTAAATAAAAATATAAATGTACTATAAATTTTAGATAATTTATTAACATAGTGTATATTTTCATACATAAAAATGCTACTTTTTTTATTTCTTAAATGACAATACTTTTGAAGTCTGTTTTGAGCTAACATTTGTATCACATTATTTGTTGTTTTAATATATTATCTGCTTCTTTATATTTTATTTAGAACTGTTGCTTTTACAGTACATTTACCCATATTGCACTTTAAAAAAATTAAAATCCACATGATTGAAAACATATTCCTCGATATGATGAACTATAGTTTTTTTGAATTTGATGGAGCCTGTGGTTGATTAACTTAATCACTAAGGTTGATATATAACCCCTTTCCACATTAACTTTTGTAATTCTGTATACGCATTTCGACAACTAAGTTGTCATCATCAGCGGACAATTGCAAAGTGTCGCACTTGGTAAAACACGGCGAAAAATACGCGTACGGAGTTTGTTTTCGTACAGGTATTTTTCGCCGTGTTTTACCAGGTGCGACACTTTGCAATTGTCTGCTGATGATGACAACTTAGTTGTCGAAATGCGTATACAGAATTACAAAAGTTAATGTGGAAAGGGGTTATATATCAACCTTAGTGATTATAGTTTTTTTTTGTGACATTTATTTAACATTTCTATGACTAACTTCCGTATATTTATAAATGAAGATGTTACACTAAATGATGGATAAAGAAGTATCAATTTAACTTGTATATTCTCTAGCTTGAATGAAACTATACTGTGGTCCTTTTGTTCATTGTCTCTAAAAATTAAAAAGAAGGTTTATAGTATAATTTGTACAATAGAAAAATGTAGAATTTAATTATAAACAGAAGCTTTACTCTTTATCAATACTGTTTTTCTTTTATATTTTACAAAATACAAACCCGTATTCTTTAGTGGATGTTATTTCCTTGCTTGACAAATGTTATAAACAAATTGTTGAAAAAAATATGTTCATTGAATTTTGCTATTTTTTGGTATTTCATATAATAATATTCGATATTTATGTAATATTTACCTTCGTGGTGTACTTTCTCTACATGAAGGGCCAAGAGAAGCTGTGTCTAAAGAAAGATGTATCTAAGAAGTTATCTTCTGCAAAATAGAAAATTGAATTATTTTCATTACATTCTTTAGAATCAGCACTTATGATAAAAGCGGTAGTTTCTTTAAAACATTCCAATAAAAATATTCAACATTTAAATTACTTCAACACATAATTAACTTTTTTAACTTATAAAAATTTGTAAATACATATAACTCATATTTTAATTTTTAAAAATTAGTAAATAAAAACTTTGTATTTCATATTTAAATATGAAATTATATTTACCTACCCTCTATTCATCAGAATTTTATCTTCAGACTAATTAGCTTTTGTTGAAGAAATAAATTCTATTAAGAGGAAAAGTACAGTTTTAAATTCAAATATATTCTAAAATAAAAATAATTTTAGCTGTTACATTTAGTGTAGGAATGGCATTGCATTGGGTTTCCTGGATACCTGTATTTTGCATCAAAATATTTAAAACAGACATGTTTGTTATTGTATACAGTTTCAAGATACAATAAACATAATGCATCGATATTTAGTATCCCAAGCCAGATGTTAAAAACGCCCTAGATCTGTCCGGGTTAGGAAATCGGTGATGCTGCGCACCTAAAATTCTGTAATATTTTATAATGTTTTTAATTACATTTAAGATACCATTTTCATATAAATTCGGTGGACAGAAATCATTTTAAATATATACTCGCCACTGACATGACAATCCTCAACCCAATACTTGCTCATTTTAGTTGGTATTATCTTTGTTTTAAAAAATAGACACACTATACACACGAAACAATAGCAATACATAATCAAAATAAAAGACAGGTAATCAAAAATTGAAAACAGAAAAACTGACAAAACAAGAAATCAAACATGTCGATTCACAAACCACACTATCGACTACAAAGAAACTCAATAAGAAAAAAAATAACTAGTTTCGAAAACACACATCATGTGGTGCCATCTATTATTAGGAACGAAAACTAAATAAAGCGACAGAGCTTTGTATTTAAGCGTAGGGCCGTGATCAAGACGCTATGGATCAACACAATATAAAGCCATTGTAGTATATTGGTCACCGATCAGTTGTTATTATAACTAACTGCGCCATTACTATTATAATTTGTAAGCTTTACCTTTATGTTTCCTTAATACGAAGTCAAAATAATCCCGCCAAATTTGAAATCGCGTTTCATAAATTATTTGTCTTAATTTTACAGATTATTGTAACTTAAATGTCGCAATACTTTAGTGAATATAATAGTAAACAAAGAAAACACTAGAATCTTAATATTAATAATCGGTATCTCGAAAAGAGCAATCTGTTGTTCTGGTGGTACAAAATCTTACGGCATTCAAATATTTTTTTAATGTATGTTGTATGCATTTTAATTAGCTACAAATATTTTTTTGCACTTAGTGGATTATAAGTACTATTTTACTCTCTCATTTCAAGACTAAAATGACACTTTTAATATCTAGGCATTAAAAATATTTTTATCTTTCCAGTACTACGCAATAGAAAAAACAAATACAGTACGTGTCAGCGAACATTTTAATTAATGAAAATGAGCAATAATCATATTATCTACTTTTGATTAACATTTATGAATATATTTATTTCAGTACAGTTATTAGTTATTACCTTTTGCAATATGAAATTCATCCGTTTTATATGCTTTTTTACCACTTGTTACTTGGATTAATAAGTTTCACAATGCGACAGCTGACTTAATTTATTTAATCGTTGATATGGAAAAGTAATGTTTAAGATATTAGCCTTAACATTATAGCAATTTTCGAATACTGTGATATACCATGGATTTTAACATTTAATCTACGAAGTGCAAAAATAGCATATAAGTATGCCACGGAACTAAAGTGATATAATACCCTTATTAGTTGTTGCTCTCGAGCTAAAGTTCTTGAGTGAAAAACTACTTGCGGAACATTTCAGATGTTTGTTATGTAATTTACTATTACCGTAACACAATTGCTTTATCAAACTTTTTCATCAAGTAGATGACAATTCACCTTATGAATGCATACAATTGTAGTTTTACAAAAATTATGTTTGAAGTTTGAACACGTGTCCTCTTCAATCAAGTACATATGTTTTAATTGTAGTATTATTTAAAATGTGAACAAATTGATAAACTGAGTAAAATTACAAATATATTAAACCAAAATATCAAAATATTCTTATTGGAAGCCGATTTTACAAATATACATTGTTAGAATTTGTTCGCAAGCACACCCGTAGATTCCGAGCGCTCAATAAAATTATGTATGCAAGTATATTGTGTTTCAAAAAAAGAGACAAATTTCAGAGCAGACCCCCCAAGCTCAAATAACAGCCTATAATATTCATGAAATGTTGAATAGAAAAGTAAATAAATCAGTAGTATTGTTACATAATGCACACATTAAAATTCTAGTTTTTATGTGTATAGATAAGACACTTGTTTAGAAAACAAATGTAATTTTATTTTAGTTTAAAAAGGTTCAAATAGTACGTTGCTACAGATACAACTATGTGATTTTCTCTTGTTCTCAACCAATGCGAATTAACTGTCATTTACGTCTGTTCAGAAATTCGTCTCTGCCTTTTGGAAATACAGCGTAGTAGTGGATCTGTACTATACCAGACACGTTTTCATGCATATCAACCAGATGTGGCGCGCCATCAAATATAAAGAAGAGATAGTGAACATAGCACTCAGTCTATATAACGACGAATCGTTACTTTTTACTGTACACACACTAGGTGTGTCTAATGATGCACCCCATAATGTTATGTTGCTCTGTTGGTGAACATGCCGTGGTTGAATGCACGCATCGATTAGGCCCTCACTAAGTCTTCGACGAACCAAAACTTACGCATCTTCCACATCCAGTGTGAATCATGATTCATTAGAAACAAAATACGCGTTCATTCGATATGCTACCGTTGTCTAGTATAACACCACTCGCTCGATGTTAATGAAATGTGTTGCAACGCACGACGCGTTCGCAGCTCACGAAAAAGCATACAGTTCGCGTAGTCAATGCCCTGTCCCTGCCCTCCGGCCACACTTACGCTAGTTACCAAGAGAAAGGGTGCAACACGATCACAGTAAAAACCACTGCGCGATCCCCACACTCCATGATCAAACGGTGATGTCCTACCTGAGGCACGCGTTCCTTAGTCCCTCAATATTTCATTTGCTATTGCCGTTGGACGCGCGATATCACGGAAGAACAAACCTGCTAAATAAATTCTGACGACTTGACCTCTCTTGAAGTCATTCAGGTAACTTTGGCGATGTTCCACTGCATACATAGCATGTATACACTTTGATTTGTGGAAGTTCATTCATATCTGACGATGCAAACAAAGCGCTGCTCTTGCCACATTAATAGTAGCGAGAGCCTTGTGAGATCTTTCTCTCCTCACAACGACTAAAAACAGATGTAAAATTCTCTGACTCGAGTCGTACACCGGTAAAATTAATGTACATTAAAAATTACACTTGTATCTCTCCGTGTTTGAAATATACGGTATGTACTCATGTAAAAATTCTAACAGTGTGTTAAGTATTTGGAAATGCATTAGAGTAGTAGGAAAATATTTCTTCTCTACTTTTTATTGCCTTTTCCAAATTAAAATTATCAATTACTTAAAATTGCTTCATTATAAAAAAATTTAGAAATTTACTTAGACATGTTTTTGTTAAGTTGATAAAGGGATAATTATTAAAATGAAAAATATTATTACCTCAAAAATACTTCAAACGGTAAGGGTCAAAATTTAATATTATCTTATCTTATTACTTACATAAATATACGATCTCTAAATAGTTTTCAACAAAACAATAAACAAAGCACCAAAACTTATATATTTATAAATAATTTTCAAACACTATAATATCATATACGCAATAAGTATGTATGTACAACAATATCATCGGCAACGGAACTATCAAGTTCAAAAGAATAATCAATAACTACGAGATACTTAAAATAATAATGTCGATAAACAAGATTGGAGTTACATTGTTTTAATGTTGCGTAAATTTGAAGGATTAAGGTCATATATTTAACACCTCACAACGTAAGTATGATGGAGTCAATGATGTTGACCACGGACATTAATGACATTTAAAATTATTAACGCGTTAAGTTAAGACATACTTTTTTTTGTTCAGAAGCTACTAGACTTTGCTTTTTTCATGCACCCGATATAAGTTTATGCAATATATCAGAGTAATACAACTACAATTCACAATGTATTATAAAAGACATATTGTTTGCAAAGCATGATAGGGAATTCCAACATTCGTGTAGATATTGCCACAGCATATAAAATAAACATACAAGCAACCCCTTCCGTTGCATTTACGAGTATCTTCCAAAATCATTAGTTTCCTATAATACATTGGAAAACAAATATATCTGCCTTGCTCTAATATCGTACCATTTGTTTTTAGATTTCTAATTTCGTCGGTAATTTTAAAAACCATTTCCTGCAAATATTTATAAACATTATTAACACTACAAAATGGTATTGTTTTGACATTAAATATTTTAATATAGAAATTATTATAATCTTATAATGGACATTGGTTTTCTATAAAAACATATCAATTTATTTGTCACTTAAAATATTTTATAAAAAAACCATTAAAACATGTATTTCATAATAAATAAATACTTTACAATTTATTTCAGTTTAGTGAACAGATATTGGGTGTCAAATTGATCCATTTTTTATTCTATAAAGTATTCAACCATTTACTGTATTTTAAACCTATATACCTATTAATTATTCTAAACTTAGGTATTAATTATATTATATATTTAAATGTACTGTACATAAAAAAGATAAATAACAAACACTTAAACAAATGGCATATTTTACATGCATACATCTCAATTCCTACATTCTCTCTTTTTAATAAATGGTATTAAAAAATTTAAACAGGAGTTTCATTATCTACTAAAGTAATATTAACAGATAAAGATGTAGGTCTAGAATCACTGCAATCTGTTACACATAGTACTTCATCTTCTGGAGCAACTAGAAGACCAGGAGGCGGTCTTAATTTTGAAGGATCTAAAAGATTTCTGTTTTTCTCTTTCTGCTTCTGTGGTGTCCTATTAGGAGAGGATTTTCTACTATTAAATGATTTTAATAATTTAGCTCTGAAAGAAAAATGGATTTAAATATATTACTATACTGAAAAACATATCTTACGCATCAACTAGTTTTAAAAGCAATCTGTTATATGTTTGATACTCTTCATCACCAAAATTATTTGGATCATGTCTAGCATGTTCATATAAATCACAAAATTGATGTATTAATCTTTGACCACTACCATTTAAAGGAGCAGCTAATGTTGAAAGCAAATATGCTCTTAAGTTTATATTAGTACGACGAATCAAATCCTTATCTTGTTTTGATATTTCTTTTTCCAATATTTTAACATCATCAACTGCTTTTAGCCTATAATAATGAGCTGGAATTTGTTGACCTGGGCAGACGATATACCTTGGATCTGCTTTACTAAGCAATTCTGGTTCACAAGTAATTTTAAGTATTAAATCAATTCGGTTTTCAATATCCTTCTTAAGTGCCTAAAAGAAGATTGTTATTGCAATTCAAATGCTTCTTTTTAATTACTTTTGTAGCGTCATGTCCTATAGGTATATGAGGTCCTCTTCTTGATCTCAGTGCAAATCTCATAATTTGTCTTTTTGCAAATATAAATAATAACAGAAAAGTTAGAACTCCTAATCCAATTATTGTTACTACAGTAACTCCTGATAGTTTTTCTGACATACTAGTAATTTGCAAACTTTGTAAATATGAGCTACTCATCTAAACACAGCTTTTAGGGTATACTAATACAAACATGCAATTTTCGTCTGAAAGTATTAACAATAATATTTATAGGTTAAGTCAGTTAAATTGGTTTATTTGCTTATAAATTTTCTACTTTCTGTTTTAATTATTATTTGGATATATAAAATAAATAAATATATCTACGGTTTAAACCTTTTCAATTGTGTTGGTAAGGTTCTTCAAGTTAATTGTCAAAAGTCACAAACGTATTGACAAAAATTAAAACAAATATATACAAAATTACATTAAACCTATACATTTGCTTATATTTTTGTAGATGGATTTAAAAGCTATTTTACAAAGAAAAATTGAAAAAAAAAGTAAGAATGCACCTATAAAAGTTGTAAGTAACAATATTTATGTATTATTATTCAGGTAAATATGATGAAGCAGATGTGAAAGAAGATAAATATTTTCAAGAATATTTACGTAAAATGGGTAAGAAAACCCCAGAAGATACTGTAAAGATTATTCCTAGATTTTTTTGGCGATTACCTAGAGAAGATGAACTATTAAGACAAAAATTAAGAGAAGAGACAAGGTCGAATTTTTTACAAAGAAGAAGTCGGCAGTTGTTGGATAATAATGAATTAAAAACGCTGTGGTTACTACTTGATCAACATCAAACCACGCCAGAAGAACAGTTAATAAATTATAAAGATTTTCAAAAAGTTGCATCTTTAGCTGGTATGAAAGTAAAACCATATTTTACAGCTAAGATATTTGCTAAGCTACAACAGGGTGATCTTCAAGGACGTGTTTCTATTATGTCTATTTTTAATTATGTTATGCGAAAAGTGTGGCTCCAACAAACAAGAGTTGGATTGTCATTATATGATGCATCTGGTCAGGGTTATTTACGAGAAGCAGATTTAGAAAATTATATATCTGAACTACTACCAACATTACCTCAATTAGAAGGCCTAGAAAGATCCTTTCATAGTTTTTATGTTTGTACTGCTGTTAGAAAATTTTTATTTTTCCTCGATACTTTACGAGCCGGACGAATAAGAATTCTTGATATATTAGCATGTTCTTTCTTAGATGACCTACTTGAACTGCGTGATGAAGAATTGAGTAAAGAAGTTCAAGAACAAAATTGGTTTAGTGCACCTTCTGCACTGCGAGTGTATGGACACTATTTAAATTTAGATCGTGATCATAATGGCATGCTTAGTCAGTCTGAATTAGCTGGTTATGGCTCAGGAACACTTACACAACCATTTTTAGAGCGTGTGTTTCAAACATGTTTAACATATGGTGGTGAAATGGATTATAAAACATATTTAGATTTAGTATTAGCATTAGAAAACAGAACAGAACCACAAGCCTTGGCATTTTTGTTTCGAATTTTAGATATTAAAGGACAGGGCTATTTAGATGCATTCACTTTAAATTATTTTTTTCGAGCAATACAAGAGCAAATGCGAGCTCATGGTGCAGAACCTGTTAGTTTTCAAGATGTTAAAGATGAATTATTTGATATGGTAAGACCTAAAGATCTAGAAAAAATTACTTTGCAAGATCTTTTAAGTTGTGGACAAGGTGACACTTTTATTAGTATTCTTATTGAGTTTCATGGATTCTGGGCTTATGAGAATCGAGAGGCAGTTACAGCAGAGCCAGCACAAGATTAATTTTAAAGTTAACTGTATATTTGTAAATGATAAAAAAAAATAAAACATTTTGTTTAAATACCAAACATTTATTTTGAAACACTTTTAATTTACACAGTATATTTATATATAGTAATTTGTATAAATTTTTACATAGCTACATGTAAGATATATATATATACACATACCTATCATGGATATGACTTTGTCGAGATTAATTTTTTAAACAATGCTTAGCTGAGAATTAAAAAAATACTATAAGTTTGTAAAACCAATTATACTTGAAACACAAAACTGTAAAAATACCAAACTAGGAAGATAACAATTAGGTAACTTAAATAATTTATTTCTTTGAACTTCCTTCTTCTGCTACATCTACAAACAAAAAGTTAAATTGGTTAATTATAATTAATTTTTACTTACTTTTTCCATCACATGCTACTATTTTCACTTTGTCAATTCTAGTTATTTCTTGTACTTCTCTAAACTCAACATCATTAAGCATAAATGTCCACACATTATCACAAAATCTGTATGTATTTAATTTACTGGCTTTAAATGTTAATCTTGATTTAACTCTAGTTGCTAATGTTTGGTTGATTGATTTGTCAAATTGTAACAAAACCTTACATGCTAATTGAGGCGTTATTTGGCCATACTGTTAAAATAAAGAAAATAGTAGAAACATATAATAATAGCAACCATATTCACCTGAATTAATTCATCTAAACTTTCTTGTAATGTATGCCCAAGAGTAGTGTTTCTATACAATTGATACGACATTTCTTTTTTTCTGTTAATAGAACTCTAGTAAATAATTTTATTTAGGATTTGCATTATATTAATGTCTATAGTACTACTAAAATTTTAGTAATTGTTAATAGTTGGCTGAAATCAGAACTAAAAGCATTAAAAACTACTAGACATAATGTGTATTACCTTATCAAGTGAACACCAATAGCGAATTCTGTAATACAAACAAAATTAAATTTCTTTATTAAAGATAATTGCAGAATACTTTTTTACCTTGTTAATAAAGTTTATATAATTTCATATTATAAAAACACGTTGATATATTTCTCCTAATTTAAGTTAATTAAAATTCATCTGTAATATGAAAAATGAAATCAAATATTCTAAAATATTTCTAATCAATATAACATTTCAAGGTAATGGATGTTCTACGTTAATTAACATTAATATGTATAAATCGTCAACCACCTTCACTTGAATTTGCTCGCCTGTTATAACTTAATCATTGAACACAATACACAATAATTCTAATAAATGTCAATAATATCAAAATCTTTATCAAAAAATTTCCTAGCAACATGCAAGACATATTATAAATAATCCTGGAATAGTTAATGCATGATATAACTAAGTTATATCATTAACTTAATTAGTACGAACAAACCTACATTATTGACTTTAGAAAAAGGTAATAATTAACAGAAATAAATTGTTCATTACAATAATGATTAGTAAGTAAAATGTAAATAATATTTCTAAATATATATATATACGGAATGGTCAGATATTCACGGATAATCCTCAGGTAGGGCAATTCTAGTACTAATTCTGAATGGACAATCCTAACACAGAAACGTTGTATTATCATTAAGCCATATGAATTGCTTGAAATAAGTGTAGATTTGGCAACATAGAATAAAACCATTAATAAATTAATGACATGATATGACAAAACACGAATTTTATTTAAATCTAATGAAAATAACAATAACAATGATAATTAACATAACTGTTAAAACTTAAAACTGGCAGCCATTAGTTTAAAGATGAAGCTGTAGCCCTTATCTAATTGAATTTAGAATGCGTTGAAAATCTGGAGTAATTAATTGTATTATTGTGTTAATTTTATTTATTAAATCCTGTTCATTGGCAGGATGCGTCACATAAATTTTTTCATTAAAAAACCCCCAAACATAGAAACCAAGGGGATTCGTATCTGGTGACCTTGCAAGCCATGATATTTGCCCGATCTCCGTCTGTCTGGAAAACATTCATATTGGTTCATTTTGAGCGATCCCCATCTGCCTGGAATACGTTCATTCAACCATGCTCTTGTAATTCTTGCATTATGAGCTGGTGTACCATCGTGCATGTAATATATGTTGGCTCCGACATTTAATGAAACATTATCCAATACTTCCTCCAGCATATTTACCTATTCATTTGTATCTAGTCTATTTGCGAGAAATATTGATTACACAATTTGAAGGTGTAAGATGTCTAGCCTAACATTCCGAGAAAACTTTCTTTGGTGTCCAAATTCTCGAATAGCTTTGGGATTTTTATTTGCCCAAAAATAGAAATTGCAACCGTTAAAGACATCGTCTCTTTGAAGATGCATTCGACACTCCATAGAATAAATGATCAAATGTTTGGATCTTTCTGAATTTTGTTTAAAATTGTGTTGCAAAACATTATTCTTTACAAAATATTATAGTATAGCATGAAATGGTCTTAAAAGGCTTTCTGCAAGCACTGAAAGAACTGAGGTCTTATTTAGAATGTTCATATCTGGAGTTATTCGTCTAGTTCTGTAAGTAGGATCCTGAGAACAATATCCAAAATCTCTTCTTCAACTTCGATTGTACAATAGTCTTGGTCTAACTGCATCACGCTGACTGGAAACAAATATGAAGTCTCCAATCCAATCTTCGAAATGTATTGCTACTTGGGTGATGTCGGTACGGATACTGTATTGCATATTCGTCTTGCCAAGTGCACATTTCTAATATCATATACATATCAGCTTATTCGTTAAAAGTATACATTACAAATTGCTTAAGTTATCACAAAAACGAGGTAAGTAATGGAAGCGAATATAATGTAAGTTAAACTGACAAGCATTGGAATTTTACAAATAATTATTTCTTTTATTCTGGGGACCAAGGTAATCATATGTACTTTAATGTAGAAAAGCAGTTAAAGAAATGTTTAATTAAGGCAAAATATTGGCATCAAATGATTAATTAGACCAACGCAGTGTCGCATAATTTTATTTAATAGTGAAAACATGGTTTTCCACAGAAAATTTAAAAAAATTTGAAGTATTTTTAATAATTTTTGTATTGAGAGGTTTCTCGATGAATTAATCATAGATCGTCTTACCTAACGATTATCCGTGAATATAGACCTAAAAAATGCAATATAGATGCCTAGGCTTAGTTTTTTTTAAAAATAAAATAAAAATATTTCATATATGTCGGTATTCAAACATTAAATTTGATAGTTGCTATCAATGCGCCATCTTTTAATAGTAAATAAAATTGGTTTTGTTAGTTGTTCTATACTTGTTATAGCACAAAATTTCTAAAGGCATATTATATATAATGGCGGTAAAAGTATTAGCCTATATTTTAGATAGAATCCTGTAACATATTAATTTATTTTCTCATGTAGCTGAAATATTCATGTGATCTTAGACATCAAAGTATTTTTATGTTGGACATACTCACTACTCATATTGAGTAAGAATAATTAAGTATTGAAATGTTATTGTATGTTATTGAACTATTATAGCTCTTGACATAAACACAAAAACTTGGTGCGAATAGAATATCAAAGTATAATGAGTAAAAATACGGAATTATAAATGGAATGAAAATCTTGGTAAACTTCATGAAGTCAGTACTTTACTAATGACATGGATTTTATGTTATTTATTAATAATACTTAATTTTTTCTATTGATGAATTTTCAAGAAATATTTGTAATGGAAGATAGAGGAATGTATGAAAAACTATCAATTCGAGATTCAGCTCGGTGTTTAAAAAAATATGGTAGTACAAGTAAACATGTCATGAAGAATGAAAACTACATAAAACATGTAGTTATAAGTACTGATACATTACAAGGCATAGCTTTAAAATATGGAGTTACGGTAAATTATAACATTTCAATTTTTCAACTTTACTTAATAAAATTTTTTTAGATGGAACAAATTAGAAGAGCGAATCGACTCTGGGCTTCAGATAGTTTATTTTTGAGAGAACATTTACTGATACCTTCGAATGATAACACTGCTGTACAATCTCCAATATCAGAAATCTCAAGTGTAGTTAGTACTCCTTCCACTTCTCAACTATTTTCTGAAAATAATGACGATGTTGATGTAAATGAATTTCTTGGTAAAATAGATGCCTCAATTGCTAGCACTAAAGAAGAAGTTAAGAAAGCACAAGGAAATAGTGAGTAAGTGAGTAGTTTATTTGCACATATAATAAAATGTAAGTTATGTCATGTATTCACAGATTTGCTGTGAATTTAGATTTTGTTATGGAAAGGAAAAAACCTGCAACATCTAGAATGAAGAAAAGTGTAAATAATAACAGCACTGATGTATTTACTACACCTCAAACTGTAGTAATGGGGCAAGGAAATAAAATAAAAAGTTCAATGAAAAATCATGAACGTCAGCAAGACGAACTGTTTGAATTGTAGCAAATGAAAATCTTTAACATTTTGTTAAATTTATGTTAAATGATATTTAAGTAAATATTGTATATAGCCATTAAAAGAGGAGATAATTATATTTTCTTCAGTTAGTGGTAATTCTGTTAAATTCCTAATGGAGAATAATTAGTTAACATATCTGATGTATATATTTAATTGCATGTAATGTTTATAATATGAATAATTTCATGAATAAAAAATACTACTACATTATGTTACTGTAAGAATTGAAAAATTAGTTTAAAAAAAATGTAGAATATGTCTCATGATAGATCTATGATTTTGGTTATTTATAAATATGCTACTGCAATGTATAAATAAAGTACATAATAGGTGCATATATTTATTTTTTGTTTGAATCATACTCATACGTAGTCTGTTTTATTAATTCTGTATTTAGTTTGATATATAATAACTTGTAATTCATTCTTAATAATAATAATCACCGAAATTAAAGTCAAGTTGTAAATATTTCTTGCAAAATTTGGATTGAATGGTACTTGCTAAATCCAGCTCCATTTCTTTCATTTGCCTATTTTGTATAGGTACGGGTGCAGGACAAGGTCTGCAAACAGTATTCGTTTTAAGTGAAACTCCTATCTATTTGTTTAAATACCGATTAGTTTATCAATTGAATTACCTTGCAGTATAGATTAGTTATTTAGATTTTGCTATATATAGTGGGCTCTCTTATAAATTTTTTCAAATATTAGTCAGTCACTTTTTATGGTTAAAGTAATTAACTGTTATTGAAATTCAAAATTAGAATTATATTTAAAATGAAAATACTTTTCAAGCACCATTATGTCTTTTGTATAAACTTAGCACTTTTATTTTAAAATTGTACAGCTTTACAACAAGTACTACAGTTGAATAGTATTTATTTTGATTTGTTGACAGTTTTATCATTGAAATGTATTTGTAATTGTTATTCCCAAGAAAACATGGTAACGTAATTAAAGATAGTTAATAAAGCGAATAGAATGTTTATCACAAAAAATAAAAAAGAACATACAGTATGCATACATATAAAAACATGTACATAAAACGCTTATAATTTTTAAAGCACCACTTAAATGAAAACGTATATATATAATATATATATATATATATATATATATATATATATATATATATATATATATATATATATATATATATGTATATATATAAATATATATATGTATATATATATAAATATAGTTTTCGTTCATAATGAATAGATTACAGTAAAATTTATACTAATTGCGTAATTACGATAACAGATTAATGAAACAAATGTGATGTCATGTTTGTAACTTAAAAACAACTAAGCAATTACAAAACAAATTTTAATAATTCAAATTACGTACAATTTATCATTTGTTTATTAGAAATTAATTATGAATTTAAATTTCAAATAATATATTTCTTTAAAAAATGATATTTTCTTAGTTAAATGTTGCTTTCATACATTTATTTTTATTTCTTCAAGTAAACTTTTGAAATTGTACTTATTTTCGAAATAAAACAGATAAAATTAAATTTATTGTTTAGCATTTATAACGTGTACTACAAGGAAGATATGACAACACCATCAACAAATTGTTTAAATATTTCATTTAATAAATATGCAGTTGAAACAAACAAGAGATTTTTTTTATAATAATAAGTAGCCTTTATTTAAATAAATTAACGTACCTATATAAAGTGCAAGTGGTACAAAAGAGTGAAAGTATATATAAAAATTGGCACCACATGTGGTTAAGTGAAACCCCGAGAGGAATCGAATGTACCGACCAGCATCATAAATATTTTGCATTTAAAAGGTTTCGGCTGCCACATGTATATTATGTAATTTGATAATATATTAGGTATAAGAAACTTGAAGACAACAAGATCTACATATGTGATTTAAAGACGCAACATACAACAGCCCAGTTAGTATCGTTCTTTTAGCTTCATTATTCAATGTTACAAGAAGAATCTTTATGCTATAGGTAAACTAAATGATAGACTAGAAACACTAGAAACATTTTTAAAAAGTCAAAATTAAAGTATGATTATATATGCTATTTTATGTACATATATTTACTACGGAATAAAATAGTTAACTTTTTGTTTTTTTTAATAAAATTCATAAAATAAAATTTTATTACTACATATGTACGGTCAGATGTAAAATTAATGACACCCTACGCCTGATAGTTATATGACCAGTAATGACGTTCCGAAATAAGAAACGATTTACGCTACCACACATATAGTTGGCGTAGAGACCACGATAACGTCATCATGCTCGTAATGAAAAGTACGCGTGAAGTTTATTTAACAAGAGGAGGTTATGGACTTGATGAACTTTTTTAGGATGATTCTATATAACAAAAATACGCTCTGTATAACTGTATTTTTGTCAACACCTCTTTGTTTCGGAGAGAAAAATTAATAATTTACGTGTCAGACATAAGCTGTATATGCGAACATTTTGGTATGTAGGTAGCTATTGAGCGTAAACCGCGTTGCTACTGAACGGTTTGTTTCTATGTTCGGTATCGATTGTAGGCATCAATTTTTTATTTTTATTAATCTTATTTTCCGTTTTATTAAGAAGTGAAGACATTACGAACATGAAACTAGAAAATAGAGACCTACAAAAGATATTGCATTTCTGTTCCTTTCCAGTGTTTAGAATTATACTTATAGAAACTTGTAAAATAAAGAGTTAGTTGCACTGGATGCACTACATAAACTTATTTCTTCATAATTAACTTCCTAAATATATATATATGAATTTCGTCATTCGCCAAATCAGCTTCAACAGAATATATTCTCTTGTTTCTAAAAATTCCTTATTTCTGTGATTATCCCCATTAATATATTTTTTTTTTGTATAGTACAATATATGTATACAATTTTTAGCGTTGTATAATAAAGTGTTAATAATAATAATAATAAAGTTAAATAAAATAAATAATAAAGTTAAATAAAATAAATAATAAAGTTAATTATCAAATCAGCAACCGTTAGATAATTACATTGATTTCAATTTTTCCCCTATTTTTGCTTTAACCACATTATTGTACTGTAATTTTCGGAAACAAGACTCAAATCGAAAATAAAAAAAAATTCAATGGCTGAGATTAAACTAGAACCAGATCTAGGTTTCCGACACCTTATTCGTATGTGTAGCTTATGAGGAATGTCTTTTAAGTTTTGCATATTGGGAAATAGAGGGTGACACTAATCAAATGTCAGTATTAAAAAGTAATCTCCATCTTTAGTTAACCAAAATCCAAAGTTTCAGTGCGATACGTGTAGTATTGTAGCTACAACGAACTGTCGAGGATGACAAGTTAGTTGAAAAATGGAATTAAACTGGGAACAGTTTCGCGGAATAATTTTTTATAATTATCGAAGACAATTATCCTAACAAGACTGCCTCGCCGAGTTGGTTTCTGTTTTCGGTAATGAAGCACCACATCAGTTAACAATTTCTTGTTAGTATGGAGAACTCGAACGTGGACGGGTTAGTCTTAGCGACGATCCAAGAGGAGGTTTACTAAAAACGGCAGTCACTCAGGAAAACGTGGATGATGTGCGCAAGATCAACAACGAACACTGACATATGACATATCGCCATATCGAAGCATTACTGGAGATTTCAAAGACTTGAATTCAAAAAACTTTGCATAAAGAATTATGTATAAAAAATTAGTTTCCAGTTGGATACCGTATCTGTTGACCGAAGAACAGAAAGTAGTTAGGATGAATTGGTGTCAAAAAACTCTAAATCGCTTCAACGTCGGAAATTCTAAAAACGTATACAATATTGTCAGCGGTGATGAATCTTAAGCCGACAAAAGTCATCCGTTCTCGAAGTGTCTCCAAAAGGATGATTGCGACATTTGTTTCGAAAGCAGATCATGTAGTAACAATTCCTCTACAAGGTCAAAGAACTTACTGCTGATAGGTATACAACCATTTTTTTGCAGCAAGTCATCGCTGAGCTTCGAAAAACCAACCCCGCACGACGAATCATCCCAAGACAATGCATGTTCACACACAGCACGCAAAGCAAGTGAATTTTTAACGCAACAAAACGTCCCGACCTAGGTCCCAACGATTTCTTTACCTTTCCAAAAATCAAGAACGGACTGCGTGGTCAAAGGTTTCAGTCGTCAGAGGGAGCTGTCGATACCTTCGAAAACGCAATTTTGACTGTACCAACAAATGAGTGGAACAACTACTTCCGAAATTGGTTTGAGCGCATGTAAAAATGCATTAATCTTCGTGGAAAATAATTCGAAAAACAATGAAGTCTTTAAAAGCTATCTACTGTTTTATTCCAGTTTTATATGCAAAACTTAAAAGACAACCCATGTATATCTGGCACATTGCTGCGTCGTATGTATGTAGATATTTCTGTGTCAAAAAGAAACTTTTCCTAAGGAATTTGAAAATCACATTTTAAATGCAAAAAGTATAGCAACAGAAAATATACCAACATACAACCATGCTCAGATGTATTAGACACCTCAGGTAAAAACCCTTATTCTCGGTATTATCCAAGTCTGACGGAAATTAACCGTAAAAATAGTTAATGGTATTTACAGAAATGCGTTTTTGAATACCCTAGTTAATCCCCTATTGAAAAGCGTAGGTGGAAAGGGGAAATAGAGGATTTTAGAAATTTAGTGTCATTCTAGCAGTGTGTGAACAACGTGCGTTTGTGAGTTTGTGGTAGAGATCAATTAGATTATCCTATTTTTTCACGTTGTGTCAGTTATTTGTTGAAGAAAAATGCCTAAAACACGCGAGTTGTCAGTAGGGGAACGCGCCCAAATAGTGCTACTGCATTCCCAGAAGTTATCAATAGCTGCAATTGCAAAAAAAAATGTTCGCGATGTGCAGTCCGTACAACCATTAGTCGCTATCAGGAGAGTGGGTCGTTTGTTAACAGACCAAAAAGTGGCAGAAAACCCTGTACCTCGATTAGAGAAGACAGAATTTTGCAAAGACTGGCTCTCAGTGATAGGAAAAAATCGTCGAAACAGCTCGCCAGTGAGCTGAAACAGCGTTATCGCGTAACAGTTTCTGCGCAAACAGTGAGAAGGCGTCTCCAGCGTGCTGGTTTACGAGGGTGTAAAGCGCGACGTAAACCGCTTTTAACTGACGCTCATAAAAAGAAGCGGTATTTATGGGCCAAACAACATGAAAATTGGACAATCGAGAAGTGGTCGAAGATTCTTTCTTCTTCATGACTAATATTCTTATCGTTGTATGCAATTCAGTCTACATGTAACATTAAACAAAATTAATCCTGTCTAAGTGCTAACTTTCTTCTTTTGCCTGGCACCTTTGGGGACTACCTGGGACGCTATACGTTCGGCGTAGGCAAGGGGAAGCTTATGAACTACAATGTATCATTCCCACAGTAAAATTTGGAGGTGGTAGTATCATGGTTTGGGGTTGTATGTCTGCATACGGTGTTGGAGAAGTGTACCTGTGCGATGGACGGATGAATAGCCAACGCTATTTAGCCATGTTGGAGGAAGTACTAGAACCGTCTGTGCTAAAACTATTCGACCAGAATATTCCACAATACATTTTTCAGCAAGATAATGCGCCCTGCCACAAATCGGGAGCTGTAATGCGTTGGTTCGAGGAAGACACAGTGGAGGTATTGGATGCCTCGACGAGTGCGAGCTGTCATTAAGGCCAAGGGCGGAGCGACAAAATATTGATAAATTGTACTATATTACTAAATAACACTTTGTATATAATTTTCACAACAGTTTTATTTTCCTCACCTCTCTTTTGACTAAACTATATAAACTATATACGTATGTATGTACATAAATTCGTAAGGTGTCTAATATATTTGAGCATGGTTGTATATACAACTTTATTAAAAAAAGATTAAAGAATAACATAACTATATGTATATTGATTACGTTTATAATAAATAATTATACAGTATATACTATATATAAATAGCATAACTTCATCGTCTTTCAGAGGTGTTGGGTTCTTATTCGTTCTTGCAGGGGTTTTAGTAGCTTGCACACTTTGAAGGTTCTTTACGGTTCTCTTGTCCGGTCCAGGTTGGAATATACTTCAGTTGTGTGGTACCCGCTTTACCATTACCAGCAGTTAGTCCTGGAGCGTGTTCAAAAGAGGTTCCTTAAATATTTATCCTACAGGATTGATGGACATTATCCTGCCTTTGGTTCGACGTATGAGGGTCTGCTTGTTAGGCACAATTTTGATTCTCTTGGTATACGCAGGGAGAAAGCTAGTGGCGGTTTCCTCTATAAATTAATAAATAATTTTATTAATTCTTCTGTGCTGTCGTCCCAGGTTGATTTCCTCGTGCCTAGTTTTGACGCTAGATCATCGGCAACCTTCTCAAAAGCTAGGGCACGAACCAATGTTCTCTACAAGGCTCCACTGGTACATATGTCCAGAAATGCCAATGTATTATACCAGTATCCCTTTCGTTAATTTGCATCTATTGTTGTCCGTTCAGTTTTTTTTTTAAATTGCTTGGATTACATTATTATAAGTGTGTATATTTTTTTGTTAATTGGATTCTTATTTTTCTTTGTATTACATTAACTGCACCTATTTTCCTTTTTAATTTTATTTTTAAGTGCGTTATGTCCTGTAAATGGTCTGTGTAACTGTTGGGCAATAAAGATTATTATTATTATTAATCAAAAAAAAATATTGAAATAATATGATTTCAGTTTTCTATAGTAGAAACGCAGATATTAATATTTGGTATAATAGCCATTATTGCCAATACAACGTTCTAAACGATGGCTCATCGAATTTATTAAGTTTTCGCATATATTTGTACTACGAAGCACTTTCCATGCTTCTATCTAATTAATCTACTGTGCACATGGTATTTTGTCAATACTGTTCCATTTGCGCACAACCGCGATCCATTAATTTTGAATGGGATTAAGATTTGGTGAACGGGCTGGTCATTGGGTTGCGTTTGAAACAATTGTAGAACAATTTGTGGCGTGCGTACTAGAGAATTATATTACATAAATACTATCGGCCCTTCAGTATATATTGCCCTGACTGTAGGGAGCATTACATCTTCTAAAAGAGAAACATATTCGCTGGCTGAAATTTTTCTCGCGACACAAAGTTTTTTTTTGAATCTTGCGATGTAAAAAAAATGTTTTTTCATCGGAAACAATAACTCTCTCCCAATTTCGCATACAAAAATGAAACCTAAAAAATGCACTTTCGGCACTGTTTTCTTCGGCGGTTGTCGAGAATATATGCAGCACTCGCCGAATTGTTGTTTTACTGAATGTTAATTGCAGTTCCTCTTTTATTACGGTGGACGATGTAAAAGGATTGTTTTGAAAAACGACTATTCAATCGAAGCCTTTAAACTAAAACCGAAGATAGTAAATATTAAAAAAATCAAATTGATTACATAAAAACGAGGGTACTAATTCGAATAAACAATTAAACAAACGTTTACGTTATAAATGGGAAAACATATGGATTAGGGAAATAGTTTATATTCCTTGTTCACATACATAAATAACGGGCTATAAATTAGGTCGGTTATCATCGTCTCTAGTGAACCTATAACACACGAGTTGTTTCGCTCATATTTACGAAGACTATATCTTTCGGAACATCATTTTTGGTTACATAATTAACAGGCGTAGGGGATTATTAATTTTGCATCTGATTGTACATACTTAAAAATTTATATTTGGTTACCTAAAATAAAAATGTAATTGGATTTGCGTTGTTTCGATGTGCATTGTTCTTTCTGGAAGGTAACACAGATTGATGCCTTAATACATTTTCAACTGCACAAAGTTCTATTGGAAGCTTTTCTGACAAATATAATATAATTCTTTTTGGTCCTATCATAACAAATTTTTGATGTTTATTCTTTTTAGGAAAATGTTAACGCCACTTGCTTATGGAATGAAATACGTATAGAGTATTTTAGTCCATATCACTCGATAAGTATGCATAAAGCACTTTCGTACAGAGGCGCCAGATCTGGCAACTATAGTATCTAAACTGACTTCATTTTTCATGTCTTTCCAAAACGAATACAAAGACTTATCTACTAGTTTCTCTGTCCATATATTGTTACCAACATTTTTAAAGGCAGTAACTTCTTTATTATATAATTTGTTTTAATTATCGAAAGTTTGTTGTTTCAGTCTTAAAATATTTTTGTAGTTGATGGCATTGGGGTCAAACATAAATAACCAACAAGCGTTGAAAGTGGACATGATCGTTTTACTTGTTTCATTTCTTTCTTACTTGCTTTAGTACGTGAGCAAAATTGTCCCATTTAAGCTTCTGTCCTTCATTTCTATTTTTAAATTATGTACGCTTTTTTTTCATCAATTTTAAGGAGACCAAGCTCCATTGGTTATATATGTGTTTCGTTGGGATAAAGGGCAAGTGTGATGCGTGGCCATCAACGAAAAGTACCACGAGTAAGTAAACTATAGAAACTCTGACTTGTTGTCTAATCATATGTGGAAAATGTGTTGTTGAAGATCATAGAAGGAACTAGTTTCCCATCGGCGATGGCTGCAAGTAGAGTGTCAGGCATTCGTATTTATTATTATTGAAGGCACTTGTTTGCTTATTACCTTTTCTTGTTAGGTATTTAATATTCAAAGACAAGAAAAACGCACTTTCATCAGTATTAAAGACTTCTCTTTTATTAACTGAAAATGATTTGCTGCTTTACTTCCTCAAATCAATATATAATTTTCTTTTCAGTTAATTCGCTTTAAGGTTTTGTCAAATTGTAAATTATTCTCTGTGTATTTTATGTATATCTTTTCAGAAAGATGCTAATATGCAAATTTTCGTCCTGGACCCCCATTATGTTCGATCGTTCAAGCTTTTTAATCAATATCTGTATAGAATCTAATAACCATTGTTTAGCAGCTGCAAACCCTGCTTCAGCAATTTTAAAATCATTGAATTAAGAGGTTGTCTTCGTCAAGGGTTAATATTGTTTAAAGTGCCATACGTGCGCTTACTGCAAAATTTTTGTTAAATTTACATAGTAAGTCGTACCTGAACCTACGTACAGACTTGCGTATAAATTCAATTAAAATTTATATCACTTTAGAATAACTACCATTATTTTCAGATTATATATTTTATATTATTGAGTAATATGAATCAAGTTGTGAAACTATACTATAATATTCGCATTATTGGATTTAGGTAGAAAATAAATAATAGATAAAACTTTGTTTTCGCAAATAAATCTATTAGTAATTATCAAACAATACTGGAATATATCTACATCTACTAATAATTGAAATACTGTTAATATTATGCTATCATTTATTTTGTTAATAAATCCTTTATACGCAATTCATTTCTCAATATATTAGATTTAATATTAACTATTTCTAGTTCTTGTTTTTTAATTTGATCCTCCAATTCTTGTAAATGAAACATTAGAGGTTTACTTGATTCCTTATTGACACTCTTCTGTTTACTTATTTCACGGTTCATTTCTTTCTTCATATTTATCCACATGTTTAATTCTGAAAGCATGCTTTCCACATCTTCATGTAAATAATTCATTAATTTTCCAAGAGGATTTGCTACTTTGGTAAGAGATTGAATTTGAGATCTTAATTGATTTATTTCTCTATTTGTAGCGTCTCTGTTACGAAAGCCTGCAAATAATATTAAAATGAATTTAAGCAAATATATAAAGTAATTGCAATTTTATAAAAATTGTTTAGTTTTACAACTACAAAAAAAATTAATATCTTAAGCATTATAGTACACCACGTGGATATCAAACACTGATCTGAATATGTATTTTCAACAAATAAATAAATGTTTGAAATAAAATTTAGGTATAGTTTCTTCTCGGTTTTCAGATAAGAATCGCATCTTTATCATTTCTGTTTTGCAAGTCTACGTTTTATCCGCTCTTGCAAATGACATCGTCAGCGCTGCTACTGGTCTCGACGTTGCTGTACCGAAACTCGTGCAATCGATTTAAAAACCAAAGTTTCAGTGCAGCAGCAACAGCAGTCCTGAGGATGTTCCTGCAAGAGCGGATATAACGTTGGCGAGTTGAGTAACACTGTCAGCCCAAAAACCAAGATGAAATTATGGAATATATTTGGTTTCTTATTACTTCGTTAAGAAAATATTTCAATTTATAAAGTTTACCTTCGTTTTCCCAATCAATTTCATTTCTGATTTTAACGTGTTCCGCAACATCATCGTCATGAATTTGTTCCAATATCTGTTCCACAAGATGACCTTTATCTTCTGGAATATTTAACATTTGCTGAATTGGTTCTGGATCTATCTCTACATTTTGTATAACAACTGTTTCTTCCTCATCCAAGTCTTTTACATTATAGTCTTCTACAATAACATTAATTTTGCCCAAAGGAATCATTTCATGTAAAGGAAGCGTCGGTTCTGGTTTTAATCTTGGGGCTCCTGGTCTAGCACTAGATGGTCTTACGCTTGGTGGTCGCAATGAACTCATTGGACGAACTACATTTAATCGTAATTATTTTTTATATTTCGTCTTTTAGACAATTTTAAATGTAAATTTTACTTCCACTAATGCTTATATTTGGCTTAAAAAATATAGTCAGTACCTATGATATGTAATATAAGTTTGTGATAGATAAAGAACTCACAAAAAATTGAAATTAAGAAAGTTAGATACAAATTTACTAAATAAATTATTTCAATTTCATTTATGTTTATAAGATATTGATATAGAAGACATCCACTTTATTTCAAGATAGAAATTTGAGCTAATGTCTATCGATTAATTGATACAATAAAAACAATAGATGGAGAGACGTTTAAGTAATTTTGTAAGCAAGTTCTTCTTGGGTGCAATCTATTCAATACAATACTAAATTAATTAAGAAAAATAGCATATTCTTTTTGGTTTCGTCGTTGGATGAATTGAAAGGTCTAATAACAGTATCTGTTATAAATCATCGTAGGAGAGTTTAAAGATGAGGTCAGCTTCTCACATGTTCGATAAAGCTGATCAAGGCTTTTAGAATTCGCAAATTAGTGCCGATCAAAGAGTATACCTTTTTATCAGAATGTAAAAATGTATTTGAAGTATTTTAATAATCAGGCGGAGTGATTATATTGTCATTAGACCTATAGCGAACAATACAGTGTGAGCAACAATGAGTGACCTGATCCTTCACTTCTTTCCAAACATATCACCTCAATATTTACTTCCTCTTAAAAGTGAAATTAGACAGTGTCTCACTCAATTCTAATAATTATAATAAAAATTGCTAGCTACCATGTAAACAACAAATACTACTGTACAAATTACTTTAAACTGTAATATTAATAAAAATACATTTGGTATGTATTAAAATGTATGCACATATATATATATTAAAGAAATACTTTCTGTACACTGCACGTCAATGAAAGGTTAATGACATGAACATAGAATAGGAAAACTTAGTAGAAATTACTAAACTGCTAACTTCAGATAGAAAAAAGGAAGTAAGTACTGATATGGGGCGTGCGGAAAGTAGTAAAAGATCATGGTTGCTCACTCGTTATACACGTACGCACTTACGAGGGACTTCTAGAAAGGTCACGAAAGGATTTGAGAGTGTTCGTAAGAACATTCGTGATACAGGCATATACGACAGGTTCATATTTGCAGCAGGCATCGTGCATCGGAAATCATTGATAATACTAACTTTAATACGTGCAAGTGTTTTGAGATTATTTATTCCCATAATTATATGTAAATGAGACATTCAGTTGTATTTATTGTAAATAGTAAGTTAAGAAAGTTTCTATTATATCCACGTTTGATATATTTTCAAAGACATAACAACATGAACGTTTTAATGATTATGTTGCATTTGTTTTGCAACACGAACACTATTAAACGAATGCAGCCGAAGTTATGTTCAAGTAAAATTGTATGTATGTTTTTAAAGGGAAAATGTTGCAAATACTCCACAAACAGTGCAGTTTATGTTTTATGTAGACGTATGTTTAATTAGTGCGTGAAACGAATTTTGTTGAAAATTTATTCTCGGTACCTTTTTGTAAACGTTTTATATATAAACAAATAAATAGAAATTAAACCACTTGGTAGAATTATGCTGAATTTAAAGTGTAATTGAAAAATGTATGTAAAAATCGTACTTTTAACAGAATGTTACATGTTATGGACATGTACAAAAAATATACAGTGGCTTTGTGGTTGAAATGTAAGAAGTGCTTTGTTTTTCTTATCTATTTTTCTTGGGAAAAATCATGAACTAAATTAGATATAACTGATTTAGAGCATTTAAATATTTTCTAAAGGATACTATTTTAAAAAAATGACAGATGACAACGGCATAGTCAACCTGATTATTTTTCGCGGATATAGTTGCAACACCTTCTTCTTATTACTACGAGTCGAAACCGATAATAATACAAAATTTGAAAAATCATTATTTGTGATCCTAAATACAATATGTATTCTGCATTATTTACGATAAAGTATTCTAATAAGAAAAGCGTTGAATAAGCATTCAAATTAAAATAGAAGATATGAAAACAAATACGTTCGTATATCTGTTACAGCGGATATAATCCTGGTAACTTAAAATTTTTGTATAAAATTACTACCAACATGAAAATGCATCATTATATATAACAAACTAAAATAAAAAGTACTAACGCAATTCCCACTTGTTACTACGTTATCCGTTCTACAGAGTTAAATATTTATAATCTATGCTACGTTTGGAATAAAAAGAGTTACGACTATAGTAAAACAAAGTACTATGCTATAAGATATTGAAAATATTTAATAAAACAAGCAGTGAAGCAGTTATTTAACTATTTAGATATAAAAGCATTGAATTGTAAAATATTACCCACAACACAAAAAAGAACATGAATAGAAAACAATACTAAACCTAATCTCCTAGAACTTTAAAATTGATATTTTCAATAAAATTGACTGTTAGTGTTACAAATATAGCATTTCAATTTGGAATGTTCAGCTTTGAAGAGGTAGACTTATACTAACCTGCTACGTTATCTTTTTGAATAGATATATTATTCTCTTCTAACGTCTCTAATTTATTAGGTATTATTTTTTTTAAATCGCCACTTTGTGGTCTTGCTGATTTCGGTCTATCACTTCTAATTCTTTTTTGACTTTCTTGTCCACGTTCAGATTCCTTTATTATTATTTCTTCAACATTTTTTTGAATATCTACTTCTTTTTCTTCATTCTTTTGTGATGGCATAGCTTCTGCAACTGCAACATTTTCTTCAATCTTTTTCGACTGATTAGGGTCAATATTATTTAAATTGTCTATTGTTTTAATTTCTTCTTTTTTAGCGAGACTTTCTACTATTTCTATTTCTTTCTTACCCACATCATTTTTGCTTTTTTTCTTATTTCTTTCTGGATGTTTAATATCGCGTTTAGATTCCCCTTTCGTTTTTGATTTTTCTAATTTCGTGGTTTCTGTTTCATGTTTTTTTCCACGTACAGAATCTTTATTCTTGTCATCCTTTATATTTATTTTTGGTGTTTTTTTAGTTTTATCTGTTAGTTTAGATTTTGTATTTGTAAGTTTTTTTACATATTCTGTACTATCTATTTTTTTGTCAAGGGCAAACGCTAAAGCCTGCAATAATTTATTTGTTTCTGTAGGTTCCAATCCCGCAATAACTTTTGTAGGTTTTACTTTTAAATCAATTTTCGTTACTGTTTCTATAATAAATAGATTATTTTGAGTATGTGTAAAACATAATTTATAACTTACTCATTGCTTCAATTAATTTCGTCAAAAAGGCAATTTTGGCATCTTTGTCTTTTACATTGTCAGAAATTAATTCACTTTCCGTAAACAGACCCTTTAAAAACCCAGTGTCTCTTACAACCGCGGTTACTATATCATGGAGAAACCGAAACGGTGGCTTCTTAAGTAATTTTTCTGATAATACGGGCTTTGATATATGCTTCCCTAATAATTTTTGTGTTTTTTCAATTAATTCTGGTTTTACTTCTTCTGACATTATTTATCAAGTTTACCGATAATCATTTATGTTTGTTTACATTCTAAATCGTTACCATGGCATTAGCCAAAGTTTCGTTTTAATTACAACATAAAATATTCATAAATTCATAATATACAGTGCTTTTATTTTCAGATTGGCCACAGATTTTTATATAACGATTTATATGCGACTGTAATGAAATTTTTAAGAAAAATATATTTTATTCGTACTTAAGAACCGATGAAAAACTCAACAAACTGTAATCATAATAATGTATGTAAACACTAGTAATGCCTCACTCCTTTTTTGCTTCTTACACATTTTGCTAGTTTATTAGACATGTGAATCAGTAATAGCAAATGCTATATTATCTCGGGTACCTAAAATCTGTTTTTGAACAACATTATTTTTGGGTATTTTTATATTTATATTTTGGCTTACCATACCCCGCATGTCCGATAAGTGATACAAGAACATTAGCATTATCTAGAAACTCTTTAACTCATACTATGTAAACACGCATTGTCCTGCTGGCAAATGTCATTACGCCGGTTATAGTACATTATTGATGTAAAGAATCCTATTTAATTTCCTTTGAATAACTACTAGAAGAGACCCACTTCCATTGCAGATAGCCTCACATCATCACACATTGAGTAAGGGATATATGTCGTTGCATACATAATACAGTAAATAATAACCCACAAACAAAATTAGAATCTTTATAATTTACATTTTCATGTGGCTTATTTAAAAGAGTGTCTGAAATATTAGGAAAGTTTTCACGCAATCTTGTTGCTTCTGAGTTAAACCCAAGAGTCAAGCCTAAATATTGGTAATATAAAGTGTACTTAAATGATACAATCTCTCCATATACCTGCAGTGCTACATTAAGCATCACTTATCTTTTAAGTGTAAGTAGTATAAACGGACATATAATTCGCAGATCTTTAGATTTTTTCCTTAAAATTGTGTATGCTAGTCATTTTAGTTCTCAATAAATCAACTTCCTTTAAATACAATCTTTTCAAGCTTAATTCCCGAATTTTCTTTTATATTTCTTAAATAGGTTTAATAAAACATCGTTTATAATACAGCTACATAATTACAGGCAATCAAAAAAAATGAGGCATGTTGACGGCATATTTAAAAAAATATTTTTGTACAACAAAGTTACCTTTTTGGAAAAGAAATTTATCATTTTTTACAGTTCGATTAGCAACTGGTTTTCATACAAGCGTATTCTGGATATTTCCGTGTTAATGGTAGAATATCTAGCCCCTAAATATTGGCAAGATATGAGGTACTTTAATTGATAAATCCCTCTATATATCTGGGGTGCAGCGATTTTAAAAACGTAAATGTCAACTTTTAAGTGTAAGCAGTACAAATAGGCATAAGATAAAAATGTCATTATGTTGAGGCCAGTACATTGAGCAGGTATTGAAAATTTGAAAAATATGAATATAAAATGCAACTTGTACCAGAGTAAATGTTAACCAAATTGGTTTTCCAAACCATGCAATGTATTTTTACTCGGTTTATTATTCCGGTACCTATAATGCAGAGTAGCCAAAACAGGCTTGAAAAGCACCTTTTATTTATAATTATGTTATGTATTTGTGCAGTATATAATATATATATATATATATATATATATATATGTATATATATATATCTTTTCCTTTACAAGTTTATCAACGCTAGATAAAACAAAATATTACATATTATGTAATATTTGAAGAATAAAAGAGAAATATGTAGGTGATCGCTTTATATGTATGTAGAGCGAGGTTTGAAAAGAAGAAGTCCAAATATGTACCTTAATATACAATACATACGTACACAAGTTACATACAAAGCTTTTTATTCGATCGTAATTATTCAAATTCTTCAAGTTGAAAATTTGTGAAATTTCTAAATGTAAAATAGAAAATCGTAATTGTACCGTATTATTGACAGATAGGTATTTTGTTAACAAATGTACACTACCGATCATATTTATTTGCCCACCCTTAGTTTTAGCCAAAATTATTAAACTATCAAATGTGTACTGAAAAATTATTTATTTCACCAATATAAAAGTGTAAAATAAAAATAAAATAGTTACATTTTTCTTATATAAAAACTTTATCATTAATTATTATTAAATTTTGCTCTCATCGATGTGCCCACCTTTATTTTTGATAATTGCGGCACATAACCGCGGCATCCTTTCAATTAATTTTTGCAGTGTATCTTCTGTAATTTGTGCCCAGGCTTCTTGAAGTTGTTCCCACAGTACAGTGGTGGATGATAGAGTACGTTCTCGAACTTTCCGGTCCAATTCTTCCCAAAGAAGCTCTATTGGGTTCGGATCAGACTTTGAGCTGGCCATACCATTATAGAGATTTGCCCTTGTTCTTCTAGTTGACGCAAGTAATCGCCACACAATCTAGAAGTGTGTTTCGGATCGTTGTCCTGTTGAAATACAAAGTTTTCGCCAAGAATCCTTAGTCTTGAAGGAACAGCGTTATTTTCTAAAATTTCC
The DNA here is from genome assembly GCA_031893035.1 of Dermolepida albohirtum. Lineage (NCBI taxonomy): Eukaryota > Metazoa > Arthropoda > Insecta > Coleoptera > Scarabaeidae > Dermolepida > Dermolepida albohirtum. The sequence continues at coordinate 249,385 of JAVIWB010003072.1, forward strand.
TTGTAGCCATCTTTTCTTAGGATTCCCTCAATCTTGACGAGATCGCCTACAGATCTTCCACCAAAACACCCCCAAATCATTACTGAACCTCCTCCATGTTTTACGGTAGGCGCAATACATTCTGGCAGTACTCTTTCTCCTGCGGATCTTCTTACGAATATACGCCTTTTAATACCGAAAAGTTCAAACTTCGAGTCGTCTGTTCACAACACATTATTCCACTGATCAATCGTCCAATTCTTATGTTCTTTAGCCCAATTTTTTCGTTTTATCTTGTTTTGCTTTCGTAGTAGTGGTTTTTGCAGAGCAATTCTTCCGTATAAACCCGCTTACTTTAACCTTCTATGTACCGTGGACACGCTAATTGGTTTAGCAGGCGCTCTATTCATTTCAGCAGCAATTTCTGGTGCTGTTTTTCGTCTATCGCGTCTACTTATCCGTATTAGATGCCGGTCTTCTGCAGATGTTGTCGCTTTGTGTTGTCCAGATCTTCTTTTGTTGGAAAATTTACCACTTTCTTCAAATTTTTTAACGTTATAATCAACGGTTCTGCGATTTAATCGTAATTCTTTGAAATTTCGCGATTACTTTTACCCGTACGATGATACGCAATTATCATAGCACGCACTTCAACAGATAATCCCTTCGTCTTCGACATTGCATTAAAATATTCACAATAGCTCTTTATTTCACTGTTTTCGCAATAAAAGATGAACGATGACTGACGAAATTTATTTTCCTTTTTGAATAACACATCCTAATATTGTAATTAGTTAGTACAATAACACAATATTGGTAATACCTTTCGGAAATGCAGGTAAAACTGTTAATACTGTAGGGATTAGCCTACAGTCCCTGGCCAAATTATTAGACGCACTGAAAGATTTCATGTAAAATATGAATTACCGAGTGATATTGTACCGTTTTATTATTTTATATTGATTTGCTTTTTAGTTTTATATTACTCAATCAATTACCTGTTTATTTGACATAAATAAAACAGCATTAATTTAGAAAAGCATAACTTTATTAGGTTTTAAAGAAAACTAAAATTAATGTTAGTAAACTTCAATATTTAGTTGAACCACCTTTAGCCGCTGTCAAAGCTTTAATTCTACGCGGCATGCTGTCAATGCAAGACTGAACTGTCTCCTGCAATTGAGGATGATGATTCCATATGTAAATAATCTTTTCTAGGAGCTGCGTTTTGTTAGTTATCACATCCTTAGCCACTTCTCTCTTCATCAGCTCCCACACATTTTCAATCGGGTTCATGTCCGGGCTATTACCCGGCCAATCCAATAGGGGGATATTTTTTTCCGCCAAGAAAGCTTTAACAGACCGAGCAGTGTGACAGGGAGCTCCATCTTGCATGAAAGTGAATGGTTCCCCATTTGGAAACCATTCTCTGAGCTGCGGAAGCAACCGATTTTGTAAGACTTCTTTGTACTGGTCTTGCCTCATTATTCCTTTGACGACGTACAGCCGTCCAGTGTCCTTGCCGCTGATGACTGACCAAATCATGACTTTGGCGGGATGTTTAACCGTCGGGATGACACAATCAGGATGATACTTTTCTCCATGACGACGACGCACATACTGAGCTTTGTTCTGCAAAATTTCGAATGTGCTTTCGTCACTGAAGCAGACTTGTAAAAAATAGGAAAAATATATAAACTTCCATGTTTATTTGCTTTATATAACTCAAAATGATAATAATGCATCAATCTTTGATTAAATTGCTGTATCTTATCCAGAAGTCCACATCTTTGTCTTGCCATTGCTTGGCCCACTGCAGGCGCTTTGCTCTCATTGCAGCTGTTAACTTGGGCTTCCTGGCGGGGCGACAGGCCTTGAAGTCTAATTCTTTCAATTTTCTTCGAACAGTGCGTTCAGAAACATAAACGCTAGCACCCTCGAGTTGTGATTTTATGGCCTTTGTGGTAGCAAATCTGTTTTCTAGACAAATTTTCTGCAAGCATTTCTCTGACCTTGCAGTGAAAATTGGTTTCCTACCGCATCTTTGCTTTCTTTTCGGGCTTAATTCCTCCCCTGACTCAATTTTCGTTTTTATGCGTCGTACACTAGCTTCAGAAACGTCCAATCTTCGCGATATTTCTCTGTTTGTAAATGTTTTCGCAATTACAAGGGCCTTTACTTCAGCTCTTTTACCTGGTGAAAGATCGCCTTTTCGACCCATAATTAAAATTGTCAAATTAATTTTTTAAAGCACTGAATACAAAATGAACCAATTACCGATTAGTATAAAACTGCTAAACAAACAACCACAGTTTACACAGCCACAAAAACACGTCCGTACCTGACTCGATTCCTTTCGCGACTAATACAGATTTGTACTTGTTTACGGTCAGGTACCACTTTGTCAGCACAGTGTTGCCATATGTTAAAAATAAATACAAATATGTAGTCCACACCAATTCTCGTAAATAAAAATCAATGATATTGTAGTTGAAATATACCATTGTTGCATAAAAACACCCCATAAACATAAAATTATTAAAAAAATACAGTGCGTCTAATAATTTGGCCAGGGACTGTATATAATATTTATGGTATTTTTCCAATTTATGACACCTTTACGATATATCATAAACAATTTAAGATTTTCGTAGAAATTCATATGGAATTACTTCCACTAATAATATTGTTGAATAATTATTATAGAGTTTTCGAAAGATAATCCGTATTTCAGGAAACACATAAAATTGGGATGGGCAAATAAGTATGACCGGTAGTGTACAGTCAATCACAAAAGTGTTCGTACACGTGCAAGTTTAATATCATCATATATGTGATAAAGCATATTTACTCATTTAACAATGTTAAAAAAACAAAAACTTCTGATAATAATATGAAATCTGTTATTATTTACAACTACAAACGAATTTGTTAAATAATCTAATGTCACAAAAGTTTTTGTAAAAAATCTTTCATTAACGATGTGTACTTACCTATACGCTCTATTCTTTACAATAGGTAACTATCAACGATGCTTAATGAGAAGTCTCTTACTGTTCTACTCATCTACTATAACTAATTTTTCTTGACATTGTCTTTATTATTTCGTAATGTACTTTGTATCTAGTATCAAATTCCATCTGTACAGACTATATCCTCAGTTCATTTATCCATGAATTTTAACTTTTTTGGCTTGTAATAGTTCTGATTGCGCTCATTTAGAATCTTTAAACGCCTATTTCTTACAATGTACAACAGTAGTTCACGATATTTTCAATATTTTTTTCACACTTATTTGGTAAATTTAGCTATTTGGCCTAAGGGTTTTATTTTCTTTGTGGAGTGTACTAATTCGCGCGTATTAACAGACATGTGTTTATTTCTACAGCTCATCTTTGTAAAAGCACCAAATGCTTATTTTTAACAAATACGTGATAATATGAAGAGGATTTACCAAATTCGTTCTCAATTTATGGCTTATAATAGGGACCTATGCATGTTGATTTATATATTATTCATATTGTTAAATTTTTAAACAAGAAATTTATAAAACAAAGAAGTGAAAATAGGTAGTAATTAAAATTAATAAATAAATAAAATTAAAGTTAAGTTTGACAATGACAGTAATATTATTAACATAATGACAATGACATTTCTATTCTTTTCTAACATGAAAAATCTATCGATCTTTAACTCTTAGCCATTTTACCCCAAACATATTTTTCATATGTTCTCTATTTTTAGAAAATCATTTATAGTAGTAAGTTCTGATTAAAAATATATCTCTATGCAATATACAATATAAAAGAAAATAGAAAACGTAACGTGAAATATGAACATAAAAAACTTATCTTAATCTTAGAAAAACACTACATAGTTTTGTTTTCTTTATATTCATATTTTAATTTTTACTGTGATTTTGTGAGCACACAATAGATGCCACTTTCGTATTTTAAATTTAGATGATTATAGGTTAGAACTGGGTACAGTTTTTCTATCTATATTAAAGTATAAATAGGGATATAAATTAATGCATTTGAATATAATATCAAGCCTACTTAAGCTAAGACCTATACGACATTAAAAGGAAAAAATTGTAATTGTTTTCATCATAGTTTTGTAAGTCTTAATTTTTTTATTTAATTTGTATATTCAAAGATTATGAACCGAAGTGTTAGACGTTTTCTCGATATTATTAAACTAAAGCAACTACAATCAAGATATATTCATGTAACAGCTAAAGTGTTATCTTATGAAGGTGAAGGCAAAACAACAGTCAGTATTTTAAATAGTGAAGAGGGTATTAATTTGATGATAAATGGATTTAGTCAAGCTGGTTTCAGACTAAATAATGATATGACTATATTGGGACCTATGGCTATATTTCCAAGATCTGTATTATCATGGAATATTAAAGACGCCCAAGATATAAATGAAGATTCTTTAAGTTTATTTACCGTATTAGAACCAAAAATTGATATTCTAGTAATTGGAATTGGAGACAAAGTACAAGACTTAACTTTTCACAAAAAATTATTCCCATTTTCTCAAAAACACAAAATTAATTTGGAAGTACTTTCAACAGATCAAGCATGTTCCACATTTAACTTTTTAAATGCTGAAGGACGTTACGTTGCTGCTGCGTTAATACCACCACAGAAAATCGAGTCCACAGATGATGATGTACTTAAATCAAAATTAAAATATCAGAACTTATATGAAATAGACTAATGTTAGATATATGATATAGGAAATTAATAATGTATTGCATGCCTAATAAGGTATGTCATTTATTTGAAGTATGTAAATAAATATTGTTCAGTTTGTGAAGTATACATTGTATTATTAATTTATCATTAAAAGATGTTTAACTAATTATCCATCGGTACATGTATGTTTTTCGTTACCAGTTAAAAAATGCGATATATTAAGGTTAATCCATGCTTTTTTTTGCCCAAAAATTAAGATACTTAAATTGATTTGAATCACTCATTCGCGCTATTATTTAAATTTTTTTATTTCTTAGTACCAACTGAAATTTTAATTTTTAATGGTACCTTTGACACTAATGAAAATATAATATATAATCTCTTTTTGTATAAAACTAATGTTAATTTTAATAATTTATGTACGTTATTTTGATAACAATTTTTTTAATAAGCCAAATATTTCAGACACTTAATTTGCGTCACTAACTTATTTACATTGTACAAAATATGAAACTATTGACTTAACTGGCAACTATGAACGCATGCGTATGTATAATTCGTTATTAATTGGACCGCGCCTGAAATCTAGTCCATCCACCATTTTGTTTATGTCGGTGATAAAGCGGTTGACGATATTCAAGGGGCGTAGGTAATGTATTTTGATAAATAATTATACTACACACACATCATGTATTTATGTCTTACGAACTGCAAATAATTCTTATATATAGGTATTTCAAATGTATACATAAAATTCGTTCTATAAACTTTTCGACTAGAACTTTCATTTTCAAAGTGGCCAAAGTTTCTAAGAACAGCGAAATATTTCAATATGATATACATTACTGTATTTGTAAACAGATGTCATATTTATGATAGTGGTAAATTTGATTTTTAAAATTATTTTATTTAAACATATAATTTGGTATTTATATTTTTAAGTAGCATTAATAGGTTTCATATATACTATTTTTTTTAAGGACATGGATTCAGATACTATAATCTTGAAGACAGAGCCTACAGATGAACTTGAAATAAATGGAAGTCGAACTGAGTTAAGAATAGTCCCTCTATTACATGTTACAAATTCTGATAATGTTATAACTACATTAGAAGTAACAACTGACACAGATGGAAATTTTAAAATTAACACAATTGAACAAAATGACAGTATCGGTGATGTTCAAAGGTAGGTTTGTCTATTCTCCCATGTAAATTATGTTTTTCAATTACCAGTTAATCTACTATTCAATAAGTTTGATAGCCATTTGGTTGTGTCAGTTAATTTTTTTCTTTTTAAATGTTTTCTGTTTATTTTCTTATTTCAAAATAAAACATGAAATATGGCTTATGAAATTCCAACTTAATAGCAATTGTTATTAAATAATTCTTATATTATTTTTATTTTAGTTTATTGTAACAAAATTTTATTTTTTATATTAGCTCTATTGATACATACAAATATTTTTTTCAAAGGGAAATTGAGCTTGAAATGGAGGCAGATGAATATGTTGAAGACAGCAATATACAGTACTCAATGGAGGAGCCATTGCTTCAAGAAGAAGCAGATGATGATACAGAAGAAGAACCTGAAGATGTTGATCCTGACGACCCAGATTTTGAAATTGAAGATTATAGAAATGTAAAAACTGAAAAAGTCGAAGATGAAGAAGAATACATTTGCCATATTTGTAAGAGAAGTTATAAAACACCAGCTGTAAGTAAGCTAATACTCATTTTTTGCATCATTTTCTTACCTTTTATTGTAGTAATAAAGTAAAATTGCATTTTGTTAATAATTATGTCTTATTTAGAATTTTATTTTAAATTTTTTTTTATTTTTAAATTAGAATATTATTTTGTTCATTCTAATTTATGATAGTTACAAATATTTTCATGAGATACTAAAATATCAAAGAAAACACACTGTGAGTGTTTGGCTTTCGACGGTGTAAGTCTAGTATGTACTTTGTTTTTGTGCGGATTCTGCTGTGGTTCCAGGTGCGACACTGTGATTATTATCTACTGATGAAAACTTAGTTCTCAAAATACGTAAACAGAATATGAAAATTATTGTGAAAAGGGGTTATGTTAACCATAATTGATTAATCTCTTATTATTCCTGGAAATCTATTAATAAACCAACTTTGTTATGCTGTTAGCTACCAAAGTTTTCATTATGATGTTTATACTTTCAGATAAATTATTGATAGTTTCTAAATCAGTTTTTATAGAATGCCTACAATCTATTACACGCATTTATAATGCATTCTTGAATGAAGTTTTTTAGATTACGTGCTAACTTTTTAAATAAAATTATATAACTAATTGACATATATTTAATCTTACCACCTATTTGAAAATATACGGCCAAAAAGAGGAAAATATTGGAAAAAAATTTATTTAAATTAAAACATTAAATTATTTATATATATATATATATATATATATATATATATATATATTTATTTATTTCTGTATCCAGAGCATTATGTTATGTCCAAATCATACCCATTTACATTACATTTTGCGTCCGAAACTATGGGAAAAAATGTATTTAAATTAAAATATTTAATTATTTATAATATAGATATTTATAAATATATTCAGAGCATTATGTTACGTCCGCATCATACCCATTTACATTACATCGAAACTATCTTACGTCTGCATATCGGACGTAAAATAGTTTTCCAGTGATATCGTAAGTAAAATAGGAAGCACGCCAAGCCGATTTAATTCTTTTAATTAATTACCGTTTAACCAAACTACATATGTCTCGTAACTTTGGATTATAAACAAAATATAAATTTGTCATGCGTAAAAGCAACTTAATTACGTCCGTTTATTGGCAACATCGCATTTGATAGGATGTGTTTCTGTTTTTTGTAGGTGTCTAGTGTCAATTAGAAGCGCTGTTTTGTGTATGATTTAATATTCCAGAAATTGTGTTCTTATTTTAAATTGAAAGTTTTTTAAGCTAACTTATGAATTATAATATTATAACATATAGGTAGGTAATTAATAAATTACTCAATTCATTAACACCAAGAATACTCTCTCTCTTTTTTTATTTAGATTGATATACATAAATAAATAAAACACTTTATCTAAATTTCATACTATATTATATTGGGTTGGCAACTAAGTACTTTCGGTTTTTACTGATAGAGAGCGTTGCTTTATTTTTTGTATAACGTATGTTAGTGCTGTACTTTACCGTTTGTCGCGTGATACTAGTCACATTGACGTAACTTCAGAAGCAAGTAGTGCGTGATTTTTATTAAAGCTATTATTTGTGGGTTAATTTTAAATGGAGTGCAGAAACGAACATTTTCGACATATTTTACTATTTTATTTCCGTAAAGGAAAGAAAGCTGCTGCGGCTCACAAAAAGATATGTTAAGTTTATGGTGCTAATTGCTTAACAGAGCGCACGTGTCAGAATTGGTATAAAAAATTCCGTTCTGGAGATTTTTCCCTCAAAGATGAGCAACGTTCTGGTCGGCCTACTGAAGTTGATGATGACCAAATCAAAGTCATAATTGAAGAGGATCGTCATATAACTATTCGAGAGGTTGCGGAGAGGCTACATGTATCGCACACAACAATTGAAAAACATTTAAAATGTCTTGGGCTAGTTAAGAAGCTTGATATTTGGGTACCTCACGAATTGAAAGAAATTCATTTAACACAAAGAATCAACTTTTGCGATATGCACCTTAGACGAAATGAAACCGACCCTTTCTTAAAAAGAATCATCACTGGTGATGAAAAATGGGTCCTGTACAGTAACATAGTTCGAAAACGATCATGGAGCAAACACGATAAACCAGCTCAAACCACATCAAAAGCTGAATTGCATCCAAAAAAGATCATGCTGTCAGTTTGGTGGGATTACAAAGGTGTTGTGTTTTCCAAGGAAGCAAACGACCAATTCTGATGTTTACTGTCAATAATTAATAAAACTGGACGAAGCAATCAAAGAAAAACGGTCAGAATTGTCAAATCGGAAAGGTGTAGTTTTCCATCAAGATAATGCAAGGCCTCACATATCTTTGGCAACTCGTGGGAAACTATTGGAGCTTGGCTGGGAAGTGATGCCACATCCCCCATACAGCCCTGATCTAGCACCATCTGATTACCATTTATTTCGAAGTTTGCAGAATTCTCTGAATGGTAAAACTTTCACAAATGACGATGACCTTCACTCGCACCTGGTTCAGTTTTTTGCTGATAAGGACCAGAAATTTTATGAGCGCGGAATCATGCAGCTGAAAGAAAGATGGCAAAATGTCATTGAGCAAAATGGAAAATATATAATTGATTAAAAACTATTCTTTGTTTAAAATAAAAGTGTTTTATTTTATACTACAAAACCGAAAGTACTTAGTTGCCAACTCAATATGTTAACTGTGACTAGTCTCGTCTGTTAGGACATTATCGAGCAAGTTAATATATAATATAGTGTGAAATCTAGACACAGCGTTTTATTTATTTCTTAGTATAATGGAATTTCACAAAGTAACGACCTCAACAATAAATTATTTCATATATATATATATATATATATATATATATATGTATATATATATATATTATCACATGGTATACTTCAAAGTTAATGGGTTAAAGGTAATTATAATACACTTAATTTTCAGATAAAATGACAGCCGTTACAAAGAAAGAAACCCAATTATCTTTTCCCTTTTTTTCCAAGTGACGTAAGTATTGTTAATATTTATTGTTTATTAATATTTGTTTATTAATATTTGCATTAATTGGAAACCTTAAAAAATAAATAAGAAAAATAGATGACGAGCGATAAATAGTCGCTTATTGTTTCTATTTATTTGCTATTTTTTTCTATTTATCTAAAAGTAATGTCGATAATAGATACTAACTTTGCATGATAGCCTGTTCTTTTTTAGTGAAAAGAGAAAAGATAAAAGGTCTTGAAATAGACTTTTATCATCTCTAAATTCATTAATTTCAAACAGCTTGGAAATGCAATAGTTATAAATACTGAAACGGTTTAAAAGTAAGCTTATTAAATTTCATACATTCGGCATGAATATGTTCATGTTCTATTTTTAACAATATATAACATATCACAGTTAAACAATTTGTGCAAAAAATCATTTCGAGTTATAGTTTGATAGATATATTGGGTCTGGGAAAAAGTTCGTGGCGTTTTTTCAGTAAAATTCAACTGGTCCCCGCATGGCGCGTGGACGAATTCATTTAAACCGAATATGCTGCATTATTATCGACAATGTTTCGCCATTTTTTTGGTAGATCCATGATCCCATCGGTGAAAAACTTCTGTGGTTTCTGGTCGAAAAACTGAATCAAGTAGTTTTCACAGGCTTCTTTTGAAACCAACTTAATTCCATTGAGAGAGTTCTGCAGAGATCGAAACAGATGATAGTCAGAGGGTGCTATATCCGGACTGTAAGGTGGGTGCATCAAAACTTCCCAACCAAACTCTCTCAATTTTTGACGGGTCATCAAAGAAGTGTGTGGTCGGGCGTTGTCATGATGGAAGACAACACCTTTCCTATTAATCAATTCGGGCCGTTTTCTTTCAATCGCCTGGCGTAATCTCTCTAGTTGTGCACAGTAGAGTTGAGAATCAATCGTCTGACCAGTTGGAAGTAGCTCGTAGTGGACGATTCCCCTCCAGTCCCACCATACACACAGCATCACTTTTTTTGGCGTCAATGTTGGCTTAGCGAACGCTTGTGACGGCTCACCATCCTTTATCCACGATCTTTTACGCTTCCGATTATCGTACGTAATCCATTTTTCATCTCCGGTTATTAAACGTTTCAGAAACGGCTCGATTTCATTCCGTTTCAGCAGCGCATCGCAGATGTTAATTCGGTCAATCATGTTTTTCACGCTCAACTCATGAGGAACCCATACGTCAAGCTTTTTTTTGTAACCAGCTTTGTGTAAATGGTTCAAAACAGTTTTGTGGTCAATGCCTAGCTCCATGCCAATATCGACACTGCTGATATGCTTATCTTGTTGGACTTTTTCAAGAATTTCATCAGATTTTTCAGTGATTGGACGACCGGAGCGTGACTCATCTTTCACATTGAAATTTCCAGAACGAAAGCGAGCGAACCATTTCCGCGCAACAGATTTCGATAAAGTACCTTCACCGTACACAGCACAAATTTTATCACAAGCCTGCGCAGCGTTCTTCGCCTTATCATAATAATATTGCAGAATATAGCGAAATTTCTCATTATTCTTCTCCATTTTCAAGTGCGAATAACTTTCCAACCACTGCACCGATTACAATGTTTCTACGCTCAAACTAACGTTCGGAAGGTCATCTAAAAAACGAGCCCTCGATGGTGTCGCTGTGACTTGTTGTTCTTTAGTTATCGGCAACCAATGCCATCTATCGGGAAAAACGCCACGAACTTTTTCCCAGACCCAATATAAAGCGCGAGATTAGACACTTATGTTATAGCCAAGGGAAGATTAGAAATATAAAAATGCTTATTTTTGAGCAATATCTTTATTAAAATTATTCACTTTTTTAACGTATTAAACAACGTTTCGACATATATCTTATGTTTTTTCGAGCTGAAATTATTTATCTTTTAATAGTCATACACTATAGTTCGACTAAGATTCGACTAGGTTCGACTGGATGCCCAATAATAATCGTGCTGTTTGTGATGTCATTCATATTGGAAGTTCTGCATTCTCACTTCCTCGCTGACACATATCAGTCAATTTTCACCTGCACAATTATTTTAGTTGAGATATAACTTAAATTATATAACATTGATTACATTATACAATCATAAAACATATTGCTAAACTTTAAGAAATAGCTTTCTAAGTTAAGTGACCTAATGTCATAAAGAATATTTAGCTGACCTAGATACAAAATGTGTGGATAATAATTAAAATATATTGACATTTAATGTACGTATTAGCAACAAAATGCTTTGAAGGACATATTAAAAGTAAGATAATATCTCGACTCATGTAACTTCGAAGGTAGGTACTCAGAATATTAGATAATGTATTTTACAATTGCATAATATAATTTTACTTAAGTACAGATTGAAAAAGACAAAAGATATATGTGTCAAAACATGGCTTAAAACGTAATTATAAAGATATTGTTAAAAGGTAACATTTTTATATTTCTAATAATCAATGAAGAGCCTTTCAACATAGTATTAAAGAAAGATGTGGAAGATATCTGTGTAGCATATTTTTTTCTAATTTAATCAGAAATTTAAGCTGTAAATTATTATTTGAAAAAGAAAAACTAAATTTCTTTGTAATGTATTTTTTAGAATGTATCATCATATGTATCTATAGATGATAGTGATGAAGACCTAACATACAATGCAGAATCAAATGTAGATGACAGAGATGAGAGACCAACACGCCGTTTTGCTTTCACACAATAGCCGTGTTTAGATTGTTTAATATAAAAGAAAATGAGATAGAGCAGCTTGCCACAGGGGTCCATAAAATTTCTGAAAGATTGGCAGATATTTATAAGACAGCAAAGATCCCAATGTTATTACTTTTAATGTATGGCGGAAAAGCAATGAATGATAAACTTGACTTAGAAGAAAATTTATTAAATGGTGGTGACAAAGAAGAAGATAAAAACAGTGATCAATATAATGAAGAAATAAATGAAAATGAGTAATTTAATTTTAATTACAACAAAAAGAAAAAACTAGCAAAGTATGTTTAAATAATTTGTAACCTGAATCTATAGATCCTTCAAAAAAGAAACTTGGTCCCATTGGATTGTGACCCTAAATAAGGTATTAAAGCAGTATTTCAAGGAACAAATAAGAAAAACTAACCCTCCAAAGAGGAGAGAATGTTGCGATTTATTAAATCAGTATCCTGAATTATTAAGTAATAAATTGTGGGTTAAAATAGGGGCAAAAAGGAACTTAGACTAAGAAATATGTTTATAGTTTTCTGTAGTAATAATAAATAAAACTGTTCAAATACAACTGCTTTACTAATTCATACTATCCCTACTGCTAAAGAAATATACATATACAGTCAGGTGCAAAATGTCCTCTCTTTTTAAACAAATGAAGCTATCAGTATGAGACTGAACAAGTTTCGCCGAAAGCGATATTAATTTTCATATGATAAATATATCACTTTCTTATATATATTTACGTTTTTGGTAAGCTGAGGAAAATAATCCAACAATACATTTATTCTACTTTAAAAAATATCAAGATATACTGTATTAGCTTTTCCTTCTATACTTGCTTATTTTGAACTAAGGCGTGTTTTAATTAAAGAACTGGACTACCATTGTGCTGAGTGGTTTGATTATAAAAATTTTTTTTTTTTAAAACACAATGGTTGTGACGCAGAAGTTGTATTTTTGCAGAACTATAAATTAAAATGAGTGCTTTTAATGATGTAACTACTTTTATATTCAACTTTCGCAGTATTTTGTGGGAAATAAATTAAAATTAGCATATATTGGGTCTGGGAAAAAAATGTCGTTTTTCCCTGGCATTGGTTTTAGAACAACAAGTCACAGCGACCGAGGGCTCGTTTTTTAGATGACCTTCCGAACGTTAGTTTGAGCGTAGAAACATTGTAATCGGTGCAGTGGTTGGAAAGTTATTCGCACTTGAAAATGGAGAAGAATATTAATTTCTATATTCTGCAATATTATTATGATAATATATGCGCAGGCTTGTGATAAAATTTGTGCTGTGTACGGTATATATCGAAATCTGTTGCGCGGAAATGGTTCGCTCGCTTTCGTTCTGGAAATTTCAATGTGAAAGATGTCACGCTCCGGTCGTCCAATCACTGAAAAATCTGATGAAATTCTTGATAATGTCCAACAAGATAAGCATATCAGTAGTGTCGATATTGGCATGGAGCTAGGCATTGACCACAAAACTGTTTTGAACCATTTACACAAAGCTGGATATACATGTTAAAAACATGATGGACCGAATTAACATCTGCGATGCGCTGCTGAAACGGAATGAAATCGAGCCGTTTCTGAAACGTTTAATAACCGGAGATGAAAAATTTACGTACGATAATCGGAAGCGTGTTTTAATTAGCCGTCACAAGCGTTGCTAAGCCAACATTGACCAAAAAAGTGATGCTGTGTGTATGGTGGGTGGAGGGGGTTTGCTACTTCCAACTGGTCAGACGAAAAACTGTTTTTTTTGATTTAAAAGGTGTTGTCTTCCATCATGACAACGGTTGATGACCCGTCAAAAATTGAGAGAGTTTGTATTTTTGATGCACCCACCTTACAGTCCGGATATAGCATTAATCATCTGTTTGATCTCTGCAGAACTCTCTCAATGGAATTAAGTTGGTTTCAAAAGAAGCCTGTGAAAACTACTTGATTATATCGACCAGAAACCACAGAAGTTTTTCGATGGGATCATGGATCTACCAAAAAAATGGCGAAACATTGTCGATAATAATAAATTAAAATCCACGCGCCATATATTTTTGAAAAAACGCCACGAACTTTTTCCCAGACCCAATATTTCAATAAAATATTTATAATTAATTTAATTTTTTTAAATAAAATCCATAAAGTTGTCCTGGATTCTGTCAATGGTAGCCCAATATCTTTAATTTTTTGTATAATACTACTCACTTACTACTTACAGTTTAAAGTGGGTGCTCTTTTGTCAAGAATATAAAAATTAAAAATTCTTCTGGTTTCCTTATCTTCAGGGGTGACGCATCAACCTTGTAATTTAGTCGAGGTCTCTTCTTAGAAGGGGTACTAAAAGAAGAACCACCACTAACCTCATCAAGCTCGCTTTTTTTAAAAATTTTTTGATGTGTTTTTTGAAACAGTTTCTAAAGTTCGTGCTCTGCAAATATAACTTTTATTATATATATATATATATAACCTATCAAATTACCTATACTGTTCTAACGGAATTGTTAGATTATTTTCGGTTTTGTTTTTCATAAATTTAGAAACATGAGTAATTATACTACTTAATGTGATTTGCAGTTCTTTTGACAACCACTTTTGATTTAGTCGTCATGAAGCTAAAAGCTTTAATATCATTAGATATTCTAGTTTAGCACTCTCAATAAATGTTTATAATAGTATCAAACAAAATATACTCAATAAGCACTAGGTAAACGCAGGAAGTATAGGGAAGCGTCTTAAAAAGACGATTTTTTTTTAATATAATGTAAGCTTTCACGAAAGTCAAACAGAACGAAACTACAACGTGTGCAATTATTTAATAATTCGCGTAGTTGACGGTATCTTTGTCCTCGAAGTCTAATATTTTTCCTCGGCATTTAATGTATGCGATATTCAACTGGGTCTGCCGTCATGACCTCGTCGTTGTAAATTACCCATATCATGTACCCATTGTACCAAATTCAAAAATCTTTAGGGTGGGGATATATCCGACTCGTAAACCGTTCTGCATATATTATAGAAGCCACTTCAGCACTTTTATTTGCTGCTACATAAATTATTATCATTGCTGTTCAATGTTTGAATAGTAATGCGCCATTTTATTAGAAATAGTACATAATACGTATAAAAACAACAATATCAGTAATATAACAAAAGCAAACGAAAGAAATTGTTGAAGACCCTATGACATTTATCTAGTTATGGTACCCTGAGGTTGATGACTCGGCAACCTTTCCACCATAGGATTATACATACTAGCATTGCTCAAACGTTTCAAGCCAACATTTAAAAAATTATAAGTAGATTATCAATAAATTTCTTATTAATTGGTATAGTTTTTATATGTACCATTTCTATATAAAAAGTAATCCTCAAGACTGGGAATTCGCTGTATAATTGAATAAAACTTGGTTATAGCGACATTTAAGCGAATGTAAAATGACGTTATAGCTGTTTGATGCTATATCCGATTTTAAATTTGAAGACTTCTTTTATATTTTTTTTTGGAAAAAGTTGTGCTGAAGAAGAAAACTAAGGAAACAGAATCTTATATGCAAAATTTAATAAACATATGTAATTTGTAATAAAAGTATAATAAAATGTTAATTACATACATATATATGTATTTATCTATGTTCATATGCACTAGTACATATACATATATATTTGCTTTGCTGAACATAATGAAATATCTATCTACTCTAATTTTCTTGATTAATACAAATTCTCTGTCATTTCTGACACGATAAACATTTTTGTGTTTGATTTTTTGCAGATGCTTTTCTGAACACATGAACAACTGCTAAAACATCACGAAGAGAAGGTAGACATTTTCTTCATCAACTTATTACACTTTCGTCGTTGTCGCGCTTCATTGTTATTATATTCACCATTTCATCATCATTTTGAAGTTTATTTATAACATCATCATTTAAAGCAACAAACTCTTAAAGTTGAAATCGTCTGAATTTGCCACCAGCTTTTAAAATTGTTTCCATATTGGTGAAGGGTATTTCATCTACTTCAAAATGTACGTTTCCCGTCAATTAATTTAGTTGCTCGAAAACCGTCGTGGCCAAAACTAATTTGTATTGTTCTTTGAGTTGCTTTATTCCACGTAGCCTCAAAATTTCTCATTGTCTAGTACTGTGATGGTAACCATCAAAAGAATTTTCCTTTGTTGCCGATGTAATTTTTAACCCCGCCTTCGAATCGAATAAAGTTCCAGTCATCCATGTTCTCTTGTTAGTGTAATAATTAACATTTGGAATGTTTTATTTACATTTTTAAACAACGAGGGTTTTTACTATTCACCATGAGCTTTCTCTCTTCGGTTACTGTCATATTGGCACATGAAGATTTATATTACGCTGTTGTTTAATAGGGCTTCACCTACGTCATTTAAATTAGGTATACGAAGCCTTTTCGTCTTAGCATCACTCTTTGCAAATACGTTTAAAATTTTGTTGTGATTATTCCAAATTATGTGCACTAACTATCGACTTTGATATTCCTAAAAGATGATTAACTGAACTCTTGAAATTAAAATTTTATATTTCTTTTATTACTATTACTTTTTCTTCAATATTCAAAGCTTTTCATTTACTACCAGCTTCACACATTTTCGCTAGGGACACGTTTGATACTTAAACAAAAACTAAATTTTCGTTGTTATATATGTATATGTATGCGTGTGTAATGAATAATGTAATTTTGGCTAAGTCCTTAGTTCTAATAGTCATTCTACTATAAATGTAGTAACACCAAATTTATGTAGTAATATTTTTGTTGGGGTTTTCTTTTAATTTTTATACATCAAGTACTTCAATTTAGATATCTTTCTAAAGCAAATCATTAATTTGATAAAAATTTACTATATAAGATTTTTGCTGGTACTATTAGAAAGTGAAATTATAAAAGGGTTGACGTTATAGAGGGGTTCTACTGTATTTATAATTTGTACTGGCTTTTATAGTCAAGAATCTGCTAAGAAATTTAATTCTAAGTGCATATGAAAATAAACAAGAAAAATAATTAATTTTCCATTGTCACAATAGTAATTTTACACATTTGTTTATAATTTTAGAGTTTGAAACGACATATAACTGTATCACATAGTGAGGAATTGAAACAAGAAGATCCATTGGCATTTGAATTATGTACATGTTGTGGCGAACCTGTAGATTCTGCCCATACAGTAAGTTACAGTATTTTATTTTATTGGTAGTTTATAATTAAAGTAAGAAGTGTAAATATTGTCTTAGATTAATTACTAAGTGGAGTTAATGAACTGAAATAACAGAAAGGTATCTATTTCAGACAGGAGATATAAAATGCGGAAAGTGTGACAAACTCTTTGTACTGCAAAGTAATTTGGATAGGCACATTAGTATTGAACATAATGATAAAGATTATTACCAGTGTATAGAATGCCACAATCATTTTAATTCCAAGGAAGGTTTGGTAGAACATATGGCCATTCACCCACTGAGTAAACCTTATGCATGCAAAGTATGCAATAAAGAATTTACAAGAAGATATCATCTTGAAGGACATTTGATGCAAACTGGTTGTGATGGGCCACCTCGCAATAATTTTAAATGTCAGGTATGTTTATTAATTATTAAAGCTACAAATTAGGTCATAACAACGGATTAATTATTTTAGCAAGAGGCATTTAATTTATTATAATACTTTACAAAGTGAAAATGATTATTTGCATTTAATGTTCCCATATAACATATTAAAATTTTCAATTCTACAAATTAATTTTTCGTATATTTACAGTATTTCTCCTTTTAATTTATACATGTTTTGTTATACATATAACAGCTAATAGTTACTTTATCCTTATTGTAATAGAATGATGTTTTTAGAAATTATTTTTACTACAAAAAAATTGCAAATATAGTATTTTTATCATTTATAGGTTTGCGAAAAGGTATTTGCACGTAAAGACAATTTGAGGGTCCATTTAAGAGCGCACGCAGGTGAAGTGAAAAAGAAAAAAATTTTTGCCTGTACATACTGTGGAAAAGAATTCCAAGGCTATGCCTTGCTAGCAGTTCACATGCGAACACATACAGGTAAAGCAAGAAAAAATGTTTAATATACCATCCTTTTTAAATTTGATTAGAGTTGGAATTATTTAATTATATCATGTGTATAGGAGAGAGGCCATACCCGTGCGATTTGTGTCCTAAAAGATTTCCATCAAGTGGTGCTATGAAGAAACATAGAAGAATGCACACTGGTGAGAAGCCATACGAATGTAATATGGTAAATGCAATGCTAGTCCTTCCACAAATTGCAATTTTCTAGGCTGATTCACTTAAGACGCGAAATCCAAATTACGGCCAAACTAAATAAAAATCTAAAATTCGATCCATGTAAATTTATACTGCGCCACATCTTCTTATTATCACATGCTAACATTAAAAATTGCATATTATTTTCCATATCGCACCCAACATAATTTGTATTTTTACTAATAGAATGTGATTTCCTCTTTTTCTAATTTATATAAAAATATATATGTTATTGCTAATAGGGATACTATGTGTTACTACTTTTAACAACTAAACAACTTTTTAAAAATTCCGCCAATATTTGAAATGTTTTAATGACCATTTATGTAAAATCGCAAAACTAAAGGTAGATTTATATGAATAATTACGCAACTTTGTTTAAATGTCTTGCAGTCAATACCAATTAAACCATAATTCAATGCTTTACATCATTAGGGATGCAAAGCACAAGCAAATAACTAAATTTGTCATGAATTATTGTAGCATGAATCTCATGTATAGTGTGAAAGTATTTGAGCAACAAATGTGACAAATCATCAAAACTATTAACGTAATTTATGAAAATATCAAAAGGGATTACTATACATTCTACATTACCAAAATAGTATATTCGAAATTGTAAATTGCTATAATATAGTTTTTAATTCATTTTTTAATAAAGCTAATATTCTATCTATTGTAGTTTTAAATGTGTATGAATACAAACTATTCATAATTGCAGTAACTTTAGTAACAAATAAATACATAACTAAATAAAAATATATTTACTAAACTATCATTTACTATTGCATCATGCTCATAGGATACATCATCTTCAACCATTTGATTCTTTAACTTACGTATTTTAAGTATATATGTATACTCTTTTATACTATTTAGTTTAGGTTACCTCTAATTTAATTATTTAAGTTTTATGTAGGTATTAGTCACAAACATTGTCTATGTTTCTATTTATTTACTTTAACAATGTTTCAGTATGTTAGTAATATATAAATAGTGAAGAGTAATGATTCTTCTTTGATAATCAATATATGAGCATTTGCACATAAATGGTATAAAAATTCTTTGTATTTAATAAATAAGTTTTTATGAAGACTTTTTTATTTCAAAATAAAATAATGTACGTAATCATAATACGACTAAAAAAATACAACTTCATGGCTTATGTAATCACATTTATATTGTCATCAAAGTATTCCCACCTTTGAAACATTATAACTTTTCCATTGCCGAAACTTTAATTTTTGTTTAGTTTTGCCATAATTTGAAATCTTCACTTTAAGTGAACCATCCAGTATATATCAGTTAATAATGAACGAACACTTTTTTGTTTTAGTGTAAGAAACGATTTGCTGCCAAGGAAACCTTGAATAGACATGTACGTACTCATACAGGTGACAAACCACATGCCTGTCAATTTTGCGGTAAGAGTTTCATTCAAGCGGCCCAATTGAGAGCACATATTTTCCATCACACTGGAGAAAATGCGTTTACTTGTCCTCATTGCAACAGGGCTTTTAATAGACGTGTACGATTAACTACTCATATTTTGTTTGTGCATGAAGGCGCTCAACCTATGCAATGTGATTACTGTGAAAAGAATTTTTACCGAAAAGAAGATTTGCAGAGACATACATTATTGCACAGTGGTATAAAACGTAAGTATTTAATTTTCAGAAAGTTCATTTACAAAATTCTTGCAATGGGTAATAGAAAAATGTGATGTTATGTTTTTAATTTACTGTCTTGATGATTTGTTTCCAAAAATAATTTGGCTTTAACATAGAATCCTTTTAAGTAGAAGAATTTCACTATGTTGACATTTATTTTATACTATCAACATCTAGAAAAAATTATTTAAAAATGAATGGATGAAAAAGCTAACATTAAGTTACAGTTAGTGATAGTTCCAGAACCAGAAAGATGCTTTTGTGTATTAACATATATTAGCATTTTAATCTTATATATCCTGATTGACAGAAAGAAGAAAATATTCGTGCATATATATCATATTAATTGTTAAACACTTTGCTTCTTTTGCGTATAAATCGCCTTTAATTAGAAATAGTAAGATATTTAATTTTCTTTTGAATTAATTTAGGAATTCAGTTTGTTACTTAAAAAACTATCGAAATTAGTGATGAATTTCTTGTTCTTTAGCAGTAAGCAGATTTAATTTCTGCTAAGGCTTGAGTTAATTTATCAGACTTTTTAATTATTCTGATATGTTTTTAATAGTGTAAATGAAGATTAAGAATTCTCCTTTAAACACTGCATTTTCATTTATTTTTATTTTTGATTATACTTAACAATTGTTTTGGCACATAATGACTTTTTCAAACATTTAAACAAACTAAATGCTAATTTTCTAAAACTTCAAGGTTACCGTATTTATTTTATATAACGTGTAACAAACTATTTATGGCTTTAACACCAATAAGTTAAAATTGGAAACACGTTTGTCAGAGCTGTTAGACGTTTGCATTATATAAAAGATTTAGTAAGGATGAATTGTTTCCCTCTGTTTGCACATTAAGTTATTTGATTTTTTAAGTCTATTCTAAATGTTATTTATTTCTTATTTTGTATTTATAGTTTGACACGTGGCTACTATAAATTGACAAAAGAAGAATCCATATTTTATTTATGAGTTTGCCTTTAAATAAACGGTCAATTATGTTTTTGGGTAGTTTATTATAATTAATCGTTCAACCTATTTGAGAAAGTGTTTATATCAAGCAATTATGTTTTGTTCATTGTGTTCTTGGTCATACAATTCCACTATTCTTCTTTGTTTGCCAAGAATTTCAGCATATTGATTGCAACATGATATAATTGTTGTCATAATTTGCTTCTAGATTAAAATAAATACAATATAAATAAATGTCATTTCACAGCATATCACAACTACCTTTCTAAGTTAGAAATGGTGTATAACTTTACGAATGTTTTTTTTATATTAAAAACTCATGAACGCTCATTGCTTTACTATTAGAATATGAAAAAGAATACTGTACACAGCTTCATTGTCTATAGTAATTCTTAGCATCTGGATGTGTAGCAACAAATTTGAAAGTTTGTATCATTTTAACACTTGATTTAAGTGTTTCAACTAATAAATTATTTATATATTTTATTGTTATCAATATCAAAGTTTAAAATTTTTATTTTAAATATCTCTAAATGATATATTTCATATGTACACAATAATTTTGAATTCATACAGTATTAACTACTATTCAGTAGTCAGCTAGTCAGTAAATGATTTATTATTGTTGTTAAGTTCATTCTAACACTAGGCCATTCATTTTTGTCTAAATTATAAAGTATTTTGCGTATATATTGATGCTTTAATATTTTTAGCCTTCAAGTGCGATACATGCGGTAAATGCTTTGCCGTAAAGTCATCTCTTAAATTGCACATGCTTACTCACCGAAAAGAGCCCCCTTGCAGCTGCGATGAATGCGGAAGAGCCTTTATAAGGCAGGATTGTCTTCTTAGACACATGAGATCGAAACATAGAGATGTTTTAGAAGACATCATGGCAGGTGCAGAGAAGAAACGATTACAACAACAACTTTTAAGCGTTGCTCAAGATGTAGCTGCAGGAAATAAATTTACTGAGCAACAGAATGGAATTTGGAATGAAATAACTTTAACCGATTCTATAAAGGAATTACTAACCTTACTTGTGGATGAAGCAACACTAAGAGCTTTCGGTTGGCCTGATACACCTGTTGATAAAATGTTAGATTCAGTTATAAAGAGATGCGGTCATCAGCCCGCATCTGATGAAGATTTTGATTACATTGGTAGAATGCGTGAAAATGCAAAATTATTATTTACAGTTGTTATTGATGACGAAGCGATAAAGTCACTTTTGAATAATCAAACAGTAGATGAAGTTATTCTGCATGTTTTACGACTTGCTAAAAATGAATAATAGGAACAGTATTACAGACGCATATAATATATATATATATATATATATATGTATATGTATATATATATATATATATGTATATGTATATATATATATATATATGTATATGTATATATATATATATATATATATATATATATATATGTAAGTACATACTTGTAGCTTTAAAATTTTGGGTTCGTTATTGAAATTTCTGAAGCCAAGTATATAATGTATAACATACAGATCATTTGTTCATATTTGGTACATGTTGCAAAATTAGTTTTGTGATGTATGTGTTGGAGAAGCATTAATTGGTTATTCTTCAATTATCTGCAAAAAGTGAAAATGTATTTTGCAAAATATAAAACTAACTTTCTTTCCATTAAGTTTCTTTTGTTACTATAGTCTTTATTATTTTTTATTTATAGTTCTGTCTAGTATTGAAAAGACTAATGAAAAATAAATTATTTCGGCATATAAATATAGACAAGACATTTCATACTATTAAATGGACAAGATTATATATGGGATTGAGTTGAACTTGTATACGTTAAAAGATGTAAACATTAAAGAATAATTTTTACTTTATTGCATTTTATCAATATCAGATTCATTGTATAATTAATTAAGAACTGCACACTTTATATATAAGATATAGATAAACATTTAAGAAATACAAAAAGTAGCATTTTACTGGATGTGTTGTAAGTGCTACTTTCTTTTTGCTATTCTTATTAGACCTTTTCATGAAGAACGTCCTTCAACTGGAGTATGTATTGCAGAATATATATTTTTCACTTGATATACTTAGCTTTCTTTTTATGATAATTATTTTTGTTATCTTATATGGTTCCTGTCGATTAGTATTAGTGACAAAAACTTGCAATAAAGTACCAAGAACTTAAAATTATTCTTAATACAGTGAATTCAAGAATATTTAACAAATTAACAAATGAGCTAATATTTAGTGATGAATACAAACACCTGAAATGTAATCAAAAATTGTGTAGTAGTATTTTACTGTCCTGGTTTTTAATTTCAAACTAAATAAATACTTTGGAATTCAGCATGGAAACATTTTTTTAGCAAGCCGAGAACTTATGTAAGGGTGTTTAGAAATTTAATGTTATAAAGCTTAAAATGTCAAAGTAATTGAACAATCTGAACAATAAATAAAATAATTTTCATTTACAAAAAAATTATACATAATTGGAAAAAATTCAATGTGATAATAATTTGAAGTGAAAATATCTAGTTTTGCATACTATTATTAAATAATATACATAATCAGTATTTCATATTAAATATTTCAGAAAATTTTTCAATTTCATTGAGGAACCAAAGCAGTTTTATATGAAGACAGTAATATAACTATTGAATATCATCAGTTTTTTCAATAGCAAACCTTTATTAATGAAATATTAAGTTTACTTCATTATTTACTTACATTTTACATATATTTTGATAGTTTTGTATTTCACGCATTTATACATTGTATTGATATATTTTCCTTAAATTTAGGAGTTTTAAAGTTACATTATCCTGGCATGTTTAAATTTTATGAAAGATTTATATTTTTATTTTGTATTATATATATTTACCCTACATTTTCTTGTTCAATATTTTTATTTTATCATTTTAATTAAAAAATTACTTTTCATAACTGTACATTAATATCTATTAATTAGGTATTTTACATATTTGTATTAACTGTTGTAGAAAGGGAAAATTGTTATAAATATATTTTATATAGTAATACGTTCTTTGGTTACTTTAATAATACCAAAAAGTTGTATAATAAATACAGCTTCTTATTTTGATATTCCAGGCCTCCTGTTAATTAAAATATTTCGTGTAAATTATTGATTAGTGGAAGAGAATTGTTATATTTTCATACTTCAATTAGTTATTTTAAAAGTATAGTAATAAATGTATATCTTGCCCATAGCCATATTTATACCAGCAAAAAAAAACAGGTTGTTGTTTTATTTTAATATTTTGGTATACTAATTCTGCTTCTAAATCATGGATTATTTTGTTTATTAGAAAATCATTAAAAGCACACACTCCGTTAATCTTACCAGCTTTAATGTCTTAATCCTCCTCTTATCTATTTTAGGTGCTTTAATTATATTGCTGGTAATTATGGTGAATAATATATCACATTATCTTACACTTTATTGAAGATATTTTACTACCATTTCAATACCAAATTCTTTTTACCATGTTCTGCAGATTTACCTTTATTAAAGTTTAGGTAATCTAATTTGCATATTATTTTCTTCTCCAAGCATGCAACTTATAATTACTTTGTTGAACACATTATCTGTTATATATTGTATTCAGATAATTAGTATGCAATATATTGGATATGAAACAAAAAGAAAAGAGTAAAAAATATTCTATAAAATATAATTATTGCATGTACAATACAGGGACTAAATGTTTTTTATAAAAAATAATCTGGTCATATTAGCACATAATAATTGTTACTAATTACTGCTCTACACCTGCGAGGCATACTTTTAACAAATTGTTGGTAAAGCGTGATGGGAATAATTTTTCAAACGTCCGCAACAATTTCTCAAAAATTCTTCAAATTTGAAGAGGATCTCAAGAATTATTTTTTCAAGATTACTTAATATATTCTCAATCTGATTTAAATCGAGGCTGAGAATTTAATAAAGTTTTCACATAACTAATAGAATGTTTTAAATTATTGTGCTTGTATTTCAATATGTATAGGTGTCATGTACTTGTCTTCATATTTTCGCAATGGGAACTACACTAGGGCACGACATTGCATCTCACATCATTATTCTTCCAACTTAATTTTTTATTATTATTTTTCATCCAATTTTTACAGACTTTTCGCTTTGATTTATATAGAACTGAGAAATGGTTGGGCCTTACTAAATTTACATATTTTTTGCCTTTGCTGTTTTATTTTCAGACGTTACATGTTTTAATATAATTACTAACATTATATATTTTTCTAGAACACTGTAAATGTCTTGCTATGTCATATTTATACTTCTTTTTTCTACGGAATAATGTATTGGTTTATTCATACTTGGTCAGATACAATCTTAAGTTCCGTTATTTACTATCTATTTGAATATTAACATGCCCACACATAAAATCATAATGGTGTTTGTTTATTGAAAATAATCTAAAATTGTAATGTTGTACAATTTACTTGCCTACCACAGAACATTTAAAAATTCTTGAGAATGTTTCCATCTGTTCATTATTTTTTTTCTTTCTTTTATTCTGTTATTCTTGGCTGCTTTTAAATTTTAGTATTTTCTTTAAATTGTAAGAGGTGGGCCATCTATTGGTTTAAATTTGAACCACCGATTATTTCGAATCTGGCAATACTTATGTCTTTCTATTTTGTCACAAAATTCAGTATATTATCTCCACTGAACGAAATGAATCGATTTACGCTTGAGCAATGTTGGGATTTATTGGAAATTTATTTCCAAAACAGAGACAATTGGTCGGAAATTGCACGAAAATGTACAAAATTTGGTCGCAGAGAAGGACCAACAGTGCCCGGTATACGCAAGTTTATTGCTAAAGTTCGTGAAACTGATTTCATTGTTGTCCATCAACATCAACTCGTCATCGTTCTCAAGAATTGAACATTTCACGCACCAGTTTACGTCGAATTTTGCGAAAAGATCTCGGTATGACGCCTTACAAAGTTCAATTGGTTTAAGAGTTAAAGCTGTACGACCATCCGTTTCGTTTTGGCTTCGCTAGATGGGCCAACGAGAAACTGCACGATGATGCCAATTTTGCCAAAAATAATCTTTTCGGATGAAGCTCATTTTCATCTTGGAGAGTATGTTAACAAGCGAAATTGCCATATTTGGGGCTCAGAAAACCCACACGTCGTCTTACAGACACGTTGGTGCGGCTTGTGGAGCAGAGGCATCATTGGCCCATATTTCTTTGAAAATGAGGACGGCGCAACCATTACGGTCAATGGAGACACGTATCGCACCATGATAACCGATTTTTTTTGTGCCCGCTCTTCATGCTATTGATGTGAACGATGTTTGGTTTCAACAGGATGGTGCAACTTGCCACAATCGATTTATTACGTCAAACGTCTGATGGCCGTTTAATTAGCCGAAATGGTGATGTCAATTAGCCGCCAAGAAGCTGCGATTTGACACCGTAGGACTATTTTCTGTGGGGCGCCGTTAAAGACAAACCAGACCCAATTGAGCATTTGAAGGCCAACATTCGTGATGCCATTGCCGAGATACGATCCCATACACTCGAAAATTGGTCCGATCGAATCGGGTACTGTGAGGCTAGCCGCGGCAGGCATATGTATGAAATAATATTGCATCTCTAACCGGAACAATTGTACTTCACAACAAAAAAATAAATTTGGCAAAATTTTAAACAGTTTTTGTTTTATCGCATTTTTAAATTTAAACTTTTAAATGGCCCACCCGTTATATTCACTATTAATTATTACTATTAAAACATTATTTCATGTTTTAAAAGTTTTTACAAACTTGTTGCAAAACATCAAAGTGATTTATGTATCTAGATGTTCAAATTATTTACAAATTAATACTTTCTTGATATTCAATTATGTTTTAAAACTATCAAGTCTTTTTTTGGCTATAAGTAAAAGAAAACATATTACGAGAACAATTTATTTGATAGTAATTTACTAATTATCTAGTTTTTGTTTGTTGAAGGTTCTGATCTTTCCTTGTTTTTAATATATGTAGAAACTTGACAACAGCAATACAAACAAAATAGTGTACATAACATTTGAAGATTCCCTAAAAGTAATACACACATACAGATATATTTTATTTAAAAGTATTGATTTTATCTTACCATTAAAGAAACGTTTAAAAAATATGTTTCCAACTTCAACATCAGCAAAGAAATAAAAATTGGATATAGCCGAAATTGCTAATAGAGGCGCTGCCAATATACAACTTAATCTTTGTCTCCAAGTATGATCCAACAACTCTTCACAAACTTTTTTAAAGCGTAAGTCATAAATTTGCTTAAAACCAATTTCTATAGCAATGCAGACATAGTTTAAAAACGTCCATATCAGAATATCTATTGTTAAACCATGCCATACATATATAAAACAAAAGGTTATAAAACTGGCAAGATACCGGGAGATTTTATTTTTCACTAAAGGTACGTAAATATATCTGAAAGAAAGTATATTTAACACTATAAAGTAGTTGAGCACTTGTGAAAACCAAAATATTGAAATAAAATGAAACATTACTTTTTCACAAACTAAGTTTTTTATTTAAAACTAAATGTGTGTTGCACACATCGTCATTAGTAATTAGCTAGTTTTTTTTATTCAAAAACTATTTACATTTCATGTGCACTGTACACACATCAGTAGTAACTATATAGTTACTACTGACGATGTGTGCAGCACATCAAATGTACATTAAGTTTTTAAATAAAAAACTGTGAAAAAGTAAGGTGTTTTATTTTATTTCAATATTCAGCGCTATATATAGGAGCATATATAATCAATAAAAGAAAATCAAATTAAAATATAATTTTTCAAAATTTCATTCACAAATATATATGTACACCAGTCCTTGTAAAACATCTTTTTTGTATATAATCAAAGATTGCTGACCTGTAGAAAGCTAAGCCCTAAATTTCATATTGAATTTACATGTGAAGTAGAATTGTTATATTTGTGTTCTCTATATGTCCCATTACTTGACAGGATTATTGTACATGCACATCAACATTTTAAAATACAAACATCCCATTTATGTATAGACAACACAAATTACAGACCTGTAAGAAGTTAAGCTCTATATTAATTGAAATTTCATATCAAATTCAAACCCCTAATTATCACAATATACATGCAACTTCCAGTATAGTGCAATATCTTTACTAAACATATAATCATAAATTTTAATGTCAATAATAGTAATCTAGTTTAGTTAAGTAGAAGGTAGACCAATTACTTAAAAGCCACATTCGTTTCACAGATAACAGAAAACGTAAAGACTACTACCTGGTACTATGAAAATCTGAAACAAATCCCTTCATGATCATCTTTTAATGTTTTCATTCTTTGATTAATAAGCTGAGAAAAAAATAGTCAAAGCATATCTCTAGTAAGACTAATATAAGCGTGAAATATCATAGTTTCTTTGAAATTTATTTTCTTTGTTTATGCCGAAATGTATATTTTAATGGCCAATCCCTTAATTTGAACTCTATATCTATGGTTTTTATGCTTTGACGACGTTTTAAACTTCACACTAACAATGCAGACATAAACCATCATTTAATTTTTTTAATAAAATTTACAAGACGAGAAATTTATTTCTTTCATTCTTTATGAAAGATAGAACACTGTTACCATAGTGCAGGTATGGGCAACCTTTGACATGTTGTGGGCCAAACTTTAATGTACAAATACGTTCGCGGGCCACGTTTAAAAGTAGTGCAGTTTAAAGTAGTGTTCATAATTTTTAGCGATAGATATTAGACATGAAATAATACGACAATGTCTCGCGGGCCGGATCAAATCTTACAGCGGGCCGGTGGTTGCCCACATATGCCTTAGTCTATAGTATTTTAAGTTTAAATTTATTTTGAAAGTATATTATTGATTTAATTTACAAATCAAACATGTAATGATTCAGCAAACATAAATAGATGGATGAACTATAAATTGTAATATAAAATATTGATACTTTACCTTAGTAGAAATATGTACAGTCCATTATCAAAGTATCGCCACATATCTGAATATAGATGAATTCGTCCTATACACTTAGGAGTATTGGGTGCAGCTATATTCTCAAATTTGGCAAGAGTTGTGCTAATACCATAAAGTACAACATATTTCATGTGAAAAAACTGACCCATATAATATCCATAACCATACAGTGTCCAATAATTGAATTTTTCAACAATCTAAAATTATATCATCTTTGTCCCAGATTATTTATACAATGTATTCAACATACCTTGGGATAATAACTTATGCTTGATACATACATGTAATGCAAAAAAAAATCAGTAAAAGCAATCCAAAACATAAATCTTATAATATTTAGAATGCATATTACTAGTCTTCTCAAAAAAGTATTCTTGTTTGGATCTTCACTTTTTATAAAATCATTTATGCTAACAAAAGGTCCATTCGAAAATAGAGGCAAATAAAGGCAATATGATAATACAGTAACAAAACCTGTTCTCTTAATACTTTTATCACATTTGCTCGTAGCATAACTTATACATCTCAAATTTATCCAAAAAAGGGACTGCACAATTAAAACATGGTCCATATGAAATATACGCCCATAAATATATTTGTTTGGAAAATAATTTTTGTACACATGTAACAGCAGTAAACTCACAATTTCACAGAGCCAAATAATTTGTTTTTTCTTTCTGGTTTTGCTAATTACTTCAAATAATACAGGTTGACATAATACTACTAATAATACTGATAAATGAAAATGAAAAATTAAGTATGATACTGTAATGGTTATTTGTATGTATGGTATTAATTTATTGTAATTTCTCAATCTCATGTATTCACACACAAGAAAATGAAAACATAGCCATAGAAATTGATGATAAAATATATATTTAATTAATTCCCATTCATAATCAGATGTATCCTTTTTTCTACCATTCAGAATATTCCAACCAGAGGAATATTCGTTATTGTCATTTGGAACAAAAAGTTCTAAAAGGAAATTATATTTTAGTTTCTATATAATATATTATATTTTTAATATACCTTCACTAGTTCTTTTAACATGAAAACCGCTATACAAAACAGCTACAATCCATATTACAAAATAAGCGCCAATTTCCAAGGTTCCTACATACGAAGCAAACTTCATGTTATTTATATAAAATAATATTCTCCATTTATGTCGTTCAAACAGGCCTTAAGATATTAGTGTTTTTGTACTCTACTTATTCTTCACAATACTATTCGTTGTAAGCATTTTTTTTTGATAGGAACTATTATTCACAACCAATTTATACAAACCTGAAAACGGATATCAGAAGAATATGTCGTTACTCAAAGTCATAAAAAGAAATATTTCAATTTTTAATTAAAGTTTTATCACATAATGAACATAGTGGGCGTTTAATATTTACTTTTGTATAAAGTAGGTAAAATTTGTACTCGGCAATGCTGTACGAACCATTGCACGTACAATGGCAGCAACGTTAAACAAAATGAAACTAAAAAAATCTGAAAATGTATATAGCAATGTTTATGTCCGTACTATATGTTTCGCATGCAATGTATAATATATTGAGAAAACGTAGTCAAGTATTTACTATAAAATGTTTAAAATGACCAATATTAAATAGTTTTAGTAAACAAGTATAATTGCTTTGTAGATAGTAATTTAAAGAGTATGTATATATGTATGTATGTATATACATATATATATATATATATATATATATATATATATATATATATATATATATATATATATATATATATATATATATGAAACTGAAAAGTAATAAGTAAAGATAAAAGAATTATTCACATTTATAAATGATTTGATGTGAACCGATTTAATATTAGAATTAGAATAAGTTTTAAGTAGTTTCTTATTATAAATTTTTAAAGAACTTGATATTTTCATCGAATTATTAACTTTTCCTATTTTAATATTTAATAAATGCAGTTAATAATTAAACTCACTAAAGTATTTGTCGTACTTTGTGTTCCATTTTACATTGTTATCATTGTACTATATTTAATTGATAGAACACTATGGCAACCATAACACTTAACAATCTCATGAATTCAAGTGAGAAATTGGCCTCTTATCATTACTGCACCCGTAAATATTTAGAATTTATTGCGTTAAAAAAAACGTTTTAATGGTTCTATATGATAACCCCTTTTTATAATGAAAATATTGCCACAAATTACCATCACCCCAGTTAGTACTTTTTAGTTCGTTACATATGATCATCCAAATTTATGTTGGTAGTAACACTATAAAATAAGAAATTGTTCTATTTTGTTATTAGAAAGTAACCAAATTTGAATATGAACAATATGCAGTATTACAAATAGTTTCCTATTCTACAAGTTTTGCATTATCAGGATAAATAAAATTATATCATTTGAACAAGCATCCTTTTCACTCTCCTAATTCAAATATCGATATATTATTGTATTGTGATCTAAGATTCGAATCACAGAGTAACTAGAAGGGAGAAAATTAACCTTTGTTATTTTAATGTTAGTTTTTGTGATCTTGAACAGTCTTTTAAAAAGATCTCACACAATGCAAGAAATTTAAAGAATTTCAGAGATTTATTCAAAATAGAAACGCTTTTACTTGTATAACGAAAGATGATTAAATATTAATAAAAAATACAGCATGGCTACTACGAGATATACATTGCTAATAGTAATATTTTCTAAATACGATCATATAACATATGGTAAAAGCTAGTAAGTGCAATAATTGGCATATCTGAAAAATTAATATTAAATTATTTCAACTACGCATTTACTTTGTTGATGACGTTGCATACGCATGACGCAGATTGTGGTGTATTATAGCAAAATTAATTCTAAATTATGTCAAATTTATTTACTTATTGATTTTATATACCGTGAATATATTTTATAATGCAACATGCACATACGTACGTACACTAGTTGCTAGAGTAACGTAATAATGAAATGACAGCAATGTATTTTAGCGTGTATTTTATTTTGCAACATAGGATGTGAAATACAGTAGTTGAACAAAATTTAAAAACTAATTTAACAAATTTTCAAAAATGTCACCATTGACGGCCAGACAGTATCCTGAGCCATTGTAGAATTCATTTATTGTATTTTGTATCTGCTCTGGAGTTATTTCTCTTGCAGCAACTCGTATTCTATTTTTTAATTGGTCCATATTGTTTAGAGGTTCTCCATGAAAAACTTTATTTCTGATACATGACCAAAGAAAGAAATCGTTTAGAGACAGGTCTGGTGACCTTGCGGACCATTCTACTTCTCCTCCACGGCCTATCCAACAGTTTGGAAATCTTTGGTTCAAAAATGTTCTAACCATATGAGAATTATGTGCCGGCGCGTCATCATGCTGGTACCAAATCTCACCATCAATATTTAAAGCGTGGAGGGCTGGCATAACTCTGTACTCAAGCAATTCTAAATATTTTTCTCCTGTAAGAGTACCCTCAATAAAAAACGGTCCTACAATATGGTGTCCAATCAACCCAGTCCAAGCATTGACTTTCTGTGGCCGCTGAGTCCTTGTGATATGATATCTATGCAAATTTTGTCTACTCCAGTAGCGGCAGTTCTGTGAATTTACTTCACCATTTACATAAAATGTTGCTTCATCTGTAAAGCAAATTCTGCGTAGTAAAGTATCATCATTATGAAGCTTATCCAACATGATTTCACAAAAGTTACTTCTTCTTCTTCTTTCTGCATCATTCGCAATTAGTTCCTGATGGTTTTGAAAATGATACGACTTAAAATGTTCTCGTTTTAGTAGTTTATGCACGGAAGATTTGCTTACATTTGTAGTTTGTGCTAAAGCTCTTGTGGAGAGCATATTATTATTTTCGATTGTTTGTAGAATTTCATCTCTTTTGGCGTCAGTAATAATATATCTTGGCCTATTCTTTTTTTTATGATTAGGAACGATGCATCCATTATTTTTATACTTCTGTACTAACCTACTTATTGTAGTTGGACTCGGTCTTGGACGGTCAGGATATGTAATTTGAAACAAATCTGCTACTCTCCTCAAACTCATATTCGAGTTATACCAGTTCACTAATAACAGTTTTTCTTCTACACTATACATACCTCAAAAATAGAGTAACTTATTTTGACATCCTATGTTGCAAAATAAAATACACGCTAAAATACATTGCTGTCATTTCATTATTACGTTACTCTAGCAACTAGTGTATGTATGTGCATGTTGCATTATAAAATATATTCACGGTATAATTAGCGTAATATGAAATATTTAGGATAAAAGAAATTGACAAATCTAAACAGAAACGTTTCAATTTATGTACAAGCATTTTTTTTAATTCTGATGAAACAATTATTAATCACTATAAATGGTGTTGCAAGTGGTGTGCATCATTTTTCAGAAATGTACTCTTCTTTTCAAAACATTCCTTAGTGCGTTAGGACTAGTGCTCTCCATTTCATTCTTAATTGCTACCTATAGTTCATAAATAATATGAAGTCTATTATGATAAATTTTATTTATTTGGGATCCAAATAAATGTAAATCATTACTTATTAATATTTGAGGAGAGC
The DNA here is from genome assembly GCA_031893035.1 of Dermolepida albohirtum. Taxonomy (NCBI): domain Eukaryota; kingdom Metazoa; phylum Arthropoda; class Insecta; order Coleoptera; family Scarabaeidae; genus Dermolepida; species Dermolepida albohirtum. The sequence continues at coordinate 283,107 of JAVIWB010003072.1, forward strand.
AGTTTTCTAAATATTGTTATGTACCAACAGCTGTGTGTAACTCCGTCTTGCTAAACGTATCCATGTAACAACTCAGTTTCATTTAACTGATTTAAAAAGGGGATTATTTTTCTGAACCACAAAGCAGTAATTGTTTTATTAAATCAAATAAGATAAATAAGTTATCTTTGAGACATTGCCATCTTCATACTATCTTAAAATGTAAACTAGTTTCAATAAAAGTATATGGCTTTTCTGTCAACCATGATATGATAAATTCGTAAGCTTACATTGTCAGATAAGTGAAATCCAACTTCACTCGAGGTCTTGTTAAATGCATTGTTATTGTTAATAGTATTAAGAAACCAATGGCAATATTGTATTTGTGGATTGAAATTTCATGGATGAAATTGCTGACCTATACTTATGTTATATGGGTGAAGGTTTAACTAACCTATATATCTCCATTATCTGTGAGAGTTAAAGTTTCAAGTCCACCTGGAGAAACAGCGATATATTGTTCGTAAATAAACTCGACTGAATATATTCGTGAGCCATTTTCATTGATTCTGTATACCACTATGAATATACATCTTAACTATGAAAATGTCTTGTTTCACAGTAAGTGCCATTCTCGTTCGTCCTATGGTGTATTTCAAAAGCAGATAAATTTCTGAATAGATATAAAAGACATTTAAATCTCATTGGTTGAAAGCAAATATTTTGACATTGCTGACTATTTATATCTGTTTTATTATCATACAAGTTTAGCTATTTTTACAGTGCACATTAGTTTTTTAGAGCTTTTACTTGCAGATTAAGAGATTACGTAAATAAACTGTGAATACAGGAACTTCACTTGTACTAAAATTATATAATTCTGTAACTGTAGATTTCAAGAATGGATGCAGAACCTACCAGTGCTGCTACAAATGCAATGTGTATTCTCTTCTAAAGAAACGAAAGAAAGCTAGTCACTTGAGTAGTATTGAAAAGCAGACAATTATTAATGCTTGCAAAAAAAATGTAATGGGTATATCCAACATAATAAAAGACGACATAATAGAGCAGATCTCTCAACTAATAGGGTCACACAAGGCAGAAAGTATGGACTGACACAAATGTTTTAAAGTTGTAGACAGGCCTTTGTGAAAGGACTTACCAGATGATTAAAAGTGGACATACAAAATAAATATAAAGACAATATGGTCGTAGCAATTATTAAATTTGGTAAAAACAGCCAAAAGTAAATAGAATTCATACATAATTTATGAAATGGGGAAATCAGAAAACAACTGTTCTTCGTTTACCTCCACAATACCACTGGTAGTTGAATCCGATTGAACTTGCATAGGCACTAATAAAAAATGAGGTCGCTGTGTAAAGGAATATTTTAAGTTAAAGGAAGCTAAGAAATTCATGCACTTAATGGAATTATTGATGGAGTTATAAAACCATTAATAATTACTATTAGAGAAGGCGATAGTGATGATTCGATTTCGTTACCAGCATCAGAATGAATTAGAAAATCATGAAATAGTTTATAATATCAACTATTTTTGTTACTAACTTTAATTAATGAACGTAAATTGTTACAGTTATAAAATTTAAGGTATTTCCTACAATATTCATTCCTTATTTGTATTGCAAATATTAGATAAAATAAAATGACACATAAAGTAATTTGTTTTTTTCCCAGTTTACAGCTATGGCATGTCGCATTGTAAGTTTGGCATTAAATTATTAATCAATTTCCCAAACATTGCTGCGTACATTTTTTAATGATAACTTACAGTTTTCTTGCTTTCAAAAAGTAACAACCCTGCATAAACAATGCCATGTTTGGATCCAACAAGTAAAACAATAAGCTTTCCTCTGTCTGATGGAGATGCAGTAGCTGTGTTAGTCTCAGCATACTCCTTCATTGTCTCATACACTATTCATTTTGCACTTCCTAAAAACAGAAAATTATATTTGATACAATATTCGATCTTTCAGAATTTGCTCGTGATGTTAATTTTGTAAATAATAGCTATTTTGTTAAGATCCGATTCGTCAGTTCGTAACTGTAAAAAACTTTGCGAACGGCATTTGTGATGTTCGTTACTAAGATTATAGATGAATACATATTTAGTTTTCCGTTTAAAAACATGCAGTCAGTTAATAATTTACCCAGCTCAAATTACAACCCATAAAATTCATGAAAATTTTAATAGAAAAATAAATATATTAGTAGTATTATTACATAATCCATACATTAAAATTCTTGTTTTTACGTGTGTAGATATTTGTTTAGATGGGAATTTTATTTATTAGTTGAAAAAAGTTCAAATAGTATGTTATTACAGATACAACTATGTGATTTTTCCTAGCTCTAACCATTGAGAATTAACTGTCATTAGGATCTGTTCAAAAAATTGTCTCTTTTTGAAATACAGTATAAGTGAAAAAAATTTGTTTTAATAGAATTATGACTATACAAAATTAACTTTTCGGATTAATATGTACAATCTCCAAAATTCCAAAATTGAGATTAAATACTACACTTGGTATTACCAATTTTTTGTAAACTCCAGCTTATAAATATTTCATCAAATTTTCATTTTAGAATGAAAGTAACATACATATTTGTAAATTATAAATGATCGATATTTATATCAAATTAATTTGTAAAATTCAAAGTAAAATACATAGACATCAGTTGCATAAACTAATCGGATTCACTTGTACTGGACGATAATAAATCATTTTTACTATCACTGTTTCCAAAACAAATAATAAATGATTCTACAATATCATCCATTAATCCATCTAAGTTAAACATTTTTTTTCCTACTTTAATTACATGGTCGCTTATTTTTCCAATTATCTATTTTCTATTATCATTTGTAATTGCTTTCATCAAAAGTTCTCGTACATGTAACATTTAATATAGTACTTTTTGAAGTAACTTCATTTTCTATTTGTGTCCAAATCATTTGAATGATATGGTTATTTGATTTGCAGCAGCTGTCATTTGATACTTATATTGTTTCTTATGAAGACGTATTAGATGCAATAATTCAACACAACATTTCTGCATTAAACTCAATATTTTTGGAATGTAACTAATCTTGGATTGGGACTTTTCCCCATGAAGAAATTGGTAGACTTTCCGCTCTGTGTGAATGATATGATGCAGTGTCCATTACCACAGCAGCATTATGCGGCAACCTAGGCAATACTAGCTTAGACCACTTTTCAAAAATAGTACTGTACATTTCATCATGGTAGCTGGCTATTTCTACCTTCAAAAAGCAAAAGTCCATCCTTCACAAATCTAAATTAAGATTCTATGTGAAGAATTATTAGCCACCTACCTTTATCACTAGGTCGTTCTGTCGATAATCCTTCAATGAAACCTTATCATGCACTTGTTATAGTTGCATCGATCTGAACTTTTTCCTCTGTGTCCCTCATTTAACGATGTTTTATCTAAGTAAAATATTAGATGATCTTCATCTCTGTAATGTCTTACTGTTGTCAGATATTTTCTTCTCTACTTGATAACTCCATTCGTTTCTGCTAGCATATTTTTCTTGTTGTGCTTGACATATCCCAAGGAACAATTTTTAAATTTCGCGGAAGTTTTGGGTTGGTAGTAGTAAAAATAAAGGTTAGCTATGATTTTAATTCATTCAAGAAATTAGGAAATAACATGTTTTTAATGCGTACGGTTTTCGTTTTAATTTTGATTTTGAAATATACACCTTAATTATTAATATTCATGCTGTAATAAAATAAAATATAATTTTAAAGGTAGTTATTTTTTCTTTGGGCAACTTAAAACACCCGCGAAATTTAAAAATTGTTCCTAGAGTTGCTCAAATCATATTTGATATGGACACATCTGGCCCTTGGTTCGCGAGATAGCACGCCGATTTGAACGAAAATCCAAAATTTTCGCGATTTTCGCAACTCGCAAAAGTGTTTTTTGCGAATATCTCGAGAACCGAAAGAGATACGATGCCAAATATGTACATTTTCTGAATCAGCAGAGCAAAATACATAAGATAGAACCATCGAATCGGCGAAAATCGCAACTTTATTTTTTTCGAGAACCGTAAGAGATACGATGCCAAGTAGGGGTTGTTTCTGAATCAGGAGATCAAAATACGTACGATAGGACCATCGAAACGGCGAAAATCGCAATTTTAATTTTTTCGATTTCACCAAATTTAGTTTCACGAATATCTCGAGAACCGAAAGAGCTAGCGCATTCCCGATGCGTTTTTCGTAATCAGCGGGTTCGAATACATAAAATAGAGGTATCAAAACGTCGAAAATCCACACTTTGATTTTTCCGTTTTTTAAATTTCATCGCTTGAGGTTCAAAAAAATCGCAAAAATCGTCAAACGGCCATAACTTCCACATTTTTCGTCCCATCGCCACAAAATTTTCACCAATGAATGTACTCTTCACAAGGATTAAAATGAGCACAAGCGCATCGCTGTAGAGCGAACCGTTTGGCCGCAGTGGCAGTTTGAATTTTCGCAAAAATTTTCGGTTTTCCGGTCATAACTCGAGAACGCGACGTCGTAGCGGGTTCCGGTTTGAAGCAGTCGATTCCGGACGTCAATACGCATCCGGCAGTGTCCGCGCCGTCGCCGAGAGGCCCTTGGTTCGCGAGATAGCACGCCGATTTGAACGAAAATCCAAAATTTTCGCGATTTTCGCAACTCGCAAAAGTGTTTTTTGCGAATATCTCGAGAACCGAAAGAGATACGATGCCAAATATGTACATTTTCTGAATCAGCAGAGCAAAATACATAAGATAGAACCATCGAATCGGCGAAAATCGCAACTTTATTTTTTTCGAGAACCGTAAGAGATACGATGCCAAGTAGGGGTTGTTTCTGAATCAGGAGATCAAAATACGTACGATAGGACCATCGAAACGGCGAAAATCGCAATTTTAATTTTTTCGATTTCACCAAATTTAGTTTTTCGCGAATATCTCGAGAACCGAAAGAGCTAGCGCATTCCCGATGCGTTTTTCGTAATCAGCGGGTGCGAATACATAAAATAGAGGTATCAAAACGTCGAAAATCCACACTTTGATTTTTCCGTTTTTTAAATTTCATCGCTTGAGGTTCAAAAAAATCGCAAAAATCGTCAAACGGCCATAACTTCCACATTTTTCGTCCCATCGCCACAAAATTTTCAATGAATGTACTCTCACAAGGATTAAAATGAGCACAAGCGCATCGCTGTAGAGCGAACCGTTTGGCCGCAGTGGCAGTTTGAATTTTCGCAAAAATTTTCGGTTTTCCGGTCATAACTCGAGAACGCGACGTCGTAGCGGGTTCCGGTTTGAAGCAGTCGATTCCGGACGTCAATACGCATCCGGCAGTGTCCGCGCCGTCGCCGAGAGGCCCTTGGTTCGCGAGATAGCACGCCGATTTGAACGAAAATCCAAAATTTTCGCGATTTTCGCAACTCGCAAAAGTGTTTTTTGCGAATATCTCGAGAACCGAAAGAGATACGATGCCAAATATGTACATTTTCTGAATCAGCAGAGCAAAATACATAATTCTGAAACGGAATGAAATCATCTGTTTCGAGCGTAAAAGATCTGCAGAACTCTCTCAATGGAATTAAGTTGGTTTCAAAAGAAGCCTGTGAAAACTACTTGATTCAGTTTTTCGACCAGAAACCACAGAAGTTTTTCACCGATGGGATCATGGATCTACCAAAAAAATGGCGAAACATTGTCGATAATAATGGAGCATATTCGGTTTAAATGAATTCGTCCACGCGCCATGCGCGGACCAGTTGAATTTTACTGAAAAAACGCCACGAACTTTTTCCCAGACCCAATATTTCGAATATAATTATGGACATTCGTCAAATCGTAATAGAATTTTAAGAATTATTGACAATTATGGTATATGCACAAATGTGTATATTTTTTTGCATTTTATACAGTTAAAATATGTTTTTGGAGCGTTAAATTTAGTTTTTATTGTTCGATAACGAAAGATAGGAGTTAATGAAGTGGGTGTAAGATACTTGTGCCGAGTTCGCTTTAAAACTTTTTTCTTATTTACAGCTACAAAAACACTATTATATCATCGAAAACAGCGCATTTATATATTACAAACGCACTGTTTTAATCTAGTGCAATTTAGTTTTTCAAAAGTGGTTAAATGAAAAATATGAAGTAGAATTATCACTTGCGAATGTAATTAACTAAATATCATAAACCATTTATCAAAATAATTTGTCCACATTGTAAATATCATATTTAGAACATTGCCATTGAAAATATGTGAAACATTTTTTGATACAACTTGTTTATTTTCTTTGCGCCCATCTTCAAACTTTCTAATTAATATGAGATTTAATGGGAAGTAAACTATTTTAGATATCTTCAGCAATTTGTTTAATTTTAGGTGAAATGTATGAACAATTCTTATTTATTTTCAATTAAATTTAGTAAATACAAAATATTCAATTGAAATTTACAAATATAAATTGATAAACAATTGTGTAATGTCTATCGCGGAAATTCCTAAAATTTTGCTCTTATTTACCTAGAATAAGTTATAAGAGATAAATTAATATAAAAATAATATAAAGAACTTCTGTTATGACACTCGATCTTTAAGACTCTTTTCGTTTCGCTTGCCGTGGCCTAAACTAGTCTCTTGCAATTAGATCGGTCTTATGACGCTCATTCTTTAATATACTATTATACATTTTTGTTAGCAGTGAGTCGAGACTGCTATAACAGCCTTGAAGTGTTAATACAAAATTTTTAGTTACGCGTTAGAATATACGAGGGTAGTTTGACAAGTAGTGAGAATTGAAAAGAAAAACGAATTTTTTAAATACAAAATAATTTTTATTTTTCAATATATTCTCCTAAAAGAGCAATACATTTATTCCAACGGTGCTCCAATGCCCTTATGCCATCTCTAAAATGCGATTCCGGAAGGCTTGCAAAATACTTATTTACGAAGATGATAAGCTCGTCGTTAGACGAAAATTTCTTTCCACCTATTGCCGTTTTCAATTTTGGAAAAAGGTGGAAGTCGGAAGGGGCTAGATCCGGCGAATAAGGCCCATGCGGTACCAATTGGAAATGCAACTCGTGAATTTTGGACATCGCAACTGTACTGGTATGCGAGGGAGCGTTGTCTTGGTGAAACAGAATCTTTTTCTTTGCCATTCCTGCCCGTTTAGCACAAATTTCAACATTTAATTTTTGTAGAAGTTCTGCATAATATTGTCCATTTATTGTGGCACCTTTCTGAAGGTAATCAATGAGCAAAATGCCCTTTGAATCCCAAAAAATTGATGCCGTCACCTTGTTTGCCGATAAAGTGGTTTTCGCTTTCATTGGAGGTGCAGAACCACGTTCTAACCATTGTTTACTTTCGGGTGTACTGTAGTGTATCCAAGTTTCATCGCAAGTAACAAATCGCCTATAAAAATCAACCGGATTTCGCGAGTGACCTTTTGATCAGTCGTAAGCAATCGCAGCACCCATCTTGCCGAAAGTTTGGAAAGGTCCAATTCTTTCGTTAAAATGTGGTGTACGCGTTCTGTTGAAATGTTTATCATGTCTGCTATCTCTCTCACTTTGAGTTGTCGATCTTGCGTAATAATATTATGGATTTTTATAATCATTTCCTTAGAAGTCACGATTTTGGGTGCTCCAGAGCGCGCTTCGTCAACACAGCTTGTTCTACCACGTTTAAATTCATTTACCCATCTACTTATTGTGGCGGATGATGGAGCAGATTCACCTAATGTTTCCCGTAACTCATCTTTTATTTCGGTAGCTTTCATACCCTTAATTACGAAGTATTTAATCACCGCACAATGATGTGATTTTTATTAGATATATAATATTCCTAAGTAAAATATGCACGCGTTTTTTTTTTCGGTTCCATGTTGCGTACTATAGTGGGTCCGCCTGTGTATTCAAAAATGGAAGTGTGTTTAAACTCAATCAAAGCACCCATAACATACCCATTAGGCAACAAAATATTGTCCATATATCTCATGGTAACTTGAATATTGGCTGAAATTTTCTGGTCTATAGAAGACTGAATGTGAAACTCTGTAGAGTGTGGCTAACTTTTAGCAAACATTTCAATAGACTGTTCTTAATAAATTTGTAGTTATAATCCCTACACATATATACTACTACTTATGGAAATTTGGCCAACCAGATACACAGAAAAACGAAGTAATATATTATATAACACTGTAGATCTAAAACTAATAATAAAATACAGTATTATTGATCTTTTGTATACCTGGGTCTTATAAATGAAAGCACTCCTATTTACCTGAAATGTCTAAGTAATTATTCTGAGAATTTATTTCTTTGTTAAAAAGAATAATAAAATCACGAAAATAGGTAACAGCTTTATACAGAATAGTATTTAGTAGAATCGTTCTTACGACGGTGTAATTAGTTTGCTAGTGTTTTTACTTAGCATTGGGTTGTCTTTTTTTGGAAGAGTGTTTAAGCTTACCCAAAACATCCACAATATACTCACCAGACAACTAAATAATTTCTATATATATCTCACGGTAACTTGAATATTTATTGTCTGGAATTCTCCAGTTTATACTTGACTGAAATTTTTTTAATCTATTTGATAACAAGTGTATGTATTCCGAAATTAAGAACTTTATGACGAAGGGAAATTCTATTATTAAGAAGTACTTTTATTCGTAATACGTAAATAATAATACTAAATTGAGAACGACAATTGATGAAAAATTTTGCACACTCCACAATTCTAAACATAACTGAAAATTTTCTGATTCCAAAATCTAACTTAATCAATCATCAATCTTACGGTATTATCTAATATTACTGCCACGAAATAATATCAGTAATTTTTTCCAAGTTTGCTAATTATATAATCAGGCAATACTTACAAACTTATTACAGTGCAGCATTTCAGTTCTTGACTGCAATGTTGGCATGACTTTACTATATTATGACTTAATTACAAATTTAGACATAGGAAGAACGCTTATAAATCACTATGAGTGACGTCATTTTGAACCTTGAAACTCAAATAAGTAATAGGTGAGAAGGTTAGAATCACGAATTATTTCTTAAACAAGATTGGTTTCTTTCCTATAAGATTTTAAAAAAGCACTTCCTCTGCATTGAGAGGCACTAAAGTAGAATTGGCGCGACCGGTTTTTAAATTTTATTTTGGAAATTCACAATGTTTGGAAGAAATTATAAACAATATTTTCTTCTGTTTTTGTAATACATTTTCATATGAAGAATAATAAAATTAAAACTACAAGTATAGTAAAATTTAATTTAGAGAATGAGCTGTTATCATTCTTAGAAGTTAATATTTGGAAGCATTTTCATTTAATAAATATTGTCAAACTAACAAAATGAAAAATATAAAAGTTGTCTCTGAAATTGCTATTTTCATTTTAATTTTTGGCGTAAATTGTGGAAACTAATATACTATAAGAAAATTTCATATCATTCAATATCACAGATCTTTGTAATGGAAAATCTCCATGAAGTTCCGAATTACTGTTTTGTTTTAGTTTCTATTTTTCTAGAAAAATCCCAAAAATATTTCTAACATTTCCTAGAAATTCGTTTACGAATTGATTGAAATGAAATGATTTTTTGAAGGCCAATTTTTCTATATTGTTTCCAGCAACTCTAACGATTTTGTTATTTAAAAATTTATTAATGTGATTGCACCAGTTATAGATATCTTGGACAATTGAAGCTGTTCATGCATATCTTTGTATACAAAGGGGTTTTTAAAACAGTAGTAGCAAATAGGTTATAAATATTTATTAAATAATAATTTAGGGCAGAAAAAAATACAAAAATTGTTAATCTGGTACGTAGACTTCCGCGGTCGTGGTCCATACTATCTTCTTCTGGGCTTCCGAGCTGGAAGCGCATCACTTGTATAACTGCCGATGTTTCGTATCCACTCGTATGGGATATCTTCAGGGCTCAACTACTGTTACTGTCTGTCGCAATGAAACTGAGTTTCAGTGCGACAGGGAAACTCAGTTTCAATAATATATTAATTATTGGTATATATTTTATAATTTGACATATACTTGTTATATATTTAGAAATGAAAAAGAGTGGAAGGTAGGAAAATTATATATGCCTTAAATTTTTATAGCATAATAAACTTAAATTATTAAAATTACTGTTCTTGTGCACAAGAACTGTGGAAAATGGTAAAATTAATGACATTTAAAGATATATGCTTATTAATATTTTAACTAACTAATATTTATCCTGTTCTAAAGTATTTGAGCACCTTCTTAATAGCAAGTTGTACAACATAAGCGATATAGTTTTAAAAAGTTAAGATTTACTCTATCAATTTTGGCTAAAATAATTCATGTATTGTATACAGATTTCGGCAAAACATTTGTCACTATTGACCATACCAACTAGTTGCCGCATGAAACTTGTTAGATATCAAAACTTTCTTACCAATGGAATCGCCAACTTATTTATATCTTCTAGTGTACCTTAAGGATTCACTAAAGATCACGGCCGCTTAACATTTATATGACTGGCTTACTACATAAATTAGAATGTAGAGTTATTGAAAAAGCCAATGATTTGAAAATATCAAGAATTACTAATGTGCTTGATTATTGCCTTAAAATACAAAAGAATTTTATCATAATTAATAACTAGCGTGAGTATTAAGTTGAGAAATATTAATGTGTAGTTATAACTTGTTCAATAGTTTGTCATATATTACTACTCCTTGGATGTAATATCAATTCTGAAACAAATTAATGCAAGATTTGAGTGTGTTATCTGATTCACATTTAGAGTTTATCGGCCATATACCCTTCTTATTCTGTATCTCGCACAGTAAGATTCTTAATAAGATCTTGCGCAAAATATTCGAGTATGTCAACTTTTAAGACTTTGTTTTGTATAAAACTAATTTCTCCAGATAAAATGCAGTTTTTAAAATATTTGCTGTATAAAATGGATGGTATTTATTTTCCTAATCAAACCAATTAAGACTGTAACATCTACATAAATTTAAGAGACTAATATCATAAAGGCACATGGCTAGTGTGAGAAATTTATACGTAATCAAATTGACCTACCCCACCTTTTATTTACAGTGAATTTTTTTGGTAGCTACCGCTTCAAGCAAAAAAAATATTTTAATTACTGCATCAGTAATGTATACCTTTAAAAACATTAATACTTTTTTCTTACCCTCTATTATTAGTCCTGCCTTATTTTTTGCAAGGTTTTCCCTTATTTCTGTCTGAAATAGCAAAAACATTTATTTCTCATTGTATTCCAATGAATATTAGGGTAATATTCTAATTATATTTTTCTGTAAGTAAACGTGTATTATCTCATTTTATGTCACATGTCTTTTAAATATATTGGACCATCAATATTATTTATTGATCAAATTTAACGACATCAATAGTTAGATAATAGATTTTTTCTTCATAAATTTTCAGTTTTTTTTTTAACTATTGAACTGTTTGTCATCACATGTAAAAAAAAAAACCTTACAATAAATGAAATAAATACAAATATATTTCAATTCAAAAAATTTTAACTGAACAGAATAAAGAAGCCATTTATTTGTATTTTAACACATACTGCTTAGAATTAATTCTGGTTTCTACTTACATTTATTACTATATGTTAAATATTAAAGTTGTACCTCATTTTACTAATCATATCGTTTGTGGCAAAAAGTTTCATTGTCAATTAAAAATTTCATGAATGTATAATTATACTGAATATTTACATGATAAACTAAAACTATAAATAAGTTCTATAATACAATTTAAATATCATAATTAGAAGATACTGCAATAATACATTTTCAAATAGCATGAAAATATACATATGAGTAATGTACAGCATTGTAGTAAATACAATATTTAAACACTTAAAGTTGATCTAGTATTTGCCCAAAATTGGTGAATTGATAATGCTAAAGTAATTACATAAATGCAGGCTGCAATCCAACAATTGTACGCATTCTAAAAATGAAAATATAAGGGAAAAAAGATACCTTTAACATATTCTTTACCTGAGTATAACCAGCATCAGCAGCTGCGTAAAATTCATCTAAAGTATCAAACTCCTCCTCTAATCCTGGTACATCTTCAGCAAGTGCTACAGCTCTTATATAGTAGAAAACACCCATAAGTGTCTGGTGGAAAAATAAATCAATTTCTGCTAATTATTTATTAATTTACTTACTAATTGTAATATTCCCCATGTACTTAAGATTAATCCACAAAGAGACAATTTTGGTCCGCAAACTGGCATTTTTGTTATTTACTGAAAAAAAATTATACTTAAAAGTAAATCATGTGATAATATTCAGGTGACTGATAATGTACTTAGGGATTTTTATTTTATGTTGGCAGCGTAGAAATCAACTAATGAAACTAAAATATGTTCATTAGAAGAATGTTTTCTAATCAAGAGTTCTAAACTAGATGGCAGGATTTATATTAGAGTTATTGCAAATAGTCCTGAATTTTATACTTATACTGTATTTTGTCTCTTTAAGGAAAAATCATGCATGCATTATTACTATGGAATTTTGGATAAGCAAATATTTAAATAAAATAATAAATAAATTTAATCACCGAAGGTTGATATATAGCCCCTTTCCACAATAATTTTCATATTCTGTATACGTGTTTCGACAACTAAGTTGTCATCATCAGCAGATAATTAAACGGTGTTGCACTTAGAAACCACAGTAAAATCCGTGCTGCGACACTGTTTAATTATGTGCCGATAATGATAACTTACTTGTCGAAATACGTATACGGAATACGAAAATTATTGTGGAAAGGGGGTTATATACTAATCTTAAATGATTAAGTTAATCAACTATAACTTCCATCAAATTTACCTTCACAGAAAAATATTAAAGATTTTTTGGGTCTTCTAATTTAAAAAGACAGTTTCTAATGTATTCTGTTCATATATTCTAAAGAAGGCAAATACAATTTTTACATGTTTGTCAATATATGTATTAAGTTGTCATATATTTTATTAGCTTTACAGTTGTTTATATCTGTTTTTCATTCGAGTTTGTAAGTTTCTTGGAGTGCACCATTGTTGATGTTCCTTTAAATATGTCTTATTTTTATTTCTTCAAGATTGTTAAGTGAATCCTAGGAAGGTATATTTTTATATCTTACAAGTTTCCAAGACTTATAACAATAAATCAAGAGTATTTCTGTAAATGAAAATATGTAAGATATGAGTTTTATTACCATACACAACTGATAAATAAAATTTGTATACAGGATAATTATTGGTATTCTGCTTTTAAATCTTTATTTAATTACAATGTTGATTACTTTTAAATTTCAACTGTTAAAATCTCCACATACATACAAGAAAGCGCTTCGTTTCCAAAATAAATATTGTTTAACTGATGTTTTTGAGAATTTTATAGGTAAAGAACTACAGGTTTGCCACTAAACAAAATTTTTCTGTTATAGTTTGATAACCACATGTTCATCAATAAATTTGTTTGACTAAGTATACTGTTTGATCTATTCTATTGCTTACAACATATAGGACTAAAATATTGTAAAAACTGCTTTTTTGTATATATATATATATATATATATATATATATATATATATATATATATTTTACATCTTTTTATAAAACAATATTCGATATAGAAAAAATATATTTAGATTAATTTACATAATTATAAAATATAATTTACACGTGATATATTTTATAAATAGACTTTGTAGATATATCTAATAACGTTAGAGAAGAGGAATATGCCATTGTTAATGCAAGTGATTGTTGTGATTTTTGATAAATAATAATTAATAACAAATAGTAATAGTAATATGTTATATTATAAAAGTACGATGTGTACAAAATTTCTTTAAAAGTGATTTATTAAATTACTATATCTTTGTTTTTCATAATTAATTTAATAGGAATTATACATTAATCTTTTTGTCTTATTAATTCAATGTTAAAAATTGATTGACATAAAGTAATATAAGCAGTGCTGTTATTTTCGTTTATTTGTTGCATTATTTATGTTTTATCACATATATTTGTATTTTAAATATCCAACAAAATTTAGGTAATTTAGATCGTTTAGATGAATTGAAACTTCTATTTTCCTAATCCCCTCTATGTTCTGACGTGCCCTTCTGAAAACCAATAGCAATGTCCTACTTGTAATAAGTAAATCAAGTAACCTCAAGAGTGTGCGTGCGTGCGTGTCATGTTTTTGACTGTCAAAAATGGTTCAAGCCGGCACCAAAAAACCTGCAGTATCAAAATTAAATAGTAAAACTGGTGTTAGTAGTTTAATAATATTTGTAGTTTTACTGTTAGCATGGATTGCCGGCTTCTCTTCGAGATTATTTGCTGTTATAAGATTCGAAAGTATAATTCACGAATTTGACCCGTGGTAAGATTTAGGCTAAATAAATATAAAAGTCTGTGTTACTTAAAAGGCATTATCTTATTAATAGGTTCAATTATCGAGCTACAGCATATATGGTAAAACATGGCTTTTATAATTTCTTAAATTGGTTCGATGAAAGAGCATGGTATCCTCTGGGTCGTATTGTTGGGGGAACCGTATACCCTGGTTTGATGATAACATCTGGAAGTATACATTATATATTACATTTATTGCACATAAATGTTCATATACGTGATATTTGTGTATTCTTAGCACCCGTATTTAGGTAAACAATATATTTTTTGTTGTTAATATATCTACTTACAATTTTTTGAAGTGGTTTGACAGCAATATCAACTTATTTGTTAACAAAAGAATTATGGTCAGCTGGTGCAGGTTTGTTTGCTGCATGTTTCATTGCAATTGTACCTGGTTATATTAGTAGATCTGTTGCTGGAAGTTATGATAATGAAGGTATTGCCATTTTTGCTCTGCAGTTTACTTATTTCTTATGGGTTAAGTCTGTGAAAACTGGTTCAATATTTTGGGCTTGTATGTCTGCACTTTCTTATTTTTATATGGTAAGTATCTTTAAAACTTTCGAATTCTCCAAAATGCAGATTAAAATGATGAAATTTTAGGTGTCTGCTTGGGGTGGATATGTTTTCATAATCAATTTAATCCCATTACATGTATTTGTATTGATTTTAATGGGCAGATTTTCTAATAAAATTTTTACTAGCTATACAACATTTTACATTCTTGGATTATTACTCTCAATGCAAGTACCATTTGTAGGTTTTCAACCTATTAGAACCAGTGAGCATATGGCAGCATCAGGTATGCACCTCTTCTGTTGGCAGATAAGTGCATATTTTTGTTAATTATTTATTTTTTCTCTGATTAAATTATCTAAATTGTGGAATATCCTAATTAAAATTATTGCAGGGCATTAAATCATACTTAAGTAGTTAAATATTTCATCTACTTTCAACATTTTTGCTTTATAGTTGTATGAGTATAAAGTTAATATCCGCTGTATATTTATCACAAATTGAAAAAATATTACAAACAAAATCACAAAATTATTGCTCCACAAATATACTACAATATTATTATTATTTCTATGAATTATCTATAAACTTCTATCACCCCACGTTATATAATTTATTTAATTAATTCAATGAAATATGTTGAGTATGAAAACGTGAAATGAAACTATTTTTATCTAATCTGTTTCTATTATAATTTAGTTTGAAAATTATAAAAAATCGAAGTAGCATTTATAACAGTCTAATGAAAAATTATTACATGTTATGGAGCTATTTATTTCATATTTAGTAACTTTTGTCAAGTTACATTTTTATAAGATTTGATAGAATTTGTTATGCGGTTATTTGTTTATATCTAATTAGTCTATTTTATGCGTTTGATGTTTTAGAAAATTTAAGTTTTGTCAAATTTTATAATTCTATAAATGTCTTTTTTTTTACCAAGTTTTATACCTCTTTGAAAATGTCGAGTTTCGTGCCTGAAAAAGTGCATTTAGGCACGCATTACTTTCCTTATTTAATAAAAAAAACCCGCTGAATGTCATCGTTTGCTGATATAAACTTACGGTGAGCATGCTCCAACCGTAAAAACATGTGAAGCGTGGTTTCGACAATTTAAAAGTGGTGATTTCGATGTGCAAGACAAAGAACGTTTTGGTAGACCGAAAAAATTTGAAGATGCGAAACTGCAGGAGTTATTGGACGAAGACCTAATTCAAACTCGAAAACAATTGGCAAAAGCGTTAAGTGTGCTTCCAGAAACGATTAGCGACCGATTACGAGCAATGGGAAAAATCCAAAAGATGGGAAAATGGGGCAACATCAACTAAATGATTGCAAATGGAAAATAAAAAAATCGTCTGTGAAATGCTGTTTCAAAGATATGATCGGAAGTCATTTCTGCATCGAATAATGACAGGTGATGAAGAATGAATTTATTTCGAAAATCCTAAGCGCAAAAATCATGGTTATCACCTGGCGAAGCCGGCACATCGACTCCAAGGCGAAATCATTTTGGTCGCAAGACAATGCTTTGTGTTTGGTGGGACCAGAGTGGCGTGGTGTATTACGAACAAAGAAGCGTTGACAGCACTTGGATGGGACATAATATCGCACTCACCGTACTTTCCAGACCTTGCTCCGTCCGACTATCACCTTTTCGCATCAATGAGACACGCAGTTGCAGAGCAGCACTTTGCCAATGTCGAAGAAGTTAGAAAATGGCTGGATGAATGGTTTTGCGCAAAGGTCCAAATTTTTTTGGGGTGGCATCCATAAATTGCCTAAAAGATGAGCAAGATGTGTAGAATCAAACGGCCAATCCTTTGAATAAATAAATTTTTCGATTTTCTTGAAAATTATAGTTTTTTTTATGAAAAAAAACAGCAATGACTTTCCAGGACACTTGCAAAAAAGACATTTATAGAATTATAAAATTTTACAAAACTTAAATTTGGTATCGATGTTCCATTTTTTTTTGATTATGAAAGTACAAAGTTTACATATTACTACGTACAACATACTGCTTTTGAATAAATTTTTTTGCAGGGTTTTGCGATTTTATTATAAAGCTGTTAACTTGAAAGTAAATTGTGATATTAACATTTATTAAAATTTTAGTCATGCTTTTTATTCTATAGATACTATTGTAGATAATGTTCTAATCTTGTCTAATTTAAATAGTTGACTTAAGTATGCACCAGGAACATTAAATATTATTACTATGATATCTATCTGCAAAAAATTAATATAGTCCTTTATGTTGCAAAAAACAATGATTAGTGTTTTATTTGCATTCATTATTCTTTTTATTAGTTTTGAATTTTGTAATAACATCAGATAAAATATTATCAAAAATGTTGATTCTTCCTAAATATTAAGCAGGACATATGCAGAATGTTTCAAAATTTCGAAACATATGCAAAACTTACTTGCATTTTATTTTATTCTACCATTTTTCAGGTGTTTTCGCATTATCGGTGGCAGTGGCTGTATTGAAGTATTTGCAATCAATACTATCGAAGTCAGAGTTTAAATCATTATTTATATTTGGCGTATTGACATCCTCCGCGATTGTATTCCTTACTGTTGTTATTTTAACGTATACAGGATATATAGCACCTTGGAGTGGACGATTTTATTCATTGTGGGACACGGGTTATGCGAAAATTCATATTCCAATTATAGCGTCGGTGTCGGAACATCAACCGACTACATGGTTTTCATTTTTTTTCGATTTGCATATACTTGTTACGACATTTCCCGCTGGACTTTGGTATTGCATCAAGAATATAAATGACGAAAGAGTTTTCGGTAAGTATAAACATTAAAAATTTAATATTTCACGAAGTTTTATATAAATATGAAAAGCAGTTTTTAGTACATGTAACATGTCCTTCATTATCTTTACGAACTTTATTGTTTTTCTTATAATATAGACAATGTTCTTTTCAATAATAATTCCCATAAATACTAATTTTTTAATTCTTTCCTTATTGAAGTTACGTCTGTTCCTGATCAGAATAAATTGAAAACTGGAAACTAAATAGTATTTGTGCCTATTTACTTTCTCGATAAAAATGGATATTTAATAATAATTTTGATCACTGTCGCTCTCGTTCAGGAAGCTTCCGTATTGCGTCAAAAAGTCTGATGGTTGCAGAGGCACTCATTCGCAAGCCGCCTCGACAATTATTTCACAACAGTAAAGCTTTTTCCCCTTGGTATATTCTTTGAATATCTTGAACAAGTACAGTAACTCTATCAGCAATCTGTTCTATAGTTCTGGGACGTTAGGAATGCGGTTTGTTCTCCACACATCGGTAATCTTTAAATGCTTTACCTCATTTGTGTAAGTTTATACTTGACAATGTTTCCTTATCAAATTGTTTTTCATTAACTTCTGATGGCTTTATACCTTTGAAATTTAATAATTATACTTTGTTCGATGCTTCAATAAATTTTGATTTTATGCAAAGATGTCAATCAAACCAAAGTAGACACAGACAACACAAGTACTGAACTAAGTAAACATTTGTTTCTGCATATCCTATAATGTATACAATCTTCTCATTTGTTTTTTACACTCGGTTTGGAATTTGAATCATAATTTTAATTTGAACGTTCCTCATATTATTCGTTTTGAAGAGCGGGTGTTTTAATTTTCTTGGATTTACTAGATTTGAACGACTTTGTGGCTAAATGAAATTCGTTTTGAGTTAGTTGATTGTAAACGTATGTACGTTTATAATAATAATAATAATGATGTATGTCCCTATGACCTTTATTCTGTTACAAGAACTTAAGCTTTTAGTTTCAGTTATCTTTTTGAAAAGGTTAGAATTGACGCGGTACTTACCTAATTTTGGATTATTTAACTTCAGAATTATTCTTTATTTTTCTTTCCACTAGTAATCCAAATTTGTATCATAGTAATTTTCGTAATGTAAATACATTTGTTGTCGGTTATATTAAGAAACATTTTAATTAGATGAATTTGAATTTAATCAATTTACAGAATCTAATTATACTAGATTACTTATTGTTGTTATTTCTACTGGTACGAAAAAATTGAAAATAAGTGTTAGTATAAGACTGAAACTAATTATCAATTAATTTTTGGTAAAGGAACTTTTAATTTATATGTAATGAGTATTTGTTTAAAAAAAGAGACAAATTTAGAATTCTTTATAAGTGGTGGAAATTAAATTCGTTAAAGAAAGAGATCTTTATATAGGTCTATATCATATTGTATTAGACCATAATGATTTACAAGTGTACGTCAATTATATATAAAATAAACATTGACATAAATAATAATTAAACTTTATAATAAAAATTAAAAACTTTAATTAAGCGATCAAAACTCGACAACAGGACAATAATATCAAAGTGATAAGAAAATAAAAATTACATTACATAACTTTGCTAAAATATAGTAAGTAATTAACTCTATTGTAATAACTAGAAAATCAAAAATCTTATTTAACGTAAATACATCGAATACTCAAAGTTGGAATTGCCAAAGTAATACTTATTTAATTGTAACTGGCCTTGAAATCTTGTTTCGGATATCTATATATAGAATGTACCAAAATGATTAATGTACTTTTGATCTAATTTTCAAATAAGTTGATAGAATTGCAATTTCTTTCAGTGGCGTTTTAAATCATTATTTTTTCGATGTTTCAAGAAAATTTAATTCCAGGTATCATGTTTTATACCATATGTAATAAACTTATGACAACATGTTAATACTCGAGAAAATGTGTTCTTCAGGGCTATTAGACTTTATTATTACTCAAACAAATTTAGTAAGGGTAAATCATTTACCTTTGTTCATTTATTAAATTATTTGATTTTTTAAGTTTATTAATTTCTAAAAATTCTATATATTTACTTTATATTCTTTGTTTTCTATATGGATTATTTTATATTCATAACTTGACATATGTTCATTATAAATTCAATGATTAGCGAAAGACAAATTCGTTTTTTATTTATGTATGTATATGAAGTATATATTCTAAGGTAAGTTTGTTGTCAAAAAATTTTCTTGTTTGTCCAACATAAACATCTGAGTATGTATCACATATTATAGACTCTTGATCAGCTGCTATTATGGATTTCGCCCTCGAATTTTTAATATATTTCAAGGGTATTATTAATTTTGAATACTCTATAAATTTTATTTTTTTTTAAAATTTTGTCAATTTATCATTTGAAGGTCTAATCTAAGTAATTACTTTCTATTTACTGGTAAAGTTCTTCTTTTTGCTTTTAGGTAAATATTTAAAATGGCCTTTTCATGCAAGTTTTTTAGATAAAATATTATTTTGGATAAACATAAACTAATTCTTCTTGAGTCTCGTGTGGAATGACTTGTTCGAATTATCAATATTATAAAGTCAATTTTTTTAAATATTATTTTTTAGTCGACCCAATAAGTAGTAGTTTGGAGTTTTTAAATCTAGTGGTTTATAATATAATCACTCAAAAGTTTCTTTACAAATTCCAAAGACTTTTCTCCCGTTCCATACTAAGTGATGGATGTTTTTGACCCGCATAAAAAATTCACGGCTAAACTACTCGAGAAACAGTCCTCGACTCCTTCTGTATTCCTGAACAGATATTGGTCGTTATCTAAGACTTCGGAAACTTTGTATGGCACTTCATAAAGGGGTCTCAGTTTTCGAGGTTCATGCTTTGCAAATAAGAATCAGATTACCTCGAACATACGAATTGTTTTTTCTAGTTACTTTGTTCGACTTTGATTTTATGTGAAGCCTTAGTCTTTAACTTGGTTCTTAACGTATTTCGGAAAAATCCTGCCAACTATAGGAATTGCCGAATCCTTTTCCATGGACATATATCGTTTCTATTGACCTCCAACCCAAGATATTCAACTTGGTTTTGCAGAAATCAGCATTTCTTCAAGTTTAAATCAAGCCCTCTCCTACCGTAAATTTATTAAGTCCCTCTTACCGTTTCACTCGATATTAATATGTTGTCCATGTATACACAAACATAGTCATGTCCTAATTTCTTAGAACCACCTGTCTTATTCCCAAGACAACACTAGACATATTCACAAAACCAAAGAGCATGTGCAAAAATTCATACTGCACATCATCGTTATAAAAGCTAAAGGCTAAGGGGAACAGCTGCCTCAGGTTCTTGTATCGATAATAATTGCATAAACATCAGTAACAAAATTGTGTTGAAGAGACGGTTGAGTGCCACCTTTCCGACCATAGGGGTCCAGTACTAAGATTTAGCATAAGTGGAAACCTAGCAAAAGAGAAAAAATTATTTACAGATACTTTACCAGTCAAAATGTTACATTATTTAAGCAAACAATTAATAATAATGTACTTACCAAAAGTAAAACAGTGCCAGGGACAATTTTAATCTCTTTCATGATATTCTTACATCGGCGCTCGAGCTTTCTTTCCCTTTAAAACAAAATCAAGAAAAACAAATAAAATTGCAAATATGTGAAATAGACTAGATGCGCTTGCGATCATCGCAGAAATCACAAAAGATGATGCTTTATACAACATTTACACGAGTCAGAGGAAATTATATGGGTATAAAATACAAACTAGAGAGAGACAAATACCATTAGTAAAGAAAAGAGTATCAATAAAATAGTAGCAACATGGAAATTTATCAAGAATAAGCTATCATCATGCAGTCATGGTAACTTTTGTGTAAATAACGCTGCCTCATACTTCTTTAGACTAGTGTCGTGTGGAGAGATCAATAACATTATTCTAGATCTGAAATATAAACGAAGTCGAAATATTTAACGAGCTATGCCAACCATCAGTGAGGGCAATGAATTCCTGTGTTGAGGAGTACTTTTGAAAACAATCAAAAGCGGCGTTATGACTGTTATGACTTAAGGTTCTACTAATAAGTTCAAAAATTTTTGAAGGCGTTGTTGCTGAGAGATTAATAAAATACTTGGAAAATAAAAATCTCCCCGTGGAACGACAACATGGATATCGAAAAAATAAATCAACGATGACTGCGATGGTGGAAGTTTGAATTTCATTAATGAAGCGTTAGACGATCGAAAAAAGGTGAGAACGAACCTCTTAGATCTCAGTAAGGCCATTAACACAGTGGACCACAAAATTCTACAACAGAAGTCAAGAGTATTATGAAGTGAGAGGTCCCCCATTAATGAATGGAAAGAAATGAGATCCACAATAAGAACAATTGCTGCTGTTTATAATGTTTATAAATGATAAATCCAGCTATCTGTATATAGCGCAAATGTACTACGCATTTTTGTAAAAGACGAATGTGAGGAAAGATTGATTATAGACTCAATATAGTTATAGAAAAGGCCAATCACTGGTTTGTTCCTAATAAACTTAAACTAAATAACAACAAAACACATCTGACTTTAACAAAAAAATCTCAAGGAGGAGGTGATTGTGAAGAAGGATTAAATGGACCCACCATGTGGATCTACAGACAAAGAAACTAAATACAGGAACTTGCTGTATTAAAAGAATAAAATTGGTAGAACATATCAGGCAGTTATATTTAACTACCATTCCTTCATTCATTGTTATTTCTCTTATGGCATTCTCTTCTGGGGAACATTCTCTGCAGCGGAACGGATTTTCCCCCTGCAAAAAAGGGCAATACGAACTATATCTGGCCTCCGATATTGTGATTCATGCATAGGATATTTCAAGCAGCATAAGATATTATCTACCTTGATGTTCTTACATAGCCCTAAAGTATATATATGAACACTGTCGACAATACAGAAAAAATAGCGAAGAACACACTAGACGCGATATAGAAATTACCTGTCTATTCTGAAACATCGTATTGCAACAACAGAAACCAAGACGCATTATTAGGGCATTAAACTTTATAATCTCTTGCTTCAGCATTCTAAGCAGTTGGACACGAAAAGATTCCCAAGAGAAACCAAAAAGACATGATTGAGAAAGAATTATACACATTAGAGGAATATTTTGGCGATCATCTTTAAGTTGAACTATCGAATTATTGTATTAAATGTCCACTTGTATCTACATATATGTTCTGTTCGCGATATATTGTATATATCTATATTTTGTCTGGAATGGTTAAATCCGATCTATATTTTATATAGAATAGTCAACAAATTTCCGGATGACATATTTACCTACACCAAACTTTTTGGAAAAATATGCGTGCGTACTTTTATTTTGTATAATATAAATGTTGCATATGTCGCATGAATATGTATCCTGTTATTGGACTTTGGTTTGTTATTTTAGATTATGGAAAATGCTCGGACAGCTCAATCATTGAACTGAATTTAGCGTCTTGTAAGTAAATATTTAAATGTATAGGGTGATTCATGTATTTGCAGTAATTGAGTGATGAGT
Organism: Dermolepida albohirtum; assembly: GCA_031893035.1. Lineage (NCBI taxonomy): Eukaryota > Metazoa > Arthropoda > Insecta > Coleoptera > Scarabaeidae > Dermolepida > Dermolepida albohirtum. Next base: position 306,527 of record JAVIWB010003072.1, read on the forward strand.
TTTCTTAAATGGACCACACTATATATTTTTCATATTTTTTAATTCATTTGAGTTTAATGTCCTATAAAACTTATGGTTTAAATAATAAGGATAATGATTTGTAGATGATTTAGGGGAAACGCGAAAGTGGGTATAGTGAACAGTCTTAAAATTTAAAATATTTTTCTACAGAGCTCTTTGTTGTTTGTTTTAGCGTATTGAATGTTCAAAATATTCTTCATTAATTTCTTGACAAAAACTGAGTCTATAGTAAAACGTCTGCCTAACTAAAAAAACAAAATATTCTCCATTGATTATTAACAAGAACCTTTTTTGCTGTTTTGTTTTACTACAAAGCTTTTGTCAAGAAATCAATGGAGAATATTTTGAACATTCAATACGCTAAAACAAACAATAATAAGCTATGTAGAAAAATATTTTATATGTTAAGACTGTTCACTTTATATCTTTTGTGTTTTCATTAAATCATTTAAAAATCATTATCGTTGTTATTTAAACCATAAGTAGTAGGTCGTTAAAATCAAATGATTAATTATTATTAAAAAATGTAAAAATATTCAGGGTAATCTATTTAACAAACCTCACGATCAATTATTACAAATAAGTAAAATCACCCATATATTCAAATGTTTACTCAAAAGTCGTGAAATTCAGTTTACAAATTGACCTGACTGCTATTCCACAGTGTATACAAATTTAACCGATTTCAAAAATTTTTTAAAATTTTTATATGGTAGAATAGGTTAATCTGGTACGTAGACTTCCGCGGTCGTGGTCCATGCTATCTGCTTCTGGGCTTCCGGGCGGGAACCGCGTCACTTGTATATCTGCCGACGTTTCGTACTCATTTGTATGGGACATATTCAGGGCTGGACTACTGCACTGAAACTGATGTAAGTCGATGGTGGACGGGTTTATATATAGGTAATGGGTCAATGGAGCGTTACGGTTGCGGTTGGGTAGTTTGGAGATGCAGGATTGCCAGGCGTTGTGTAGGGGCCAGCCATCATTGCGGTTAAAGTTATTGGGGTGCTTAGAGATCTCTATAGTTTCATGGATTTTGCGACCATAGTAATAGTTTGTGCGGGATAGGATCTTGGTCGAATTCAACTGAATGTGGTGCCGGTTTCCAGCCTATGCTCGGCAAGTGCAGAACCGGCTATGCGCAGCAACCTAGTACAACGTTCATGGTCAGAAACACTAGTGCCGACAGACTGCTTTGTTTCACCAATATATACCCTGCCGCATGAGCAAGAAATCCTGTACACACCAGGTGATTCTAAAGAAACATGATCTTTTACGGAAAAAGGGTCAGATAATTTGGAATGGGGTTTGAAGATGGTTTTGATGTTTTTTTTGAGAAGAACCCTACTGATGCGGTCAGTAACACCTTGTATATAGGGTAGGTGGGTTTTAGAGAGGGGGAGAGATGATGTAAGCTGTGTATTAAGTTGGGGGGTTTTGGGATTAAGATGTCGATCTATGGTTCGTTGAATATTATGGTTGAAGAAATTATTATTTATAAAAGCTTTGGTAACATGACTTAATTCCTGGGATATAGAATGCTGGTCAGATATGTTGACAGCTCTTTGGACTAACGAATTGATAACGCCCTGTTTCTGGACGGGATGATGATGGGAGAGGGCATTAAAATACCGGTCAGTGTGTGTGGGTTTGCGGTATACTGAATGTCCTAGTGAATCATCCAGATGGCGAGTTACCGAGACGTCAAGGAAAGGAAGGGGTCCTTCAGATTCTATCTCCATGGTGAAACTTATGGAATCGTGTTGGGAATTTAAGAAAACATGTTCATGGAATCCTGACCATGCGGCCAAATAACGAAGGTGGTTTTTTTTGGTTTTTGGTTACAGGAGTATAGGATTTGTTGTTCGAATGCCTCCATAAAAATGTCAGCGACAACAGGAGAGAGAGAGGAGACCCCATGGCTGCACCCGATACTTGTTCGTAGTAATTACCACGGAACTGAAAATAGGTGTAGGTTAAACAAGTATTCACCAGATTGGCCAAATCATCAGATTGGTTGTCAGTGGAAAGGATTTGACGGATTATTTGGATAGTGTCGGATATAGGGACTCGGGCAAATAAGGATTCGACGTCAAAACCAACTAGTAAATCATGAGGATCTAGCGTTAGGCCATTTAGTCTTTGGACAAAATATTTGGAATTTTTGATAAAGGAATCACTATTGCCAGTGTAAGGTTTGAGAATGTTCGAGAGATATTTAGATAATTTATAAGTGGGACTGTTTATGGTACTCACTATGGGACGCGGAGGAATGTTGGGTTTGTGAATTTTTGGGAGGCCGTACAGTTTTGGGGCTTTGAAGTCGCTGGGTAATAAAGTTCTGTGAGAATCGGTAGGGATAGAAGAGGTTTTGATGGATGTTATAATGGTACGTTCTATTCGTGAGGTGGGATCTCGCTTGAGAAGTTTGTACGAACCGTCCTAGAAAAGAGTTTGTATTCTAAGCTCGTACTGGTCACTGTCCAGGACAACAGTGGCGTTACGTTTATCAGCTCTGAGTACAACGATGTCAGATTTCAGAACATTTTGGGCTAGAATCTCGGATCTTCGAAGATTAGATTGCGACGATTGGGCCTGTGTGAGGATTTTTGAAGATTGGAAACGGATGGGATTGGCGATAGCCGGAGGAATTTTGACAAGAGCGGATTCTATGCTAGTAATGATGTCTTCCGTAGGGATGTATTTGGGAGTAGGAGCAAAATTGGGCCCTTTGGAAAGAACAGAAATCTCATCTGTGGATAAGGGTCGTTTAGAGAGGTTGATGACAGTGTGTGACATAGAAGTATTATGTTGTCGAGGTTTGGGTACTAAGGTCTGGAACTTGCGTAGAGGCTGGTTAATCTAACCTGTAACCTCTACGGGTTAGATTAGATCTAACCAGCCTCCACCATCGACTTACGCCAGTTCCAGTGCAGTAGTCCTGCCCTGAAGATGTCCCATACAAATGATAGGGTGGAATAGGTTACTCAATTTATTTATTAACAGGTAACCAAGAAGAATTGAAATTATTATTAGCGATTTCTTTTATACTTAATAACACTCGTTAACTAAACTATATGACTAAATAATTTTCCATGTTACACAAAAATAACGTTAGAGCAAAATCACATGATTCTGCAGTATTAATATTATATTATTTACAGAGTAGGAAAAAATTCTGCTCGCGAGCACAATTTCATTTAATTCGTTCGTTTTAAAATTTGTGCTCGCGAGTTTTACCATTAAACTCGCGAGCACAATTTTATTTAATTCGTTCGTTTTAAAATTTGTGCTCGCGAGTTTTATCATTAAACTCGCGAGCACAAACTCAACTCGTGAGCAGAGCAGGAATTATGCTCGCGAGCACAATTTTATTTAATTCGTTCGTTTTAAAATTTGTGCTCGCGAGTTTTATTATTTAACTCGCGAGCACAAACTCAACTCGTAAGAATAGTTCTTTTTAATATAGAAAATATAACTCGCTCGAATTGAATTCGTTCGCGAGCGAGTTTAATTCGAGCACTCTCCGTACTCTGAATTTATTTACATTTAAAGTATGGCATAAGGGAACTATAGTTTTTCCCGACCTAAAAAGTTCTTAGTGGAAGTATTCAGTCATCATTATGGGAGAATTCCTGTCTAATATTGTCCCATTATTTACATTCAAAGAATTTTAAAAAACATTGTTTTATGCTACTGCATGTGCATTAAAGAATGTTTAAAATCGGAATCTATTGCCTTTACTTACATAACTGTATATATGTTTTAGTTGTTTTATATGCGCTAAGTGCTGTATATTTTGCTGGAGTCATGGTACGTTTAATGTTGACTTTGACGCCTGTAGTATGTATGCTAAGTGGGATTGCATTTTCTGGATTGCTCGATTTATTCTTTAAAGAAGATGCAGTTCAAAGGGCAGAAGAACTTGAAAGTGAGGAGAGCAGTGCAGCATCAGGGAGCAAACTTTACGATAAGGTAGTCTTAGAAAGTATTTTCGTATTATTATGATTACAAAAGTTCAAAAAAGTTATAAGTGATTTCGTTTTTTTGAACAACAATTCTTTTGTATTATATAAGTGTTTATTCAATTATATATTGAATATTTTGGTTCACTGCATTTTGTCATTTCTTTGGTAGTAGCATGATTACGAGCTCGTAAAACTACTGATCTTGAAAAAAATGAATTAAGTGATTCTTGATGTTTTCATTGGAATTGAATGTTTTTCTGTCTAAAGAATTGTTTCATAGAATCACTCAGTTTGTCCAATTGGCGCGTTTGCTACTCCATGCATTTCATATAACTTTTTTCTTCTTCTGTTCTTTTCTGCATGGTGTAAAAATAAACTGTACTATAAATTCTTCCTTTTCATAATCACGACAAAAAACAATCTAAAACTTTTTCTTGAAATGTGAGCTATCAAAATATATGACAGTAGGCTTTTGAATAAAATGAGCTGCTAAAAAATATAACTAGCAACTCTCGTGGAAAAAAAACGAAATTACTTTCCGAACAACCCAATAGATGCAGATATATCAAATAGAATCTAAAAAGAAAAATAGACCTCTCACATTTTGCAAGAAATTCCACGAAATATCTTCTTTAAGTAAAAATGATTATTATAAATAATTAATTATTTTCATTATATATATATATATATATAATATGGCATTCAACTGTGGAAAATGACAAAGCAATAGATTTTTAATAACAAATACTTAAATAAAAAATACTATTTTGTTGGAAAAAGAATGTGATAAAGAGGTTCTGTTAAATTGTAAATTTATGTATAAGTAATTGAATTTTTAAATAAACAATAGAACTAATTCTTAACATGAAATGTAAAATTTAAACATTACTTGTTTCTATACTGGCAATTTTTTATTAACTTCCTTCCATGACTTTTTGCAATTTTTTTATATAAATAACTTTGCTTTTAGGCAGGTCGAGTACCAAAAATGAAACATGAACAACAACCGCGAGAGACTGACGCTATTGGCCCAAATGTGCGTAGCATTATACTCGTGGTAATAATGCTGTTGCTTATGCTTTTTGCCGTCCACTGCACTTGGGTGACAAGTAACGCCTATTCTAGTCCCAGTGTCGTTTTGGCTTCTTACAGTGGCGATGGTTCTCGGCAAATATTGGATGATTTCCGAGAAGCGTACTTTTGGCTCTCTCAGAATACCGCCGATGATGCAAGGGTCATGAGCTGGTGGGATTATGGCTATCAGATAGCTGGTATGGCAAATCGAACGACACTAGTGGACAATAATACTTGGAACAACAGTCACATAGCTCTGGTTGGCAAGGCTATGTCTTCGAATGAAAGTGCTGCTTATGAAATTATGACCGCTTTGGATGTGGATTATGTTTTGGTTATTTTCGGAGGCGTAATTGGTTATTCTGGAGATGATATTAATAAATTCCTGTGGATGGTGAGGATTGCAGAAGGAGAACATCCTAAAGACATAAGGGTAAACAATTATGTGAATTTTTATGTGTTTCAAATTATAGTTTTAATGAAAATTCGAATCATTTTTTTTCGTTTACTCACTTATATTTGTCATTAAAAGATTTAATTTGGTCAATAACTGTATGTAATTTTGTTAATGTATTACGGTAGGTAACTGCTGTTATTGTAGTCCTCTGGCATGTATTCAACAATAGCTCCTGCTTGATCCCAAAACACTGCAGGTCATTTCCAATGGATTCATGACTCCACCGAAACTGTTTTATGAGAATTCTGCTCCTTTGTCAAAAATTTGATGACACTGTGATATTCTAATTTCACAAAACTTTTTTTTTAATTGTGAAACACTATAAAGCCCAAAATAATGAAAGAATTGAATGTTGTCATTATTAAACGTTACTGGGCAATTTACATTAGTTTTTTTTATCATGACTAGATAGAAGTTTTTTTTAATTTCCTTATATATACCCACATCCCCCATATTTTGTATGGTTTTAATTATATTGATTCATTGACCATTATCGATTTAAAATTTAAATATAATTTTGTCTTAGGAAAGCGATTATTTTACGGAAAATGGTGAATTCCGAGTTGATTCTCAAGGTGCACCAACTTTGTTGAATTGCCTAATGTACAAACTCAGTTACTATAGATTTGGAGAACTTAAGTTAGACTATCGTACTGCCGCTGGCTACGACCGTACAAGAAATACAGTTATTGGAAATAAAGACTTTAGCCTAACATATTTGGAAGAAGCTTATACAACAGAGCATTGGCTTGTGAGGGTATACAGGTAAAGCTGATCAAAGTAATTGTAAATTAAAATTATTATTCTTCATTTTCGTTTATAGGGTTAAGAAACCAGATGAATTTAACAGACCTCGAATACCAGTTGCTAATAGAGTTGTAAAAACAACAAATTTCTCGTCCAAAAAGGTAACTTTATTATAAAGGAAATATATTTTTGTAAAGTATTCCGTTGGTATGCCTCGTTCTTTTTTTTTTGACGCGTGTACCTATAAATAATATTTTGTTAATCTACTTATACTGTGACAGACGAAATACAAAAGAAACAATTTGGAAATTTAGCCTGAAGATTGTATTTAAAGGAAATCAGTTTATTGATACCTAAAATAATTATTATATACAAGATTAAGGGAAAATCTAAAGATTTGCGATTGTATATTAATATCCTTTTGCATAGGTTGCACTGAAAAGTTTTAAATTTTTGAAATAGTTACGCTGCAACTGTAATCATACCATTTGTTGAACAATTCATATTGCTCACTCTCACACACACACACACACGTACAGTTTGTATATGCTTATATAATATATATCATCCTTGAAGAGCTACAGAATCGTAAAATGAAAGGTCTGTTGTCTTCAGCATTTCGATATATTAATATATAGAACTACACACTAACCATTTATTATTGTTTAAAGTTTGGGTTGAGTTGGGTGTGAAAAGCTCCATTTATGTTACAGTTGTAACAGGGTTTGAAATCTGTTTGTTATACATATTTAAATGGCGTGTCTCCTAAACTAACACAAGAAAAATCTATTATACATGTGAAGGATTTATAATAATAATAAACTTACTATATGTAAAATTTAGTATTTTTAACTCTTATGTGTCAAATACTTGATGTTATAAAAAAAACATTTTTGTTTCAGAATTCTAAACGTAAAAAAGGTTTAATCAAGAACAAACCAGTTGTTATAAAAGGAAAACGTTTAATGAAACAGTCCTAGTCCTAAATAATTGGGTGGAAGTGTACTCTATCTTTCTATGAATAAGTCATTCAACTTTTTTTTGTCATGTTTGAATTAATTTTTTTACAATTATTTTTTAAAGTACATTTCATCTTAAGATATCCAATTTGTTACGTGTGTTGTAAGTATTTTTATTACTGTTGTTAAGTGCATTTTGCAGAGTACACAATGTGATAATTTGTACTAAACAAAATAAAGATTTTTGCACTTGCCGAATGTAGTACATTTATTTACATACAACTGCAGAGTAAGTTTGTTTAGTTTTGTCTAATTCTAAAATTTTTATTATTTTAGAATCATGATTTTATCAATTCCGTTTCTTTAGTAAATCTAAGATACAATTGAACATTTTAGTAATTGATTTACCTTATCCTTACAAGACATAATTTCTTTACGTGTTTCAAACTGGGCTTGGAAAAGAAAATTTGGACAATCTGAAAGGATCACATTAAAGCAGGCTGGTGAATGAAACAGGCAATACCAATTGTTAAGTAATTTAAAATAAGAAGGGGCATTTATAAGTAAAATAAACTGGAGATAATTAATAAATATAAGAAAATAGTTTTTTCAATTCGTTAACTTATCAATCTTATCGTGGAGTTAATATATATACTATGTGCCAAAAAAAGCGAATTACCCGGCCGAAGTATATATATTTTTAAAGCAAATTTTGTACAAATATTCATTATGCTGAGAATAATGAGTAAATTTCGATTGAAAAATTTAAACTTTAATGTTCTATAGACTTCAATGGATGCCCATTCCTAGCACTCTGTAAGACATCATGTAACTGTTGTAAGGTCACTGGTGAGCTAGGAGGCATTCAAACCCTTTGATCTACCGTATTAACATGTTAAAAGACTTCGAAGACGACCAAATTATAGTCGGGTAAACGATTTTTGAAAAAGGTCGCATCGTTAGACTACATAAGTCGGTTGTTGCATTTTTTGAAATCTCTAGGTAGCTGCAAAGAAATATTGCTACAATTGTGTTGTGGGAGAAATTGATCTTAAGAAGGTGGGCAATATTGTAGAAGAGGGTTTGGAAGACCTAGAAGAACTACCGAAGGAGAACATAGGAAACTAAGATTGTTTGCCCTTAGAGATAGCTATAGTATTATAAAGTCTGAGAAGTTTTTTTGGCAGATATAAATCACAGAAAAACAATGCGTTCCATATATCGCTGTCTTCGTTCATTGGATTTTTCTTATCGTCGTAGACTAGTACTGCCTCTCAATAGACGACATCGCGTCTTTCGGTCATGTAATTTACATCATATTGGGATCAAGAGTGGAACAATATCGTTTTCCCAGACGAATCTCGTTTTGTTTGTGAGCCTCTAATTGTCGTAGACGAGTCCGGCGTCGAAGAAGAGACTGACAGTTTTTGAATTTTTCCGTGAAACGTGAGATTACACTTACATTGATAGTGTGGAGTGGAATTAAGACTCCTTTAGTATTACATTTAAATGCTCGAACGCATAGTTAGGACGTTCTGGAACCGACATCAATATTCTCAATTGGTTTGCGTGGTCGCAAAACCTATTGCTAATAGAACATGTTTGGGATGATAGGTCGAAGGGTTGCTATACTTCCTAATACTCCGATAAATTTACAACGGTAATATGATACGTTGCGAGATGCTTGGAATGAGCTTCCACAGAAGTTCCTAAAATATCTTATTAGATGCAAGACCGGATGAATAACAGTAGTCGTTCACGTGGAGCGGCAGCTTATTAAATTTTCTGTATAAAGGGTACGACATTTTTCAGTGGAAATTTATTGATTTATTATTCTCCACAAAAGTAAATATTTATAAAAAGTTTGATTTAAACACACAGACATTTATATATATTTTCACTGGGCGATTTGTTTTTTGTCACTTAGTATATCTTACAAATCGGTACTATTCTCAATATACAATATATGTCAGTATTTATAATCAAATGTTTAAATTTCTTTTTCATTAATATCGCGCCGCATATTTAAGATAGATTCTACTAAACTGCGTCCGTATATGTTCTTATCTGGACTCCCACTGCAATGTGATGTTGTTTGGATAATTGTTTCTCTAAATAAATAAACTACATTGAATTTTTAGCATTAGGATATACTAGCAGCTCCGTAATTTGATGACGGTATTGTTTCATACTTTATACACTAAAAAAAACAAAACATAATTTATTTTAGTGGGTTTTATCTAGTATTTCTCTGTCTTACTCGTAATATGGATATATAAATATTTACAATCTACTGATATTTGCATTTCACGCATTGTATTAGATGAAATTGAGTAAAATTAAAAGGGGTTATTTTTGGGACCGTTCTTTCATAATTTGAAAAAAATGAAAGCCATATAAGGTGGTGAATTAATATGTATTATCTTTTATTAAGTATGAATGTTGAAAAATACAAACAAATATTGTTTGATTAAAATATTACTTTCTAGATATCGAAAAAATGTACAGAAATTTACAGCTCCGTAATATGAAGTATCACGAATATGCTTAGATTTATATATTTTGGACTAAACTTTACTATACATAAAATTGAATTAGTAATAAAAATACATATAAATACTTAATAAAATACAAACATGATATCTAATATACAGACATATAAAACTGAGCCAGATCATTTATACTAAAATAAATAAAAAGTTTCAATAAAAAAAATATTACATTGAAGTTCATCTATTTTATTTTCTTGAAAAAGATAAGTTGAAACATAAGAAAATATTTCAAAACATTACAGTACAATAAATTGTTCAATTCTGTTCTGCCTACACATTCAACTTACTTCACACAAATTGGAAATGTCTAAAAAGTTTTCTCAATAACACGTCTTTCTTCATGATTAATAATAAAACATTAAACTTGTGAGTTTAAAAGGAGCAAAAGTAGTATATGGTTGTCGAAAATGGTTTAAATAATATAAATGCAATATACTTAAAAAATACTAATAAACATGCACACTAAGATAAAATAAATATATTCTTAATTAATTTCTCTGGTTAATTGTGGCCATTGATTATGTTATTAGTATGTACATTTTATTGTTCGTTTCTTTAAATCTCTAAATTCTTATTCACCTATTAAAATTTATTGTATACAGCACAGAAAAATTCATTAAATATATATATATATATATATATATATAGTAACAGAGAATAGATTGTTATTAAATTAAATACAGGTATTGATTCTTTATTGCACATTTGATAGTAGATTTCGTTTTATGAACGTTTATTAATGAAATTAGCTAAAACTAAATAAAAAAATACATTTTATAGAGATACGGTATTTATGAATACGTGATCATAAGTGTATTATTATTATTATTATTATTATTATATTAACATGTACATTGAATATAACGCTGCCTTTATCTTTTGAAATGATGTGTAGTGTAACTTAGGAGTAAGATTTTTAACATCTGTGCCAAGAAAAAGCTAAATTTAATTAAAGCGGTATATTAAAATATTAATTTACGATTTGTACGAACTTTCCAAGTCTTTTAACTAAAAAATATACAGGTGCTTCTTAAATAACTATTAATGTTAAATGGTAGAAATATGAAATGTATCTTCTTTGTTTTTGATTTCACAATACTTAATATGACTTGATTAATTTACAAATAGAAGAAATTTACTTTCATTAGATCGTACGCAGGGAATCATGTGTAATATAAAAAATATAGTAGTATTGTTTTATGATAAAATAAGAAGACTACTACAATCAAAGAAATATATTTTTTTTGTTTTAAATTCAACTTTATTTTCTCAAACTGCGGATGAACTAAATGTATTCTAATATCAAATTAAGTGGTTCTTAGACTTTATAATGAGCATATTAGGAATACATTTTATGTAATAATTTTGGAATTTTAAATTTTAGTTAAACGACTTTAGAAGATAAATTAATAGCTTCCGGAACACTTAAAAACATTCTTTCGTTTTTGTGGATGTTTTTTTTTATTGAAATTGAATGCTACAATTTGGTATTAGTTCACATTTCAAAATTTGCTTCTACGTACATTAAGACAGAAGTGTTTAACAATATTCAGTAAGATATGGTTTTCAAGTAATTAACAAATTACAAGTTATCTTCTTCATTTTGAAGAGTGTATGATTATATTTTTCTAGAATAAAAAATAACAATTCATTTGTAAATTGCTCATGGACTTGAATGCTAAATACGAAATGTATAGAATACAAACACATTTTATTACAACTATAGTCCATATTAAGTATATACATACTGTTAATTTAACATACTGTAAAATGCGTAGTTATAATAATGCTTTTTGCTGATTGTAAACATTTTAAAGTGCTGTAGACTGAATATTCTTAATAGTTGTATGGTGAATGGTATAACATAAATAACACAATTCCAACATTTATCTTATATTAGAAGATGAAAGAAAAGATTTAAGTTAAAGGTATATAGTTAAATAAATATATACTTTATAAAGAATGAGTTACTTGTTAGAAATAACGTGGTTAAACGAAGATGTCTATGTGATGCACACAGCTCATAGCTCATTGGCTAATATGTGTTTTATGTAAATGTATCGACTAAATGAGAAATTGTAAAATATTTAATAAACAGCTTAGAAACACATTTTAATTTATTGCGGATTACCGGGGTTACCGCTATTATAACTTAAGTGTTTTCATAGCATGTATGCTTCGTACTGATATTCGCTTGTTTTTTGTATGCTTTGTGTTTCATTTCAATTATTTGTTATTCCCAGATATATAATAAAATATACTAAAATACAAAATCAGCACCCAAAACCCTCTTCAAAGCGCATTTCAAGCATTCCAACATATCGTTAACCAACGATGCACAGAGAGAATTCAGTTTGAAGTTAGTAATTTCTATTACAAAGCGTTATTTGTTTATTAAAATGTTTCATAAAAGAATTTTTATTGCAGCATTATATAAAATTTGCTATCTGTTACTCAATTTTAGAGAATTGTACCATTAATGTAATGTATAAGGGTTAGTCTGCTTTTATAATAAAGTCAATAAAGAGTACATTTGTTTCAAAATACAAAACAACAAATATTACGTTTTCATATTTGTTATTTATTTTAAATTTTGTTTTAGTATATTGAACGTATTGCTTACTAATCACCTATGATATATAATATGTAATCTAGACCATTATATATTTGACGTATATCCAGATAGAATTGATTTATACTGCGGTACAGGAAATAATTTGCCGTGGTTAACTTGTTAATTTTTATTTAAATTTTGCAAATATAATTCGGACATTTATTACGATTTGAAATTAATAAATATGAACTAAATATGGAATTATTAAATAATTATTTTCTATCGTAATAAATATACAAATATTGTTATGAATAAGGCAATCTAAAAGTATGTAATAGTAAGGAAACAAAATTATGTCTTGCATATGTACATCTGTATATATTAATAGCGTAGAGGTGATGAAAACTATAACAAGCGAAAATTTAAAATAATTAATAAACATAATTCTAAATTTTTGGGTGAATATGGCAATTATACACTCACAGAGGCTACATCTTAAAAATAACCAGTACTTATAACTTACAAAGTACTTTAAAATAGATTATATTTCAGTTCGAAGCTAGGGAAAGTTGTGCCATTGGATACCAACTACCAGGATTTCCAATAACATTGACATGAAAAACAAACTTTCTATAGTGTTTTGTTTATTTGCAACTAGTAATTGGCAAAAAAAATTTAAAAGATACTAGAGAATAAAAGGTAATGTTAATGAAGTAATAACACCATAACTTTTGAAGAAATAACCATAATTAAAGTAACACTAAAATTTAATTAAAACTAAATCTTTTACCACGATGGAGTTGTTTAATTTTGCACACGTGTTTTGATAGTTAAGTTGTCATATTCGGTAGTAAAAAATTACATATGAAGGACGAACAACGCTTTGCACAAATAAAGTATATTACTATAACACCAACTTATTTACTAATAGATTGTTGGTGTTTGCACAAGTAAAGCATATTTATTTTTAATTGACTCATACATTTAATCACAGTTTCTAAATTAATTAGAACAGTGCAGTAGGTTATACCAGTTTAAAAATAATTTTATTGAGAACAAAAAATTTAAGGGAAGTGGACGTTTGGAATTTAAAAAATGTGTTTACATAAATATGTTCATTACGTGCGTAAGATATTCTTAAAGTGTATACATATGTCTTAAGACAGTATAAAAGATTATTTGCAGATTTTAGAAAATTTGTACTATTAGAAATTCTATTTTTTATAATTAATTTTAAAATACAAATTTTTAGTCTATTTTGGGATTATGTTTTGGAAACAACTGCAGCCCAAGATATTAAATTGCACTATTAGCTTATTTTAAATGTTTCACGTCTAACTAGTTTTTCTGAATATCTTTTCTTGCAGGTAAATTTTAATGGAGACTGTGGTTGAAAGCCAAACAAACACTGTGTATTTGGCTTTCGACAGTGTAAGTTTAGTATGAATTTTGTCTCTGTGCGGGTTTTGCTGTGGTTCCAGGTGCGATACTGTGATTAATTACAGTTTGATGATGACAACTTAGTTATCAAAATACGTATACAGAATACGAAAAATTATTATGGAAAGGAGTTATAGCAACCTTAATTAAATAATCTTTTTTTGCAATTATGTAAAGATCTATTTTACCCAGTGTTTGTTATCTTAGCAATAATTTCTTAAAAGTAAGAGGTAAAATAATTTATTATTAAAATAAAAAAAATTAACTTTATTTCATTTATACATTATAAACTGCAAAATTAACTAATTCCACTATTTACCTGTTTAAATATCTGCTTTTATATGTATTACTTTCACGTGGATTTGATCAAATAGCCTATATAGATAATTTCATTGATGAAATAAAATAAAATTAAATCATTTGCAAATTATCTAAATATTTATTTCGTTAAAATTATAGCCAAATATGATATGTAAAATAGGAGAGGTGATGATGCTAATCTTTATAAGTACGAGCAATTAATAAAAATGGAAATAACATGAAATTTAATAAAAGGGGTGTGTTGAATGATGTGCCTAAGAAGGAATTTTGTACCATTCCCCTAATAGAAATTTTTAATATGTTTCTTTAAATTCATTATTCGCATTTTAAAATCTTAATTTATGCATATCTCAACTATAATTAGTTTTTATTTAGATTTTCTATTCTATTTTACTTGAATTTTATAGTATTCGTCTTAGGCACATTTTGTAATGGACCCTTTTTACTTATTACTACTATTAAAAGAAACTAAATACTACGACGATAAAAATAATGTTATGTACTGAATATAATAACTTAAAATGTAGTAATTAAATAAAATAAAGAAAAATCAAATTTTTATCACAGTTTGTAATTTCTCCACAATCCTTTTGGTTTAAAGATTAATAAAAAAATAATTTTTAATTGAATGAATATATCCTTTTCAAAACATAAAGGCATGTATTCATTGTCTATTCATTTTCACTACTTTTACAAATATAAAATGTAAGTATTACACATACTACTTCTGCTCTTAGAATCTACTTGTACTGCAGGTGTAAGTTTTTATGTTGGTCGAGGGCTAATGCTGAGAATGAGGTTCGACGGACAAAAGTCTCGACGACGTCCCTACAACCATACTGTCCCCACATGTCGCGTAACCATTCTGGAACATCTCTGGTATTTGCACTAAAGATTCAACCAATGTATTTTCGTCTAATAATGAATCTAAAAGACCATGAGACTGACTTAATTTTTCTAGTGATTTTACATCATTATCTACTGCCGCCAGCGCTCTTTCCAATTCTTCTGTTTCTTCTCGAGACGGTTCATATTCCCCATTCCGATTTACTACACAAAAATGAAAGTTTTAACGTTAACTATTTTACATAGTAAATCTATATCACAGATTTACCGTACTATAATATAACTTAAAGTTAAATATGCATTAATAATATAAAAGTCACATTTTTTTGTGTACCAGGTGTAACGGAAAATCATTATGGTTTTTTTGTAAAAAAACTACGTAATTTTCAAGAAAATATAAAAATTTATTTATTCAAGGAATTGGTCATTTGATTCTGCATATTTCACCCATCTTTCAGGCAATTTATGGATACCATCCAAAAAAAACTATTTGTCCTTTGAGCAAAACCATTTGTCGAACCATTTTCTAACTCCTTTGAAATTGACGAAGTGTTGCTCAGCAAGCGCGTGTACCAATGATGCGAAAAGGTGATAGTTGGATGGGGCAAGGTCTGGAGAGTACGACGGGTGCGATATTATGTCCCATCCAAGTATTTTCAACACTTCCTTGGCCGATTTTGCCGCATGAGACGGCGCGTTATCATGTTGTAAAATCATTTTACCGTGTCTTCGGGCCCATTCTGGACGTTTTCTATCAATGCATGATTCAAACTGATAATTTGTTGTCGGTAGCGAACACCGTTGTCTTGCGACCATAACAATTTGATGACCATGATTTTTTGCGCTTAGCGTTTTAGAAATAAATCCATTTTTCGTCACCCGTCACTATTCGATGCAGAAGTGATTTCTGATCATATCTTTGAAGCAGCATTTCACAGACGTTTTTTCATTTGCCTTCAGTTGATGTGGCACCCATTTTCCCGTTTGGATTTTTCTCATTGCTCGTAGCCGGCTTTTGAGTTTGGGTTAGGTCTTCATCTAATAACTCCTGCAGTTTCGCATATTCATATCGTACTCGGTTTACCAAAACGTTTTTTATTTCGCACATCGGAATCATCACTTTTGAATTGTCGAAACCACGCCTCATATGTTTTTATGGTTGGAACATCTTCACCGAAAGTTTCTATGAGCAAACGATGACTTTCAGCGGCTTTTTTCTTTTGATTAAATAAGAAAAGTAATGAATGCCGCAAATGCACTTTTTCAGGCACGAAACTCGATATTTTCAAAGAGGTATAAATCTATGACGGTGTCACTTTCGCAAAGTATAACATATATGGCTTTGAAGCTTGATGTCAGTAGAATAAAATGACATGTCATAACATTGCATACTTAAGCGTAGCGACGTCTGTTAGAAAAAAAAGCAATGACTTTCCGGTACACTTGGTATATATAAGATATGCATCATAAGAAATAATAGAATTACTCAGTTTTTACTGAACTAATTTTATACATACAAGAACATAATACTTAAAAAAATCACGAAATAGGCTCGGGCGTTATAAGATGTATATTTCAGTTTGGAACATTATATTACAATTTCATTAAATCTGGCGGTGTATGTATTTTACAGTAGATACCTCGGAATACACTACGGGTCGGTTGCATATTGCTGTTTAAGTCTGGCTTTATTTTAAAATAAAGTTAAACTTAAAAAATTAAGCCTTTCAAAAACTGACTTGTACCGTTCGAGTTAGAACGACGTGCTAAAATTTAAGTGTATCTTAATTCGAACAGCCAAATTCTATTGTTTAAGCTTAAGTTCAGTTAGATTTAACCCCACTTATGTATTGTACTTGCAAGCGACGGTTATAAATCTATTAATTTTCAAATTATTCGAAAAAGTATTACCTAGTCTAAATTGCACAATATTGGGTTGGCAACTAAGTACTTTCGGTTTTGTAGTATAAAATAAAACACTTTTTTTTAAACAAAGAATAGTTTTTAATCAATTATATATTTTCCATTTTGCTCAATGACCTTTTGCCATCTTTCTTTCAGCTGCATGATTCCGCGCTCATAAAATTTCTGGTCCTTATCAGCAAAAAATTGAACCAGGTGCGAGTGAAGGTCATCGTCATTTGTGAAAGTTCTACCATTCAGAGAATTCTGCAAACTTCGAAATAAATGGTAATCAGATGGCGCTAGATCAGGGCTGTATGGGGGATGTGGCATCACTTCCCAGCCAAGCTCCAATAGTTTCCCACGAGTTGCCAAAGATGTGTGAGGCCTTGCATTATCTTGGTGGAAAACTACACCTTTCCGATTTGACAATTCTGGCCGTTTTTCTTTGATTGCTTCATCGAGTTTTATTAATTGTTGACAGTAAACATCAGAATTGATCGTTTGGTTCCTTGGAAGCAGCTCAAAAAACACAACACCTTTGTAATCCCGCCAAACTGACAGCATGATCTTTTTTGGATGCAATTCAGCTTTCGTGAGGTACCCAAATATCAAGCTTCTTAACTAGGCCAAGACATTTCAAATGTTTTTCAATTGTTGTGTGCGATACATGTAGCCTCTCCGCAACCTCTCGAACAGTTATATGACGATCCTCTTCAATTATGACTTTGATTTGGTCATCATCAACTTCAGTAGGCCGACCAGAACGTTGCTCATCTTTGAGGGAAAAATCTCCAGAACGGAATTTTTTATACCAATTCTGACACGTGCACTCTGTTAAGCAATTAGTGCCATAAACTTCACATATCTTTTTGTGAGCTGCAGCAGGTTTCTTTTCTTTACGGAAATAAAATAGTAAAATATGTCGAAAATGTTCGTTTCTGCACTCCATTTAAAATTAACCCACAACTAATAGCTTTAATAAAAATCACGCACTACTTGCTTCTGAAGTTACGTCAATGTGACTAGTATCACGCGACAAACGGTAAAGTACAGCACTAACATGCGTTATACAAAAAATAAAGCAACGCTCTCTATCAGTAAAAACAGAAAGTACTTAGTTGCCAACCCAATATATTATATATTTAGCGCAACTAGTCTATTAGGACATTATCGAGTAAGTACAATACAGGTTACAATCTCTTTTATATAGGAAAACAAAAAGTAATTACAAGAAAGGGGTAGAGGTAAAATATACTACTGTGGGCAAAAAATAGTAAGACTTTTTAATTTAAATTTCGCGCGAAAACCCATTCGTCGAAATATTTTTTTTCTACGTTGGTATGACTGTCAGTGACATCTGTGCCAAATGTCACATCAAAATAATTATTAGTGTTTAGTATACGCTTGTCTTTCTGAAGTACAAAAAGTGCATTCGGCGATTTTTACAATGAGTGAAATTATTCAGAAGTTCCATTAAATTTTGTGTACGGAATCAAATTTCTGGTGCCGAAACGTTCAGAATGTTGTAAAAGGCCTTCGGTGATAATTGTTTGTCGCGAGTAAGTGTTTTTGATTGGTACAAATTATTCAAAGAGGGTCAAGAACGCGTTGATGACGAACCACGTCCATGACGGTCATCAACATCAACTGATGATCAACACGTTAATAGAATCAAGGAATTGGTACTTGAGAATCGACGATAACACGAAAAAAGAACCCCGATTCGACCTCATTACTAGGCAAATATTAAAAGAACTTTCTAGAAAATCCTTGGTAGAGCTTACTAATCTTATCAACGCATCCTTCCGCCTGAAGTATGTACCTCAATTGTGGAGTGGCTGAAGTCATCATGATTCTAAAACCCGGCAAACCTGCCCATAAAACACAGTCATATCGGCCAATATCCCTATTACCGATTATTTCAAAATTATTTGTGAAACTTTTGTTAAAAAGATTAAAACCTATTATCGAGGAAAAACATCTCATCCCGGATCATCAATTTGGTTTCCGGAATCGTCATTCTACGAGTGAACAGATTCATCGAATTACCGATATAATTGCTCAACAGTTTGTTCAACAATATTTTTGGATACCGCTCAAGCATTCGATAAAGTTTAGCACGAAGGATTGATTCACAAGCTTAAATTACTTCTCCATGTCCAGTATTCAAAAATTCTTGAATCATATACTTATGTCAGAAAGGTATTTCAGTATTAAGCAAGAAGACGCTTACTTAGTAATAACAATACTGAGCCAATAGAAAAGCTACAAATTGTTATAGCTGAAGTACAAAACTGGACAAGGAAATGACGGATAAAACTTATGAGACGAAGTCAGTGCATGTTGACTTTACCAATAAAAAAATTGTGCACCAGCCAGTTTATATCAACCAACAAGTTATTCCATATGAAAATACAGCTAAACACCTGGACATGACTCTAGATGCCAGACTTAGATGGAAGCCGCGTGTAAAGAAAAAACAAGAAGAACTTAAGTTAAAATACAGATAGACGTATTGGTTAATGGGTCCGTATTCAACCTTATCAGTCTACAATAAGGTTCTACTTTATCAACAAGTCCTTAAACCAGTTTGGACTTATGGTATTCAACTTTGGGGTTGTGCCAGTAAAAGTAATTAAAATATCATACAAAAATTCCAGAAGTACTTCGTGGTGCACCCTGGTACATACGGAATGACAATTTACATAAGGATTTGGACGTACAAACTGGCGAAAGCGTCATCAAAAAGTATGCCCAAAGTTATGAACAACGACTTCATCGGCACGTAAATCCCGAAGCCCTTCAGCTCCGTGCATTCTAAGAAATTTTGTTTCAGACTTTTGTTACATATGTAAAGGATTTACAGTTTAAAATCTTTATGTATATTATGGTTCGTTTTCGTAGATGTTTTCTGTTTTAATTTTGAACGTTCTCCCCGATTGATCAAAATACACACTCTTACATTCTGGGCATTGAAGTTTATAAACACCACATTTCTCTATAGGATTAGTTTTATTTTTTGCATTAAATAATATTTTGCTTAAACTAATATCTGTTTTGAAAACTATATTGCTACTCAGATTTTATTAAGGAGCATTACTACTTTTTAGGCAAAATATTATTTAACGCAAAAGAAAAAACTGATCCCATGGAGAAATGCAGTGTTTATAAACTTCAATGCGTAAAATGTAATAGTGTGTATATTGGCCAATTAGGGAAAACGTTCAAAATTAGAACAGAACATCTACAAAGCCTAAAATGCCAAAGAATAGAATCTAACTTCAGCAAATATCTAATAGAAACGAACCATAATATTGGGTCTGGGAAAAAGTTCGTGGCGTTTTTTCAGTAAAACTCAACTGGTCCCCGCATGGCGCGTGGACGAATTCATTTAAACCGAATATGCTCCATTATTATCGACAATGTTTCGCCATTTTTTTGGTAGATCCATGATCCCATCGGTGAAAAACTTCTGTAGTTTCTGGTCGAAAAACTGAATCAAGTAGTTTTCACAGGCTTCTTTTGAAACCAACTTAATTCCATTGAGAGAGTTCTGCAGAGATCGAAACAGATGATAGTCAGAGGGTGCTATATCCGGACTGTAAGGTGGGTGCATCAAAACTTCCCAACCAAACTCTCTCAATTTTTGACGGGTCATCAAAGAAGTGTGTGGTCGGGCGTTGTCATGATGGAAGACAACACCTTTCCTATTAATCAATTCGGGCCGTTTTCTTTCAATCGCCTGGCGTAATCTCTCTAGTTGTGCACAGTAGAGTTGAGAATCAATCGTCTGACCAGTTGGAAGTAGCTCGTAGTGGACGATTCCCCTCCAGTCCCACCATACACACAGCATCACTTTTTTTGGCGTCAATGTTGGCTTAGCGAACGCTTGTGACGGCTCACCATCCTTTATCCACGATCTTTTACGCTTCCGATTATCGTACGTAATCCATTTTTCATCTCCGGTTATTAAACGTTTCAGAAACGGCTCGATTTCATTCCGTTTCAGCAGCGCATCGCAGATGTTAATTCGGTCCATCATGTTTTTCACGCTCAACTCACGAGGAACCCATACGTCAAGCTTTTTTTTGTAACCAGCTTTGTGTAAATGGTTCAAAACAGTTTTGTGGTCAATGCCTAGCTCCATGCCAATATCGACACTGCTGATATGCTTATCTTGTTGGACTTTTTCAAGAATTTCATCAGATTTTTCAGTGATTGGACGACCGGAGCGTGACTCATCTTTCACATTGAAATTTCCAGAACGAAAGCGAGCGAACCATTTCCGCGCAACAGATTTCGATAAAGTACCTTCACCGTACACAGCACAAATTTTATCACAAGCCTGCGCAGCGTTCTTCCCCTTATCATAATAATATTGCAGAATATAGCGAAATTTCTCATTATTCTTCTCCATTTTCAAGTGCGAATAACTTTCCAACCACTGCACCGATTACAATGTTTCTACGCTCAAACTAACGTTCGGAAGGTCATCTAAAAAACGAGCCGTCGGTGGTGTCGCTGTGACTTGTTGTTCTTTAGTTATCGGCAACCAATGCCATCTATCGGGAAAAACGCCACGAACTTTTTCCCAGACCCAATATATATATATATATATATATATATATATATATATATATATAAAGATTTTAAACCAGAAATCCTTACATATGTAACAAAAGTCCGAAGCAAAATTTTTTGGAATGCATAGAGATTAATAAGTGTAATAAACTCAATTCTGTTACTCTTCTTAATAATCAATTATATTTAAATAATTCACCTCTTAAATTTATCCTAATTCTTAGCAATCACTATTTCTATTTTAGTCTCTTACTTCAAATGTACCTAATTATTTCATTAGTTCTTAATGTTTTCTTGTTATTTATAGTTGTAGATATTTCGAAGAATGGTCTTTTACCACAAATAATCTTGTATGTATAAGGTCTAGTAAAAAGAAATCCATTATTTTTCCAATAGATGGCTTTAGTAATCTGTATCTCGCGTTGTATAAGTGCGATCGCGTTCCGCTAGATGGCGTTCGAAAGATAAGATTTCGTACTAAACGAACTTCTCAGACAGTTTTGTGATTACTTGACTTAATATTGTTTGAGCGCGCGTCAAAGATGGACACCAGCAAATAAAGGCGAAAACGCAAGCCAGGCGGCTAAAAATGTGAATAGTGTTTATGGTCCTGATACTGTAACAATCAATCATGAGCAATTTTGGATTCGTCGATTCCGTTCCGGTAATCTTGATGTCAAAGATGCACCACGCTCTGGAAGGCCAATTGTCGAAGATATCGATAAAATAATGGAAATCGTCGAGTCCGACCGTCATGTAAGCACTGTTTCGATTGCCCAGGAGCTAAACATTGCACAAAAAACCGTTTGGAACCATTTAAATAAGGTTGGATACAAAAAGAAGCTTGATGTATGGGTGCCACACGAGTTAACGCAAAAGAACCTCATGGACCGAATTTACATCTGCGAATCGCTGCTGAATCGCAACAAAATCGATCCGTTTCTGAAGCGGATGGTTACTGGTGATGAAAAGTGGATCACTTACGACAACGTCAAGCGAAAACGGTCGTGGTCGAATCGTAGTAAGCCGGCGCAAACGGTGGCCAAGCCAGGCTTGACGGTGAGGAAGGTTTTTCTGTGTGTTTGGTGGGATTGGCAAGAAATTATCTACTATGAGCTGCTTCCCTACGACCAAACTCTTAATTCGGACCTGTACTGTCAACAATTGGACCGTCTGAAGGAAGCAATCGCCCAGAAGCGGCCAGCTTTGGCCAATAGGAGAGGAATTGTGTTCCATCAGGACAACGCCAGGCCACACACATCGATAGTGACTCGCCAGAAGCTCCGGGAGTTTGGTTGGGAGGTTCTTATGGATCCACCTTATAGTCCGGACCTAGCACCAAGTGATTACTACCTGTTCCTGTCTATGGCGAATGATTTTGCTGGTGAAAAATTCACTTGTGAAAATCGACTGTCCCAGTTTTTTGCCAATAGGGACGAGGGGTTCTATGAGAGAGGCATTATGAAATTACCTTCAAAATGGCAACAAGTTATCGAACAAAACGGTGCATATTTGACCTAAGTCGGATGATTCTAACTATGCTAAATAAAACCTTCAATTTAATGCAAAAATAATGGATTTCTTTTTACTAGACCATATATATTTTATCTCTAGCCCTTTCTTGCAATTACTTTTCGTTATCCTATGTAAAGGAGATTGTAATCTGTATTATACTTGCTTGATAATGTCCTAACAGACGAAACTAGTCGGAGTTAATATATAATATAGTGTGAAAGTTAGAGAAAGTGTTTTATTTATTCTTTAGTGTAATGGAATTTCACAAAGTAACGACCTCAACAATCAACTATTTAATTAATGAATATTATAATATATTTCTACCATAATATAAATAATAAATATATTGGATTCAGTCTTCGAAACACATTTTAACTAGGATGTCTTATGTTTGGAAGACGTATATGATATTCTCGGTCTATCATGTTAGCAATTTTATAACAGAAACCGTATACTGTGTACATATCTAATGTAAAATTTATTGAGCGAAAGAAATAATATTTTTTGTTCAGATAAGCCTAACAGAAAATTTAAATCATGATAATTAAAGTATCTGAAATTTTATAGTATTATGCCTTCTACGACTGAGCGAGAGGTATTTGCATATCGAAATAGGAGTACATCTCAACTTGAAAATAAATGCATTTGTAAGGTCAAATCTACTTAATTCTAGTAGAATATGTAATGATGTCAGAGATAGGATTTCAACAAATTGCAATAAATTAATTTGAAAGTTAGCTGTTCAAATACCTGCAAAAATCTGCTTATACAACCGTAGTTAGATGACTGATGTAATGATGACATTTTAAAAGTGACTTTCAAATCAAATAAGGTATGTGTCACCATTGAAATAGATGCAGTCAGAGCTACAGAACAAATATTAGAAACCTTTAAATATCTCCAAGAATTTCTTTGGTGAGAGATTAAGCAATAGAGAGCGTTAACCACTATGCTCACAGGATTTAACTTTCTTAGATTTGCATTTATTTGACTACTTGAAAACGGAATTTTTTCCAAATCGTTTGCATAATTTAAAAGAATTGTAAACAGCCATTATGGAGAATATTATATAAACAATATAAATCAACAGACAATATAAAGAATATTTGCTAATATCAGAACAAGAGTTGATTTATGTTTAGATATCAATGGTAGATATTTTGAACACTTATTGTGAAGCATTTTGTGCTATGTAATTATTCATTTTGATTAAATAATATAATAATTTGTACTTTACTTGTTTGCTATTAATATTATTTATTTTTGAGAATAAGTTATTAGAATTTAAAAATTATAATCTGACAACTTTTTAAAAATTATTCACTAACTATTCGCTTTGAAATTCAATGAAGAGAAAAACAAAGATTCATATAAAATTCTAGTGTGTTTGTGGATGCTCGCATGTAAACTTAAGTTACCGTAGGGGTGACTCAAGTTCAAATATAATAGCGTTGCGTTTGTTTATATTCATAGTTTCTAGTTTTATATTATGGATCGTGACCAAGTGAACTGATGCGTTTGATGGAGGGCGTAATACATATTCACTTAACCGTTCCTGACTGCGTTCTTTATTTATATTTTCGCACGATGGTAAATTCTACCGTACACATATATCTTAATATATCTAAGCTGTTAAATTTAACTATATATGTACAAATTGATCCACTCCTGTTTCTTTTTTTTTTCAGTTTTTCAGCATCACTTCAATTTAATCCTCTTTCTTTTAATATGTCTGCCTGAAGAATTATATTCAATTTCATTAATATAAAAACAAGAGATATTATTATGAGATTTGCAGTATTTTTTGAGTATAAGAAATTGTGTGAAGTTTAGTATTACACACGCACTACCCTTAAGTCAAGGATGTGAATGGGGAAAATTAAAAGTATACCCTTATTAAATGAATTGATCATAGGTCGCGCAGAAAAAATATTAAAAAGTAAATAAGGACTGTTCTAGTAAAGAGGGCAAGTCAGTAGCTCATGAAAAGAAGATTGTGAAGAAGTAATACATAGGAAGTATGTAGGTAGCTTTGTTTTAACACTTGTTACAATTTAGAGTTAGATTAACTCTTATTTACAACATAAGCAATTGTTTTTTCTAAATATGAAAGCAGTGTATTGCAAAACGTTTTGTTCTTGTGTAGCCATTTTATAGATAGATATATTACAGGCCCAGTGGTAATTGACTTTGAGTTCTACCACTCTTTTACCGTCTTCTTCTGTCTCTTTGTGTTTATAACTGCTATCACCATTTGTTGCCTTCCTCCAACTATTTTTTTCTAGATAGCCCTCTTCTCCTTATCACTCATCTGTAGTCAGGCATTCTAACAATGTGCTCAACCATCTAACTCTTCGTGTTCTCACTACCTGGTTTGTTGCATAGCTCTTCTATGTCTTTGTTTGTTCATCTTTTAAATTTTCCGTCCATTCGTGTCATCTCTCCATTAATTTTTCTCAAACATTTTCTTTTTCATATTTCCAGTTCATTTCCAACCTTTTCATTCACTATACCGTGAATATATTTTATAATGCAACATGCAAATACATACACTAGTTGCTAGAGTAACGTAATAATGAAATGACAGCAATGTATTTTAGCGTGTATTTTATTTTGCAACGTAGGATGTCAAAATAAGTTACTCTATTTTTGAGGTATGTATAGTGTAGAAGAAAAACTGTTATTAGTGAACTGGTATAACTCGAATATGAGTTTGAGGAGAGTAGCAGATTTGTTTCAAATTACATATCCTGACCGTCCAAGACCGAGTCCAATTACAATAAGTAGGTTAGTACAGAAGTATAAAAATAATGGATGCATCGTTCCTAATCATAAAAAAAAAGAATAGGCCAAGATATGTTATTACTGACGCCAAAAGAGATGAAATTCTACAAACAATCGAAAATAATAATATGCTCTCCACAAGAGCTTTAGCACAAACTACAAATGTAAGCAAATCTTCCGTGCATAAACTACTAAAACGAGAACATTTTAAGCCGTATCATTTTCAAAACCATCAGGAACTAATTTTGAATGATGCAGAAAGAGGAAGTAACTTTTGTGAAATCATGTTGGATAAGCTTCATAATGATGATACTTTACTACGCAGAATTTGCTTTACAGATGAAGCAACATTTTATGTAAATGGTGAAGTAAATTCACAGAACTGCCGCTACTGGAGTAGACAAAATTTGCATAGATATCATATCACAAGGACTCAGCGGCCACAGAAAGTCAATGTTTGGACTGGGTTGATTGGACACCATATTGTAGGACCGTTTTTTATTGAGGGTACTCTTACAGGAGAAAATTATTTAGAATTGCTTGAGTACAGAGTTATGCCAGCCCTCCACGCTTTAAATATTGATGGTGAGATTTGGTACCAGCATGATGGCGCGCCGGCACATAATTCTCATATGGTTAGAACATTTTTCAACCAAAGATTTCCAAACCGTTGGATAGGCCGTGGAGGAGAAGTAGAATGGTCCGCAAGGTCACCAGACCTGTCTCCAAACGATTTCTTTCTTTGGTCATGTATCAGAAATAAAGTTTTTCATGGATAACCTCTAAACAATATTGACCAATTAAAAAATAGAATACGAGTTGCTGCAAGAGAATTAACTCCAGAGGCAGATACAAAATACAATAAATGAATTCTACAATCGCTTAGGATACTGTCTGGCCGTCAATGGTGACATTTTTTAAAATTTGTTAAATTAGTTTTTAAATTTTGTTCAACTACTGTATTTCACATCCTATGTTGCAAAATAAAATACACGCTAAAATACATTGCTGTCATTTCATTATTACGTTACTCTAGCAACTAGTGTATGTATGTGCATGTTGCATTATAAAATATGTATATTCACGGTATAAGATTTGCGTATGTACCACAGAGTGCAAATATTAATGCTAAAGTCGCTTCCAATTTTGGTAAGCGATTTGAATAAATATAATATATAGTATTTGCCCGTTATATTCTTGCGGTAATATACATTTTGGACAAAAAACATACTCCGAAAGGCAATATTTCGCGTTGTGCTTTTCTTTTCAAATTAAGTGATAAATATATACGTGGGTCGTCTTTTAAGTTTTGCATATAAAACTGGAATAAAACAGTAGATAGCTTTTAAAGGCATTATTGTTTTTCGAAGTATTCTCCACGAAGATTAATGCACTTTTGCATGCGCTCGAACCAACTCTGGAAGCAGTTGTTCCACTCATATGCTGGTAGTCTAAATTGCGTTTTGAAGGCATCGACTTTTCCTTCTGACGACTGGAACCTTTGACCATGCAGTCCATGCTTGATTTTCGGATAATTTAATGCTAAAATTACTAGTATTGTACTGAACTTTATCACCATGTATATGTATGGCCAAAGTATAAAAATATCATTACTTTTAACAATAATTACTCTTAAGTTGAGATCTTATATTAATATATACTTTATATAATTGTAAATAAGTTTTTCTTCTGACGTAATTTTATGTTAATGTCTAATATACTTGAAAAAATATTACTGTCGTGGATCAAAGGTTAAATGACATATTACTAATATACCTTCGCGAGAATGTTTACATATATATAGGTGTGCTTGTCAAAAGACCAAGAACAAGCATCAAACAATATTCGCAAAAAGTCAAGTATATGATACATTATCAAATATACGTGGGTTGTCTTCCTAAGTTTTGCATATAAAACTGGAATAAAACAGTAGATAGCTTTTGAAGATTTCATTGCTTTCCGAAGTATTCTCCACGAAGATTAATGCACTTTTACATGCGCTCGAACCAACTATCGAAGCAGTTTGTTGGTACAGTCAAAATTGCATATTTGAAGGCATCGATTGCTCCTTCTGATGACCGGAACTTTTGACCATGCAGTCCATTCTTGATTTTCGGGAAGGTATAGAAATCGTTGACACTTAGGACAACAATTCGACGTTTTGTTGCGTTAAAAATTTAATTGTCTTGCGTGTTGTGTGCGAACTTGCATTGTCTCGGTGGAGGATGATTCGTCGTTCGAGGTTGATTTTTCGAAGCTTAGCAATTACTTGTGGCAAACAAACGGTTCTATACCAATCGGCAGTGACAGTTCTTGTGGAGGAATTGTTGCTACATGATTTGCTTTCGAGACAAATACCGAGGCCATCTTTTTGGAGACACGGATGACTTTTGTCGACTTTTCTTCACGTTGGAACACTCAAACAGACGGTTGGCGTTTATTTTCTGGCTTATATGAGTAAATCCAAGATTTATCACCAGTGACAATGCTGTACACGTTTTTAGGGATTCCGGCGTTGAAGCGATCTAGAGTTTTATGACTCCAATTCACTCTAGCTGTTTTCTGTTCTTCGGTCAACAGATGTGATATCCAACGGGAAACTAATTCTTTTATACACGATTCTTTATGCAAAATTGTTTGAATTGAGGTCTTTGAAATCCCCAATAATGCTTCAATCTGGCGATATGTTACATGTCGAACTTCGTTGATGATCTTTTGCACAGCATCGACGTTTTCTTGAGTGACTGCCGTTTTTGGTGAATATGCTCTTGAATCGTCGCTAAGACTAATCCGTCCACATTTGCATTCTCCATACAAACGAGAAATTGTTGACTGAAGTATGTGCTTCATTGCCGAAAACAAAAACCAACTCCACGAGGCATTTTTGTTTAGATAATTGTCTTCGAAAATTATAAAAAATTATTCCGCGAAAATATTCTTGGATTAATTCTATTTTTCAACTATTTTTTGTCGAATTTGACAGTTCGTTGTAGCTACAACAACTATACGCAGCGCACTGAAACTTTGGATTTAGGTCAACTAAAGATACAAGTTTAATAGAAGTGACGCTCTCTATGTCTCACTATGTAAAACTTAAAGGACATCCCACGTATATATATATATATATATATATATATATATATATATATATATATATATATATGTATATATAATTTATTTGTAACTTGGGAAATGTAATATTTGCATTTTACTAATATAAATTAATTAAAAGTAACAATATATTCTTAGGAGGCGATAAAAGAAATTATTTTGTTTCATTTTTTTATTACGAATAATAAA
Organism: Dermolepida albohirtum; assembly: GCA_031893035.1. Classification (NCBI taxonomy): domain Eukaryota; kingdom Metazoa; phylum Arthropoda; class Insecta; order Coleoptera; family Scarabaeidae; genus Dermolepida; species Dermolepida albohirtum. The sequence continues at coordinate 335,554 of JAVIWB010003072.1, forward strand.
AAATACACCAAATAATAAACAACTTTATTTTGTTTAATGTAAGCACTATTAATATAACTACCTTTCGTCTTAAAAATAACGAAAACGCTTACAGGTTAGTATGTCCTAAAAGATCCTTTTACATCACAACATTTTAGTTTTCGATTAAATACAAGATTCAATTTTTTATTATCGATTATCGGCGGTTATCAAAAGTGTCGGGAAATGATTTCAGCTTATTTAATTACATATTTAAAGTATTAAGTCCTTAATTTAAATTAACATTCGTTTTCTCAAAATATTCTATAATGAATGTCATTTCGCTGTTTTGCTTCTATAAATTGCAACTGTTCGAGAAGCGATTGCTCTTTAAAACTTTTTTGCACGTGACTATCATTATCTAAACGGAAAATTACATTTTTAATAGAAGCAAAGTTTAAAGGAAAGAAAATAGTGGTAATTATCCATGTTTTCCAGGTGGTAGAGGTAAAGGCAGAGAAGAGCAAAATCTTTAGCAATGCACAAAGCAGTGCCTTGCCAAAAATCTGTTTACATGTAATAATCAACCTGTTTACATCTATAGTTAGTTAATAAGTTAGGAATATAGAGTTGGGAAAGAAGGCAATATTTTGAGACTTTTGATTGGCTGTAATTCAGTTTACATAGTGTAAAAAACATAATTTGACAGAATTTATTCATCTCTTATACTGTTGTTTTCGTTCGCTTTATCTTCATACCGGTATATAAGCCGAATGTATGCAAAAGATTTCTTATTGTTTGTGTTAATAGTAACCTTTTAGTGGCAGCAGTAAATTAATTTCGAACCAGTGTTGCATTAGAAGCGCGACGAATTGCAACGAGTATAAATGGTTTCTTGGTATTGTTGATGTTGACCGATCTTGCCCGTCTTTGAGCAAAAAGTCATTCCAGAGTCTATAATTTATCCCCTAGTTCATTTCAAACATTATTGTGTTCTTCCACTTTGAACTATGGCCGCCAAGTTTCTGCCTCTGATAGATTGTAATGTGTTTCTATTTTGGACGACACTAGAAAGTGTAAATCGTCACTGTTAATCATGATAGTGAACTTTTGGATACTAACCCAGGGAATCGAAGAGTGATTTTATACGAGGATAGTTTCACAAGTAATGAGAATGACACATAGGTGGCGCTCTAATTGGTAAAACAAATGTACTGTAATTTAGGTTGCCTATTTATATGTTTACATTCCTATATTTAGATAAATCGGTTGATTAGTTTATTTTTGACCGCTGATTGAAAAAGAAGCAACACGTCGTTTTGTTAAAATGGACAAAGCAGAGTATCGTGCGGTGATTAAATACTTCGTAATTAAGGGTATGATAGCTACCGAAATAAAAGATGAGTTACGGGAAACATTAGGTGAATCTGCTCCATCATCCGCCACAATAAGTAGATGGGTAAATGAATTTAAACGTGGTAGAACAAGCTGTGTTGATGAAGCGCGCTTTGAAGCACCCAAGATCGTGATTTCTAAGGAAATGATTATAAAAATCCATAATATTATTACGCAAGGTCGACGACTCAAAGTGAAAGAGATAGCAGACATGGTAAACATTTCAACAGAACGCGTACACCACATTTTAACGAAAGAATTGGGCCTTTCTAAATTTTGGGCAAGATGGGTGCCGCGATTGCTTACGACTGAACAAAAGTTCACTCGTTTGCGCATTTCCAATGAGTGTTTGGACCTTTATAAGCGGAATCCGGTTGATTTTTGTAGGCGATTTGTTACTTGCGATGAAACTTGGATACACTACAGTACACCTGAAACTAAACAACAGTCGAAACAATGGTTAGAACGTGATTCTGCACCTCCAAAGAAAGCGAAAAACACTTTATCGGCAAACAAGGTGATGGCATCAATTTTTGAGATTCAAAGGGCATTTTGCTAATTGATTACCTTCAGAAAGGTGCCACAATAAACGGGCAATATTGTGCAGAACTTCTACAAAAATTAAATGTTGAGATTCGTGCTAAACGGCCAGGAATGGCAAAGAAAAAGATTCTGTTTCACCAAGACAACGCTCCCTCGCATACCAGCACAGTTGCGATGTTGAAAATCCACGAGTTGCATTTCCAATTAGTACCGCATGCGCCTTATTCGCCGGATCTAGCCCCTTCCGACGTCCGCCTTTTTTCAAAATTGAAGACGGCACTAGGCGGAAAGAAATTTTCGTCTAACGACGAGCTTATCATCTTCGTAAATGAGTATTTTGCAAGCCTTCCGGAATCGCATTTTAGAGATGGCATAAGGGCATTGGAGCACCGTTGGAATAAATGTATTGCTCTTTTAGGAGAATATATTGAAAAATAAAAATTATTTTGTATTTAAAAAATTCGTTTTTCTTTTCCATTCTCACTACTTGTCAAACTACCCTCGTACACTTTGGCGATTATTTAGAACGGCATAAAATAGGTAAAAGAAATATTTGTCGGGCGTTATAAGTATTAGCTGGCATTACTTTTTAATATCAATTATACAGAATATTTGTTGTTTTTAGTAGTGTATAATTATTAGTAACTATTAATATAAAACGATACTACTAAACAGATAAACTTCCGAAGAAATTAACAACAATCTTCTTTAAATAAATTTTTAAAATACAGAAAATATATACTTAATTAATTCAATAAACCAATGCGAAATGCAACAAATGATATTTTGTTTAAAAACATTGCTCTATAAACGCTGTTCTGTATCGCAACTCGATTGAGCACGCCACTGATATTTGTATAAAAAGGTCTTCTGTGCTATGCTATGTAAATACATATAATTGAAAAGATAACATAATTTATTTCCTATAATTTCTCGTTATAATTATAAACATATTATCGAATTATCAAATAAATATTGTAAATATACTCCGGGTATAATTTTAATAATTCAATTATAGGTTTTAGTAATTCACTACTGTCATGTTTTTAATACTGTAAACTGCACTGATAATGTATTTTTATCAGGAAATAATTAGGAACTTATGTATTATAACATGTATATTCCTATTACATTGTTTAAAAGGTTAGAAAATAGTGGCATTTGACATGTTCAATGAGAAGATATCTTCCCAAATTTTTTGAAAATTTAGATTACATATTGCTGGAATTTTTCAATTCAATATTATATAATAATTGTGATTATGCGAAGCACAACATTCCATATACAAAGGGTACTAGGAAAGTTTTGCAATACAGCTTTATTTATTTAATTTTTCAAAATAATTCCCTCTACACTCAATACACATCTCCATCCTCCGAAACCAATCTTTAAACCAGTTCTGCCAAGTTTCACTGGGGAGTAGTAAAGCACACTCGTTGTACCAAGCCCGCAGATGGTCCTCATCACTGGAAAACCGCCTCCCTTTTAGCTTCATTTTCACATGCGGGAACAGTGCAAAGTCGTAGGGAGCAAGATCTGGATTGTAGGGAGGGTGCTCGAGAAGTTTCAATCCTGTCGTGGTCAAATAATCGGTGCGGGCTTTAGTGCGGTGAGCTGGAGCATTATCGTGATGGAGGAACCAGGTGTCCATTCTTGACTTTGGCCGCAGGTTCTTCATAGATCCAATGACTTTAGGCAGGCACTGTTCAGTATACCACTTAGCTGTGACTGTCTTCTGTGTGTCCAAAACGACGCGATCTACAATTCCACTAGATTTGAAAAATACAGCTATCATTCTTTTCTTTACACATTGGGATTTCCTGACAACTACAGGTGTGTCCTCATCATCAAAGACCCAAATTTTGTTTTGAGCTTTAGTCGGCACATCGTAATAGCACAGCCAACTCTCGTCACCTGTCACGATGTTGTTCACATACCGAAATTGTTCCTCATTAAACATTTTTAGCATCTCCCGGCCCAAGTCGCACGTCGTGTCAGCTGGTCTTCAGTTCGTCGATACGGCACCCAGAGAGAACAAAGTTTCTTCACGTGCAAATGATCATGTAAAATCGAACGAATTGCTGGTACATTTAGGCCTAAAGTACCCTCTATCTGTTTGTAGGTCACTTGCCTGTCCTCGCCAAGCATTTTCCTCACAGTAGTAACGGTTTCCTCCGTAACTGACGTTCGTGGCCTTCCCGGCCTCTCAGCATCGTCCACAGTTAAATTTCTCTTTTGGAATTCTCTATACTACCTAAATATCGTTGTGCGATGTGGACAAACATCACCTAGTGCAAAAGTCATTTCTTCGAAGCACTGGTCTATGTTTAAACCACCCACGAAATTATAATGCAAAACTGCCCTTATCTCATTTCGTGACCACGATGCTATCGCAAGCACTTTACATTCTCACTGCTAATGAATAACTGAGCCCATCGACATGGCGCTGCGGCAACTATGTACGTATGAACATGTCTCAACGTGCAGCAACAAGCAGCTTCCTACGATTCATTGTTGCGTCATATTGCAAAACTTTCCAGTACCCTTTGTACATAGGGTGATATGAAATATCAATGTAAGTTACACTTTATCTTATTCGGTAAATTACTTAGAGCTTTCATTATAAAAGGTTTTCCAATAAGAACTTGATTTATTACGATTTATTACGAACGAAAATCGGAGTTAATGCTCTTAAAGTAGCGGTCACCGACTCCGAATTTCTGTAGTAAATTTTTATAATTTGCAGACGTTGTTCGTTCGTGTACTTTACCATGATGAAAATGTTAAGTTTACTGAATAAATTGACAGTGACAGTTTTTTTCAAAATAAAATGCAGACCATTTGAGATATTTCAAAAACTTTATTATCGGGTTGAAGTACAATCAAAACATTTATGAATGGAGCTCGACCTCGTTCATATGGCCACCGCGGGCACGTTTGCAGCGGTCGATTCGTTGGACCCAATTTTCGATGACTCGGCCGAAACGGCTGCTATTTCGCGTTCAATGTTGGCTCTGAGCTCTTCCAACGTTGTCGGCTTGTTGGCATAGACCAATGACTTGACGTAGCCCCAAAGAAAAAAGGCTAGAGGCGTTAAATCGCACGATCGAGGCGGCCAATCGACCGGTCCATTTCTTGAGATAACACGCTCATCAAACTTACTCTTCAATAAATCGATTGTAACGTGTGCTGTGTGGCTTGTGGCACCGTCCTGCCGAAACCACATGTTGTCCAAGTCCATATCTTCCAATTCGGGCCAAAAATAATCGGTAATCATGGCGCGATAACGATTACCATTCACAGTAACGTGACAATCATTATCGTCGACGAAAAAATATGGCCCTATGACGCCGCCGGCATGTAAACCGCACCAAACAGTTATTTTTTGTGGATGAAGTGGTGTTTCATGAAGCACATGTGGATTTTCACCCGACCAATAACGCATATTTTGCTTATTGACGAACCCATTGAGCCAAAAATGAGCTTCGTGACTGAAAATGATTTTGCGATGAAATTGATCACCTTGGCGCATCTTTTCCAGAGCCCAATCGGAGAACGTACGTCGCTTCAAATGGCCCATCGACTTCAATTCTGGAGTCAGCTTGATCTTGTATGGGTGTAAACCAAGATCCTTACGCAAAATTCGCCATAAAGTGGTCTGGGCGATGCCCAACTCTTGAGAACGCCGTGGAATTGACTGATTTGGATCATTTGCTACGGACGTTTCAACGGCAGCGATATTTTCGACACTTCGATCAACTCGTTGTCTCACTGGCACAGCAACATCACACAACGAATATATAGACTCAAATTTTTGCACTAAACTTGTTACTGCCTGTCTACTAGGGCGAGAATTACGAACGAAAATCGGAGTTAACGCTCTTAAAGTAGCGGTCATCGACTCCGAATTTCTGTAGTAAATTTTTATAATTTGCAGACGTTGTTCGTTCGTGTACTTTACCATGATGAAAATGTTAAGTTTACTGAATAAATTGACAGTGACAGTTCGATGATTAGTGAAAGGGTGCGTTCACAAATTGAATTAAAAGTTGTCAAGTCCCTATTGGAAAACCCTTTATATTCAATGGTTATGAAAATTAATGTAAATGAACTATCCGTTAGAAGGCAGAAGGGAATTTAAGAAATTTAATTACATGTACATTAAAGATTGAAATCTAAGTACAAATAAATTTAATTACATCGAAAGTAATTACAAAAATAACTCATGAAGTTTTAAAAATGAAATAAGTGAGATGACGTTAGAGCGCCGATATTTCGGCCATGTTGCCACAAGTCCGACAACTGCATTTTTATGTGTACTTCGCTCAGGCTTGCCTAGCGATCAAGCGGATGATTCAAGAGAAGTCTAGTTCTAGTTCTAGTCTTACTGTCTAGTAATATTCGTAAATAGTTAGTTGAACAAGGTTTCGAGGCTCTTTGCACTTCGCCTAAGAAGTAATACTGTTTAAATTATTGTTTTATCAATCTAAATTTCTGTTTATTTTTGATTTTTAAAATTTTAGTTTTCTCCATCATTTTTGATTTGTTGAATTTAGAGCACAGGAATTAGTTTAGAGAACTGAGCGAGGCGAATAATAGGCCAGACGCTTATTAATCTCATTTATCGAGTTTATTAAATGACCATTTTTATGTTATAACTATGTAAGAATTGTTAGTAAGAAATTAAATTTCAGTGTCATTTCTCTATATATAAAACTTTATTAATATTATTTACTTTGTTCATTTCAATTGTATGAAAATTAAAATTTTTGTATTTAGATACAAAATTGGCGTTTCGTTTTAACTTCGTTATTTTCCTAAAATATATTTTATCTTTACATGGCATATTTTTACGCATTTTTATGTATAAGAAATACTAGATAGTTTCTTTAAGTACACACAAAGTTTGGATGTAATGCCATATGGTCATTTTGTTTATGTCCGTACTTGTAAAAAGGTTTAGGTTTTTCTTTGAGCATTGAATTTTTCTGGCTAGATTTTTATGTTCAAATTTACGAAAGAGAACATGATTTTTATTTTTAATGAATAATTTATACTTCGTTTATGAACAATTTGTATTTTTCTTTTTAACAAGTTTTTAAACGTATTATAAATTTTAATTTGATTTTCAATAAATCTTCGTGTTTTGTTTTGAAATTAGTTGTTTTATTTTTTTTTAATATTATATGAATCTGGATGCTAGATCTAGTTCTAGCTGATTAAAAGAGCTCATACCCATCCCACAGAATTTAAATAAAAGAAAGTTTTAGATAAGAGTCTCAAGTTAAAATTATTGTGCTGTCATAAGTACATAACTTGTTGTCAGATCACAGCAAGATCAACTTCTCACAATTTATTGGTATCGTTTTGGCTTACTTGGATACTCATCCATTTATCGTTAGTGTTTACAAAAACTTTTCGGTTTTGTGTTACTATGTTCAAATACGTTTGCCTACACAGAATCTGGTAGTTATTAAGTGATGGTTTTGAGAATGTATAAAACTGTTATAGAAACATAAAATATTACTCTAAGATCACTGATACTACCAAAGTAGATTGCTTTGCACTGACACGTATATAAATAAAGATTGAGTCGACGGGAGACAGTGAGGATATTATTACATTTGGAAGCATCCATCACCAGTTTATTCTGTTTGTACTAAGGCTCCAAAATATAAATTTTTTACGAAAATACAATTTTCTCTCTTTCGTAGGGCTTTAAGTTGCGAATTACATTTAATTTTACTACAAAAACCTCTAATAAAAATAAGAGAGTAGATTATAAGTAAGAAATATTTGGACTAATGATCGAAGCAGTCAACATATTGTTTTCTATCAATCAAGTTAGAAAGAAGATTAAGGCGGCAGAAAAACCAATATTAGAAAGTAAGTAACAAACGGTGACCTATATAGACAGAAGCGTTAGTAAAGCCAGTGCACACAACATTCTCTTGTTTATTACCGTACAAACACTCAGAAATAAATTGAGTAAAAATACGCTCACGGACAAAATTATCGAATATTTTTCTTCGCTACTATTTCAAAATAATTACAAACTATCGTAGTAAACTTATATATGTGCTGATTTTATTCATGTACCAGGCAGACATGAACATTTGCTTGCTTGCTGACATTTAATGCCGTGCATTAGCCTCTCGCGCATTTTATCGTATACAAATATTGCATAATTTAATAATTATAATAAATTATGTTTTTTGAAGTGAAATTAAGTGAATGATATTTAAGACAACAGTGTTCCACCAGTTAGGTGCTGCAGTGAAGCTGAAGCGGCACAAATTCTAATTCTACATAAGGAAGGATATAAATAAGAAAATATCGTACGATGTCTTAGGAGAAACCAATCTACACTATCGAATATATTAAAAAGGTATCGAGTGACTGGAAATTTCGTACGAAGCGGGCGCAAAAGGTGTACAAAAATAACTGACGACCATTTTTTGAAATTTATTTTTACAAGAAATCGTATATTGACATCCACATATCTCAAAAACGAGCTACTAAATGTAAGACAAATTAATGTTAGTTTAAAAATAGTCAGAGGAGATTAAAAGAGTCAAGTTTAAAGTCAGAACGCATGTTCAATGGAATATCGAGCATTGGAAAAACATTTTGTTCGCGAATTTAATTATGGAAGCCAGATGGACAAAGCGAGTTTGTAAACGGTATGCCAACTACAATATCATACATAACGTTGGTTTTGGAGGTGGTGGTAAAATACTTTGAGGTATTAGTTTCGAGAGACGCACCCAACTTGTGGAAGTGATTAGACGAATAATCAGAGACATATATGGAAAACATCATACAAGAACATGTTTTACCATATATCGACTATATGGTCGTGAAACAGTGCACGATAAGGTTTCATTACATGTTGTATATCATACTGGCTATTTACCTCGATCCAGTCCGGACACAAAGATTATATTGGTCACCATATATCCAGACTTGAATCCAAGAGAGCACATGTGGGTGTTGGTTGACTAAAACGTCGCATACGAAGAAGAAATTCCGTTCCAAATATAAAAGAAAAACTTAGGTTTGCAACACAATACGAATGAAACCAATATCTTCAATAATACATTAAAACTCTGCTTAGAGTATGCCGAGAATTGTTCAATATTCGTTAATAACTATGCTCTTATTTTAATCAAACGACTAGAATTTGCCATTTTCAAACTATCAAAAATAAATATCCTTAAATTTCAGAAGATTTAACATTAGTTACTTTAATATTTCCTTCATCTTGGCTTACGGACTAGAATCGCGTCTTCGACAATTCTGATACCGACGTTTCGTCACCCTTTATATGGGACATCTTCAGGGCTTAACAGTCGCGCTGAGACTGGTTTAACTCTGTCTTAATATTGTTCTCTTAAAATTTAAGAAATAAACTGTTCTTATGAGTATAAACTGTTTCAACGATTTTATCCACCAGAATTTACTTTTCCAAAGCTATAAAAATTTAAAAATATTCAATAATTTCATTCATGAGTGTAATAAGTTATGTGACGATAGCGAACCTCTTGGTGAAGCCATGCTGCATTTACAATAAACTTAGTTGAGCAAAAATATTTCCATAAGACAAATTTCAAAAATTGTTGCAAAGTTATTTTTCAATGTTCAATAAGATATATCTTTTTTTATTAATAGGACACAAGTGCTAATTTTCAAATAATCAGGAAAGGTTAGTGTATAAAGAGGTAATAGAAGACGCAACAAGAATAAAAATTTTTAAAAAAATAACGTATCATAAAATTAAAAACGGAGTTTTAACAATATTATTTTATTTTAAATTCTTGCATCGCATGACGCATTGTATTAATATAATCAAAGGATAACCATAAACAGTAGGTGCGGTGGAGTAGCAGATGCAGAGTTAAAATACATTTACTGAAAGAATGCTTTTGACGATAACGGGCGTATATTAAACAAATTGTCGTCGATATTGGAAAGGAGGGCTTTAATTGCGCTAACTGCCACGCAGCTTTGTGTTTACCAGTCAGTATTCAAGGCACCCACCTTGAAAAAATGTTTTTCAGGTTTTTAGGCAGGATAGTACGCACATTCCCACGGAAATGCTAACTTGTAAGTCGATATCTCTCACGCCTAATCGGAGGTCCTCCGTAACAATTTTCTTATACGTGTAAACATGTCGTTGGTCCGATTGGTTCCAGGCTTCTTCTTTATAACAAACCGTTTGGCCTTCATTAAACTGCTGCACCGCTCACCCACCATCACCTCATATCTCTCTAAATTAACAATGAATGTCGGTAGATGTACATCACGCAAGTGGAGAAAATAGATGATTACATGCTGTTCTTGTACAATGCAACATGTCATTTTAAGTATTGAAAACGCCTCCCATTCTAGTAGCAGCTGCACGGCGCTGCCAACAATATCACGCGTATATTAAGTTCAACCGCATGTTTCTATCCACTCCCAGTCTCAAGAAAAGCAATGGTGTAGACCTTAGAACTTGAGAGTACTTCGAAAAGATACTTATTTTTTGAATAAATGTCTTTATTCATTTTGATTTTGTTATCATATGAACGTATGTTGGTAATTTGAATTTTAGACAACCGTAAAATACAATAAAACCAACGGAAGTAGGTTAAAAAATTTTTTTATGATTATATTCTAAATATAATCAAAATAAATCTTCTAACAGACACATGATAAAATATGAAAAACAATACATCTTGGCCATTAAACTAGAATCACTTTCAAAAATACGTAATGTGCCTGTTCTAAAAAATTTATTTGGAAAAATTAAATATAATAATATAACAACTCTATTGCTATTACAAATGTGATAAGATAGTATTTATTGTCTATAACTGGTTTACTGTAGTTCTTTTTTTTGGAAATACTTTGTTAGTCTAGTTAATAGGTGACAATCTACATATTTTTACATTTATAAGTCCAGTTTGTAATTTTTTACTAACTTTTATTTTGTAATGTTAAAATAAATTAAGTATTCTATTTGTGTATGATAGATATGTGGGCATTCAGGCAAACGTCGATATTGGCGGTCTGGCAGTGTGTTTTCAAACATTGTTTGTGCGGTTGCATATAGCAATGCTATATAAATAAGGCAGTATTCCTTTTATGATAGATAATAAATTTCCTTCTTTCATGTATACTCGTAGTTATATTCGATGTATCATATGTAATGCAAAAAGAATAGACCGCGATGTATTTCACTATAAACATATTAAAAATAAAACGCACATATTTAACTTTCGATTCTCAGTGTGCTTTACCGGCTTCTCTATAAAACCATCCCCACAAATTATAATAAACCTTTTTATTTTGCAAAATGTTTTTTTATTTTAATTTGAAAAGGTCAAGAAAAATCAGATAATCACGTATTTATGCTCTGGTAGAAGTAGAAGTACAATGAAGGAAAGTGAAAACGGTAAATGTTTTTCATCAAAGTGTAATGTGGATTTGTAATAAGTAAAATATCAAAAAGACCAGTACATTATGTCAGTATTGTGGTAAAGACAAAGACCACCTGTAGTAAGGATCGTCAACTTGTTAAAATAGTAACGAAAAATCGTCAACAATCCATAAAGACATTGTTGATTCTAAAAATATTTTCGAAAAAATGTGTAATATTTATATCTTCCATAAATTGTGTATAGTGACGAGTTGAAAATAAAGTAAGTAACAGAAAAAGTCTAGTTTATTAATAGAAGACCTTCTGGACAGTATAAAATATACACATTGCAAACTGTATACCCACCTTCAATATTGTTTTGGCCTTGGGTTACAGAAGAAGATTCAAAATCACTTTGTTACTGGTACGATGAATCAACAATATTATAAAGAAGTCCCAGAACACCATCTATTGATTAAAAGATTAGAAAAACAAATGCGTCCTATATATTTATATATGACAATGCCTTTAGGTATCAAATCCAAATCCGTCATAGGAAACTTTACATGTAAAACTACAATTACTGTAATGGCCAGGCAATCACCGAATTTAAAACCAATAGAGAATGTATGAAATATATTTAATAAATCGATAAAAAGCACAGGGAAACAAGAAATAATGCCAAATATTCAAGGAGTATTACAAAGTCATGGGGGCATAAAAAGTCGTTACACAATCTATTGAAAACATGCCAAACAAAATAACCGCTATCGCAAAAGCAAAAGGTGATTATAAACAAATATTAGTTTTTATATGTTCAAATATTATTTTGGAATAAAATGGTATGGAAAAATTAACTTTGAATTTGTACTCTATATTAGTTTTATATGTATATGTAGTATGGTCCTAGTTTAATGGGCAAGCACTGTATTTAAAAAATATTTACCTGAAAAGAAATCATTAAATTCATCAGGTTGTATTGTGTTCAGAACATTTGTAATATCTGGTTCCTCTAATAAATGACCAGCTTGTGAAACCAAAACTTGATCATCAGCAGGTAGTTCTAAATCTGGTTCTTGTAATCCTAATACCTGTTCAACCATATCTTCTGCCAGTTCTGAAGAGTCATCTTGTACATCCGATGTTCCATCTAGAAATAATATATTGTGAATCTCCACACCAAATGGGAAAAGGAAGTCAATTATAAATATCGATAGATAATTAATAAACAATGTTAATTAGGAAACAAACCTATTTTAGAAAGTATTACTTACTAGGTACGACAGAATTACTGATAATATTGCACGAGTCTATTTCAACAGGTTTAGATATTGGTTTCTTTTTCTTTTTATTTCTCTTTTGTGGTCTTATCATTGCAGATGGCTTAACTTTTTTCCGTAATTTCTTTGGCTTAGTCTCTTGGTACATTTTGTAATTGTCCTGATGAAAAATTATATTTTATTTGCATTAGAATAGCCCTAGGTACTTACTCTTTTCCTAGCATGTTCTAAACAAAGAGGTAATTCATGTGTAATATCAAAAACTGGAACAGAACACTGTGTATTGTCTGCAAATTTTGCAGTACAATAATTGAATAAAACTTGATCTTGATTATGCATTATATGGCGTGTGCAATACCTTGTACAAGGTAAAGCTGGTTGTTTACATATTTTTATGTCGCACATTCTTGGAGCTACTAGTCGGTCATATCCACTAGGTAAATTTCTGCTTTTGCCATTGATATAATCCTTTGTATATAAATCAGGCAGTGTTATTGCATGGCCAACATTACTTTTCATTATTTGTTTTAAATGCCTCTTTAGCTCATATCTTGTAATTTCTAATCTTTCTTCTCGTGATCGATCCTCTAACTTCAACTTCTAAAACAAACTCAAATACTGATAATGAAACTATATTTATAACAAGAAACACACTTCTAGTCCTGTACTAAACCAATGTCTTTGATAATGATTAAATAAATCACAAGATGAATCTATCCGTTGTAATGTTTCATGATGTGTACTTCTTATGCAAGACCGTTTAAACCGTTGTTTTGTTAGTGATAAATTTTTACTTGAACTAGATTCTTGGGCTAATCCTAGGTGAAGACTATATCATATAAAACCATTAAAAAATATCAAAACTATTACCTATACCTATAATACTGCAAATACTAGTTTTATGTTCAAAATCATCCTGAGGTTCATCTTTTATTTGAAAATATTTATTATCTTCTAACCCTAATGATTCTGTGTCAAATGTTGAATTCAAATTACTTGTTTCACTTTCACTTAGTATATCATGATGGTCTAGACTATTTGTTGTACAGAAACTACTTAAAATAGTGTTCTTACCACAACCAGTAAGCGTTGTAACAAAACCATTAACCCTAAAAAAATAATTGTGTAAAATTTATTTTTCACTTATAATGATAATATTAACCTATTATTTCCTTTAATCATATTTTATCTATAATTTTACAATTATATCATGTGAATAAGTAAAATACCATGTGTTTCATTGTTGTAAATGTTATTGTATACGTATCATGATTTATTTGTATATATTTCATATATGTTCCCTGGAATGAAAAGGAAGAATATCAGTAAAACTAATAAAGTGTAATGCCTACGTGAAAATAGTTCTGAGATCCTTGTGTATTTGTTATACTAATTACTTGTTAAAAACAGTTCACTTGGCAGGTCAAATAAGGTTATACGATCAGTTATCACAAATGCTTTAACACTTTAACATAAGTAGAAAAGTCAACAAAAAAATAAAGTTTAAAACTGATATTGTAAATAAATAATTGATTAGTTTATGTAAAAGAATAATAAACTTTAATTGCTCTATTTGACAAATGATAAATTAGAAAAATTTACAATTACTTCAGAACACCCAACTTCATAAACAGTATTATTAAAAATTACTAAATACAAAGTAATTAACTGCGTTTTCTTTTAGAAATATTAAAAATACAATCATAGCTATATCTCTGTTATTCTTCAAAATGTTTTAATTATATGTAGTAAGTATAATAAAAGGTCAACAATCAACAATTTAATTTTTAAATTATTTTTAGTTAGATGTGGTACTTCTAAAATGAAACATTATCTATCTTCACTTGTGTTCTTTATTTTTGCGGCATTTTTTCAAATAAAATTAATATTATGTTTATTATTAAACAATTAATGTCGTAAATGTACTTCGTGTGATATATATTTTTTAAATGTTTGGAATTAAGAAAAGTATAGTTTTTCATTTCCTAACCTAAAAATGCGAATCACATCCACTTTCATTAATGCAGTTATTAATTTTTTAATTAATGCCAGTTTGCTGGTAATTATATACACGGTGGTCAGAAATTCAGAGATAATCGAGAGGTAGCGCGATTCTATGATAAATTCTGGGTTGACATTCCTAATAGAGAAATGTTGTATTGTCATTAGTTAATGAACAATAGTAAACTATTTTATTTAATTAACTAGTGTTCTTATATCATGAAAAAATAAATACTTACTTTTTTGAAAAAGTGTGAACTGCAATCGATTGGCCAAAAGATGGAGAATATTATATGAAGTCTGCGTTTTCAAGCTATAACTTGGTACTATATGATCTGTTAATTACAATTCATTAATTTAATTCAAGTTTTGATCCGAGTTCAAAGAAAACAATTTTTGTATTTGTGCTAAAATGAAAAAATTGATTGTCGTGCGTTAATTACTTTTCGATATTTTAACGACTTTGAAGATGTTCTCAACGAAAACTTTCGTTCTGCTTTTGATAATAGCAGCCCGTTAGGATAAGATGCATTAATATCAGTGGCGGCTGGTCAGGTGAGGCAGGTGAGGCAGTGCCTCACCATCTAAATCTTGGAATTATAACAAGAATAATATGTATACTTTTAAAATTCTTTATAAATTAATTATCATCTTTTATTCAGAATTTATCTTATAAACAATAAGAAAATAGTTTTAAATAAACCGGCATTACAAGCAAAGTACAAATTTATCATTTCATTTTAATTCCGTGCGAATGTACGAGCGCGTATACTTGCCCCGACCAACTTCATGCTTGATCTATGTATATCCCTACTAAACACGAATATTTGAGGCCCGGCCACTCATTGCCTCTCATTGAACATTTATAACGCACTACAGCAGTCAAAAAATTCTCAATTTCTATGGAAATTACAGTAAAGTATTAGCTACATATTTAAGATAACAAAGAAGAAAAAATATTCAAAAAGTTAATAGATTTTTCTAACTTTATTGTGAGATTTTTGAATTTTTTAATAATATAGAAAGCATTATTAATAGGATAAATTAAGTATTTATTTAATGATATAAAGATGTCTAAAGGTTTACATTCTTCTTGTACAGTTTCTCAATATTTACTCCACGCAAATAATATGTTTTAAGTTTTAACAGGAGTATTTTTATTGTTTCAAGTAGATATTATTTAGATATCAATCTGAAGCCAATTTAAACTGAGCCTCTCATCGAATCACAATCGCCGAACTACCGAATATACTCGAGGCTGACATTTTCGGCCCGAATCGCAAATAACGGCAGTTAAAGTTGGGGGAATAACAAAGTTAGATTAAATATTTTAATATTTGTTTAGTGATATTTTCAGTGATTTAAAAATTGTGAATATGGATTTAGAAAATGTAAGAAATACACAAGACATTGTAGATTTTTTAATAAGAAATACGTTCGTTGTTCTATCGGTAGAAGATCAATTATATGTCAAAAACCTTCCAAGACCAAACCCTGATTTATCAAAATGTCTTACAATACACGGTAAGTCTAACAGAAATTTCAATAATTCGTGGTATAACAAATGTAATTGGTTATGTGGTAGTATAAAAAGAAACAGATTATTTTGTTGGGCATGTATAATTTTTTCCACAAATACAGATAGTATTTGGAGTAAAACGGGTTATTTTGATCTTAAAAACTTGTCGCGATCAGTAGAAAAACATACTAAATCCAAACATCACATTTTAGCTACTTGTAAATTACATATGTTCGGAAAATATAATATCGCGGATGCGATAGATAATGTGAGGCGCAATCAAATGGAGAATTACAATAAAGAAGTTAGCCAAAATCGAGATATATTAAAGCGTTTAATTGATATTACTATATTTCTTTGTACACAGGAATTATCTTTTAGAGGACATAATGAAACAAATACTTCTGCAAACAGGGGAAATTTTAAAGAACTTGTTTTATTAACGGCAAAACATGATACCATTTTACAAAAATTCTTAGATGATAGCTCTGTATTTTTTGGCACATCGAAAACAATTCAAAACGAATTAATAGAATCAATTAATTTTATTGTAAAGAAAAAAATAGATTGTGAAATTTTTAATTCAGAATATTTTTCATGGCAAATAGACGAAACAACAGATATAACATGTAATTCGCAATTGTCTATTATTGTAAGATACACGATCGAGGGTAATATTGTTGAAAGGTTTTTAGGATTCTTTGATGTAAGTTCAGGTCGCACCTCTGATGATTTATTTAAATTGTTAACTAATATTTTTGAAAAATTTCAGTTTAATAGTAAACTAATTGCTCAAACGTATGACGGAGCGGCAGTTATGGCTGGGCATGTGAACGGTTTACAAACAAAAGTTAAAGAAATAGCTCCTCAAGCAATATTTACACACTGCCATGCACATGTCTTGAATTTAGTGTTAGGAACATCTTGTAAGTCCATAACGTCTGTAAGAATATTTTTTTCAAATTTGTCAGGGTTTTCATCTTTTTTTTCCAAATCCACTAAGAGAACTCATGTGTTAAATTTAATCTGTCAAAAACATATACCATCAAACGCATCTACTCGTTGGAATTTCACTTCTAGGGCTGTTTTTACAATTCATGCGAACAAAAATAAGTTAATTGAAGTTTTTGATTTCATTGCAGAAAGTCCTGACTTTGATAGCATATCTATACGAGAAGCTTTTGGATTAAAAAATCTTCTTCTGGATAATGATTTTAATTTTCTTTTAGATACTTTTAAGTTAATATTTGGACAAACTGACGTTGTATTTTCAATATTACAAAACAAACTAACTGATGTTATTTATGCCAGAGATCGTTTACGTTTTTTGCTTGATAAGTTTAGAGAATTTCGGGAGTGTGATACATATTTCAGTACTGTATACGAAAATTCGGTGTCTGACGAATCTGTTGCACATAAAAGGCGTAGAATTGATGACGTTCCAGATACTAGACAAAATTATAGAAAATTATTTTTCGAAATTCTAGATACGTTTATTAGTCAAATTGAAATTAGATTTATTGATTTAGAAAAACTTGCTTTTTTTGATTTATTAACAGAAAGTAAATTTGAAGAATATTCGAAGGCATTTCCTCAGAGGCTCTTAAATAATTTGTTTGAACAATATAAATTTTTTGATCAAATTCAATTAAAAAATGAATTAGCTGTTATTTATAGTGACATGCAACTCCTTGGTAATTCTAAAACACCATGTGAAATGTTAAGATTTATGCACGAACAAAAGTTAGCCATCTGTATGCCAGAACTTTTTAAATTGCTAAGTATAGTAGTTACCATACCGGTAACTTCCGCGTCCGTTGAGCGAAGTTTTTCCACATTGAAACGTATAAAATCGTATGTTAGAAATACAATTGGACAACAAAGACTTAGTAACTGTGCACTAATTGCAATCGAAAAGGAATTGGTTAAAACGATGACGAGGGATGAACGATTTTATAATGATGTAATTGATTATTTTGCTAACACAAAAAACCGGAGGATACCTTTGCTATACAAGAAGTAAAATCTATTAAATGTAATTCTACGTGCAATGCCAATAAAGGAAATTCTCTGTATTTTAAAATATTTTCATTTTGCATGTAATTTTGAAATTTTGTTATTGGATTGTTGTTGATTTATATATATACATATATATGTATATATTTGTTATATTATTAAATTTTATATTATAATAGGAATGTATTTATTTTTTATTTTTAAATCCTAGAAGATTGAGTTCTTATTTTTGATTAATGTTTTTAGAATTTGTTTGATTTTTTAGAATATTTATTTTCGTTTCACAAGGGTTTGCTTTGAAACTTCGTTTTCCCTTAAAAATCGAATGGGGCGCGATATAGGGCTCAGTTCACGTCTGGCAGCCCTGTTTGTACTGGAAGCCCTATATATATATATATATAAATATATATAAACTGTTTTTATATGTAGTAGGTATATAGAGTTTATTAATCAATTGTAAACAATTTTGAATATTTATTATTCTATCTGCCTCACCATGTCAAATACTCACGAGCCGCCACTGATTAATATGTATACAACGTCATAAAAGTATCGATCCTATTTAAAATTAATAAAGTTCTATTAGTACTGGTAATATCTTTTATTGAAAATCCCTCATAATTACATAGTAGTCAATAAATCCCTTGTAATTAGTATGTCGTGATTCATTAAATTATTTTGAAAAGTGTCAGAAATATTAAAAATATGTAAATAATAATAAATAATGCTCTCTATATGTTTTTGTTTCTATAATACTCCTTCAATTGCTATATACACTGAAAGTACTAACCAGCCAGTTTTTCATAAATCGCTATTAATACGCTCCTGCTTTTCTGACCCTCCAGTAAACATTATATCTATTATTAATTCTGAATCGTAAATACTATGCCTAGCTGTCCTTTAAAATTATTATATCATAGTTATTATTTAATGTGTTAATAGAATTATGTTACTTCATCTTGTTCACAATCTTCTAATGTTCTTAAAATGATTTATATTGGAAGGTGTACTTTTTTTTAAAGAAAGCGAAACAAAAAGTAATATATATGAACGAATATGAATTCTAGCTATACATAAATACATAAATTAAATAAATTATGAAATTTTAACTTGTTTAAAGTTTATCAAATTAAATGTTTGCCTTCATTGCAATTCATTCAACTCAATATCTAATCTCAACATAATCATAATACATGAACAAAGATAAGAAAAATTTCTACTATTTCGCGACGACATTTCTGAATTTGAATGGATTTTTTATTTTTCCATATACGTACTTCTGCTCGTTCAATGTCCATGTTTACTACTACACTACAGCATTAAGATAATAATTCAAAGCTATTTCATACTAAATATTAAAAAATATTTTATATTATATACGTCAACTGCTTCTTCCGGGAGTTGCGCCATGTATGTAGATACCGTTGAATGCTGGAGAGAGCTATTCACTAGACGGCTTTTGCGATCGCACATCGTAGACAGAAAATTCTCCTCGCTAAAAGTCATCAGATTTTCACATAAAATTTTGACAAAAAAAAACCCTCGCCTCTTTATTCCCTTGATTTAGAAAGGCTTCTCGCGATAAAATGACAGATTACTTAGATATTATTGGACGCAATCTTCGTCAACACTCACTATTTTTATTGCTTTAAAATGTTTTATCCACTATCGTACGAACCTCTCAGACTTGTGTACATAATAGATTATATTTTTTTCTGATTGTTAGTGATTGGATTACATTTCGTTGCACTTTGACTAACCTCTTAACTTCTATTAAAATATCGCACTTTAGTTTATATATATGCATTATATGTTTGTCTTGAAATGTACAGGTATGACAACTAATAAAAATAGATTTCTTATAAAAATTAAAAAAAAATGTAAATTTTACAAATTTGTTTTAAGCAGTATAGATTGAATTTATTTGTAATGTTACGCTCCACATATATAATAATCATGTTTTTTAAATAAATTTATTTTAATTTAAAAATAATTCGATTTTGAATTATTAAATTATTTATTACTTATTATCTTGACATTATTTGTCCTTTATACAGACATTCGGTTGCGAGATCTTTTGTTTTCGTCACGTACGGTCACGCTGTAATAAAACAAACTGTGTCATTTTCTAAGAAGCCGAATACCTAGAACTTTTACAACAAACCTTTTTCTCACTGGTAATTTTCCATTGACTAACAGTTAATATTATTTCTATTGTATTGATTTCTAAATACAATTAGAGTTTCGTATATTAATCCTTCTATTTTTCACACAGAATACATATCCATTATTCTGTCTAGATATCTATCTTCTTGCCACTTATATTGATATTGATATCACACTTTTACTTTATGCCAATATTTTTAAGGCGTCAATTTCTAGCGTGCCTATTCTCTTTCCCTATTGGTTAATTCAAACATGACCAGTAACCTACCCTTCAGCTACGGGTTGTCTTAAAAGCCCCCGCGTGTAAGACACAGAGACTTCTTCTCCGGCCATCGCCAGGGCTACACGCATCCCTTCGACGTGTTCGTGAAGTTTTTTTCCCGCGCCTGTAGTGTCCACGTGGTTATTTTGCGACTGAAAAATATACCTAACATCCTGGCCCAGGATATACATACAAAAACCGCAAGTACTTTACGTATCGTCCGATACATATTTTAATCTAGCCTTTTTTTTATTTTCTTAAACAGCTTTATATCTTTAGATTTACTTTTATTATATATTATTAAAATTTTAAGGGCAATCCTGTTGTTTTATTTCCACTAATAATCTTTCTTTCAGCTTACTAATTATTATTACCTTACATTACTTTATTTTTTTTATCTGCATTTATTACAGCCCTTCAGCTAGCCGGACACCTGCTCGTAATAAATTTACTAACCATCACGAGTACGTAAATATATTTACTATTAAATAATATATCTCCTTTATTATGTATTAAAAAAAGAAGGAAGTAATAGTAATAAAAAGCTTTTTATACCAAATACATTTTATTAAAAAACACTGAAATGTACATATAAAAGCCAAAAATTATAATTAAGAGTACCATTTACCAAACCGTTTAGTAGCTTTCATCCATTCTTCCATATGTCGCAATTGCTTTTTCTGTCTTTCGATATTAGCGTCAGGTTCAAATACATCTTGTATTTTTCTTAATTTTAGCAAATCATCGGTATTTTTCCATATTTCTAGAAACACGCATGCAATAAAGTTTTTATAAAGTATAGAACAACGGGTGACTAAAAATTATTGAAGTAAGTACGTAGTCTGATTGTTCTTAGATATTGGTACTTCATTCACCTTTACATTTTTTTTTAGGCTAGGATAATTCTCTAAATATTGTTTCTTTGTAGCAATAAGTTTATCATTTGTTCACCAAACCTTTTTCCAGTCAGGAAAAGTTCAAATTTGGGAAATAAGTAGGTCTCACTTGGGGCTAGTCCTAGGCGATGTACAACTTAAAATCTCGATTGGTCCAGTATTTTATGAACAACTTGAATAGTATGAGAAGATATGTTATTGTGAGAGAAAAGCTTATTTATGAGCAACTTCAGTTAATTTTTCAGAAATTGATTCCTTCAGTTTGTTTACCACAGCGGAATAATTAGACGTGTCTTGGCAAGGCGAGTCTTTAAAATTATCCCCTTTAATTTCCAAAAAATCGTGGCTGTTACTTTACCAACCAATGGGAAAGTCTTGACAATTTTTGGGAGAATATTACATCATGATGTGTCTACTGTTGAGATTGCAATTTGGATTTAGAAATATAGTGACGAAGCCAAGTTAAGTCAGGCGTAACAAATCTTCGCAAAAAAATCTTTCGGAAACATGAAGCTGGGAGCCTAGTTTTACTTTGCGTAAAATTATTATTGTACATTATAAATGTCTTTGCTCGAAGTTAATGTACGCCGCTGCCCTTCGGGCATAACACAATATTGAATTTGTAGATAACCTATCATATTGCTGCAAGGAATGTGTTTTTTTTACTTTGTCCATGGGAATGTTCTGGCAAAGTTTAGCAGAACGTACAAGGGCTTGACATTAAGAAAATATTTCTCATAGTAAATAGTATGGCATGTGCAAAGAAGTCAAGGGACTACAGACACTCCAGTAACATTTTTGCACAGTTTAGTAGAGATCAAAAACATTGGAACTTCATTTTCTATGATATCATTAAACGAGGAGATATATAATTAATTCAAAATTGGGAAGCAATAAGCAAATTTCCATTATTGTCCTTCTTTGTTTGTTTTCTTGCGTTCGAGGGCAATATTTTTTATTCAGTAAAAATATTTTCAGTGTCTGTAACTCTCCCAATTATTTTTACCTTTTTTCAAGATTTTTTCGAAGAATAGTTTACAAAAAATGATTATAGATCGTTCAGATGAAAAGTATACGTCACAGATGCGTTATGATCATATTTAGACAAGGACGAGTTCATTATCACTAAATGGGAATGAACGATTTCTACATTCGTTAGCGTATTATATTGTTATTCTTATTCAAAAGCAATATTGCGCAAATTTTTACGTTTATCAGTGTTCAACGGTAAAAGTCTGTCTTAAATGTATAACTGTGTTATTAAAACTATTGTTTTAGTGGTTGAAATTATGGCTGCTATTATGAAAACAAGGTAAAGAAAGGTTATACATAGTAGAGTCCAAAAAGTAATCGCAAATGTCATGCAGTGAATATATTACATATCTATTTGCATTAATGAAGTATATCTTGTGAATATTTAAAAATAAAAAGTCCTCTCATTTAAACTCCTTTCTTATCATTGATGTGTACATACTACATTTATTATACAAAATTAATATACGTTTGCCTAAAACTAGAAAGAATAAGTTTGCAAGCGTTGGTGGGTCAAATATGTGCAGTACTAATAATTGATAAATTTAGAAATTTCCGATTACGATCTTTATTAATATAGGTTCATATTTATTTATAATTTATGTCGACTGCCCCCAAAATCCACTTTCAATGTCTAAACGACTACGCCAATGAATGAATTTTGATACGCATAGTATGCTGATATTTCCGTGACATGTTTTTTCGTTCTATACGAACTCTAATAAATATTATGCAGAGATTTAATTTACTTGAACCCGGGAGAATTACTTACCTGCATTAAGACCAGCTAAAAATGCTGCTCCTAAAATTGTTTTTTCATGGGAAGTGTATCGAATAATTTTTGAACCTAATAAATCGGAGAGTAACTGGCAAACGAAATTATTATTTGATACGCCACCATCGAGACTAAAATTTGAAATGCATTATAAGAAATATTTATTAAAATCATATAGTACTGTTTAAAAGAAAAAAGCAGAGATATTGCTAAAGATTTACATATTTATTATACATTTAGTCGTATAACTTTGCGAAAGTGCGATCAATTATGATAAATATTCATTGGTAATATGTAAGAATAGGATAATTTTATACGCAGAAACGTATATATAAAATCGTTTCTATTACTCTTATTAAACAATAAGAGATTGCTTTTAGAGACCTTAAGAAATGCGAATCAGATTTGGCAGAAATTTTAGGAAAGTGTATTGGAAGGATAATTCAAAATTGTTAGGAATTTATTGTGAACAATGATAAAATGAAAGCGCGTAGTTTAAAATGTACTAAATGCGTTTTATTACCACTGCTGAAAATATAAATTATATATACAAGCCTCGACATAATTTTGAAGGAGGTAATACACAGTCTGCCGCAGAGAAAACCGAATTTTTAAAAAATAATAATTCTTTGTTATGTCAAAATATCATGACATTTGCATTAGAAGCAGAAAAATTGTTTATACAGAACAGTGTGTATTTGGCAATGGTCGAAAAATGAATTTCGAACGAAAAACAAATATCAAGTTCTGTTTTAAACTCGGTAAATCGTTTTCTGAAACGTTTAATTTGATGAAACAAGTTATGGTGATGCGTATTTATCACGTACGAGTGTGTATCAGTGGTATAAACGATTTAAAGATGGTCGTACGAACATAAATTACGACGAACATTCTGGTGCAAAAAAATCTGTGGTTACGGAAAGTAACATGAAACTTGTGCGCGAGTTTATCAGAAATGAGCCGAAATCCTCATTGCGATACATGGGAATGGAATTGAATATTTCCAAAGATTCGATTCATCACATTTTGACACAGCATTTTGGACTTAGAAAGATTTGTGCAAGGTTTGTACCACAAAAGCTAACTGAATTCAACATTGTGCAGACTTGATTAAAGGCGCAAAAAAGGACGAAAACTTCAGGTATTCTATTGTAACTGGCGATGAGACGTGGTGTTTTCAATATGGTTCAGAGACCAAGCATCAAAGCTCTGAATGGAAGCATCCAAGTGAAGAAAGACCGAAAAAAAGCCGTTTGGAGAAGTCAATGTTGATTTGTTTTTATGATTCGAAAGACATAGTGCACAAAGGGTATCAATTAGTCAAACAGTTAGTGCTGTATATTCTCTTGGTGTTATGAAGCGTATTCGTCGAATGCACCCTGAATATCGTGAAAATGGTAGCGAGCGTTTGTCACATGATCATGCGCCATCTCGTCGCTCGACGCTTATCGCTGATTTTCTAACTACAAATGGCATTTTAACCATCAACTATTCACTGTATCTACCGGATTTGGCCCACTGTGATTTCTATCTATTCTCCAAACTATATTTGCCGATGAAAGAACAGCGTTATGCCATTAAAAAGCCATCGACAGCAGTCTTAGACATATCTAAAGATAAACGGAAAATTCATGTTAATTGACCGTACAAAGCGTTGTCGCCGAAGCCGACTATTTTGAACATAATAAATGAAATTTATCGAAATAGTAAGCTTTTGTTTTTTTTTTTAAAAAGTTCAGTTTTCTCTGTGTTTATATACGAGACGTGATAAATAAATAACGATCCTTTATTTGTGTTCGAAATGGCAATATTGACGTGTTAAATTTTATGAAAATTGTAAGTCTACGATGTTATTGTTTACCAAAAGCACCTGTTTATTTATGAGCGGATGAATAGTTTTAAAAGTGGAAGAGAATTCAATGATGCGATGCTCACTGCTTTCTTTGATGTCCGATATCTGATCTGTCGGAAACTGGTACCCGCCATTCCAACAATAAATTTTGCTTTCTACTTCGAAGTATTGAGATGTTCTAGAATGAAAATAATTTGCATTTGTTCAGAATTGGTTGAAAACGGATGGTTATTGCATTCGTTGCATTTAGTACATATATGCGAGTTTTTGGCAACGAAAGGCATTCTTCTGCCTTTCTATATTTAGTACAGTTTTGAATTCACACCTTGCGACTTTTTTTTGCTCAAAATGAAGGGGCAGATCGAGACACCGTTTTAAAAGAGTTAAAGATGATCAAATAACCGTGCGCGTATTCTTAAGAAAAAAAATTTGGAAGAGTACGAGGGTGCTTTTGAGTTAAAAAAATCGTCGGAAGTTAGAGAAATGTATAGTATTATTATACTGTTCCATATACGAAAGTATTTGACGACAGAGTGACTTCGAAAGTTGGCAAAACTTTTGCCATAATTAATATATTGCTGATTTTAGCCAGGCCACTATCGAAATTTCGAACTCTAATAAATTAGATAGACAATTTTTACAATTATTTGAAACAAACTATATGTATTTTTGTGTCAACATGGAGAAAAAAGAATTTCGTTTGTTAATTAACTATACATTACTTTTCTCGTGAAACCCATTAAAGAATCTGAGGAAAAATTATATAAATATTTTCATGAATCTGCTCCTTCTCGTAGAAAGATTTGTAAGTGGTTCACTGCTTTTAAAAGTGGTCATATGAACGAACGTTCGGTGCTTTCATTTATAGTAACTTCTCTGAAAATGATTAATAAAGTCTATATCATTGTAAAGAGCGACCGCCGAATAGAAGTGTGTAAGAGACATGCCTTATAAGAGTATTTCAACTAAAAGAGTATAGAATATTTTGCATCAACATTTAAATATGCAAAAGGACACCATTTATTTAATGTTGAGTAAATGCTTGTGTTAAAATTTCAAATGATTGTATCACATAGTTCAACGGATATTTTTATATCTATATGTTACTGTAGATGAAGCCTAGATGCATTACTATAGTCCGGAGACAAAAACATAGACAGAACATGGATTTCTTCTAATAAATGTGCTCAGAAAAAAGCAGAAGCCGTTTTTTCGGCCAATAAAATTATAGCTATGATTTTTCGGGACTCCAAAAGTGTAATCTTTATTGACTATTTATAGAAGGGAAGTACAATAACAGACTAATATTATACTAATACACTGAAACGATTTGATGCAGAACTCAATAAAAAAACATTAGCATTAATTCAAAAAAAAGTTTTGTTCCATCAAGCCAGCGCAACTCTTATTCATCTGCTTTGGCAACCGCTAAATTTGTCGAATTTGGATACGAAATATTATCCATCATATTCACCAGATCTGGTGTCGAGTGATTCTTTTTCTTGTTCCCAATCTCGAAAAAATGGCTTTGTGTAAAAGATGCGAGATAAATAAGGAAATGATAGTCGCAGTGAATACCTATTTTGACGAGCTTCCGAAAGATTGCTTTTTTAGACGGCTTAAAAAATTGGTGTTGCTAGGCTAAGTGTATAGAATTGGACGGGGATTATGTTGAAAAATAAAATATATTTTTTACCATAAAATTAGTATTAGATTGAAGAATCTCATTATTTAATTGCCACATCGTATAAAGTAATCGTGCAATTTAGTCTAAATATTTTTTTGAAAGCTTCAAATAATCCATTGTAAGAAAGTTAAAAAATTATCAAATATATTCTTATATATTGTAAATTTATTTTACAAAACGACGATTTTGTAAAGCACGAAGAATATAATATAAATATTAAATGAAATTTACTAATATTATAAGTACTGTACCACAAATAAATATGCATATAACTTTAAAATCTAAGAAAAAATTTTGTTATTTTCTAGTTCTGGCAATTATTTCAAAGATTAAAAAAATGCAAGTGCTTTTTTCTTTTATACAGTTCTGTAGTAGCATGTGTATACCATATTTCTTTGAATCTCATGAAATCTTTTTCTTGTAACATATTGCAAGCAGAAACTATCGTAAATACTATGCTCTCAAGTATTGCTCTCATTAGATGATTTTTTGTTGTAGTCGGTTTTATGCCTATGAAACCAGTAGCTGCCAGGTCATCTGAGATAGGTGGCTAAACACAATCGTAAACTTCTATTAGGAATAAAAATAATTAACAAATTACAATATATAATTGATGGGAAATTTGTAGAAAATTGTCCTTTAAAATAGAGCTCTCAATTTTTAAATGTTAAATAAAAATGGCAAAATTTTTCTATAAAAAAGGTTAATGAAAAATTTACAATAAAATAAATATACCTTAAAAATTATTTATCCAAAAAGAGTTTTTTTATTTTAATTTACTTTTTTAAATAAACTTTTTAAAATTTTAAAATATAATCAAAATACGTAAAAATATGTTTATAAATATTGCATGAATCTTTGCTAGAACACATGCTAATATATATTTATATCTGTCATAACAGCTTGAAGGCGATTTTTTTCAGGGAAAAAGTGTCTAGAAATAAAAGAATTTTATATCATTAGAATACGTTTGAAAAGTATTAAGTTGCGATTATCTAATATGTAGTCCAGTCGTTATTATCAATCATTACTTAGCAGCATGTTTCCAAACTCTTAATAAGATTTTCTGTTTATGTGCTACGAATAGCTATTTCAAATTCGACAGGCGCTTTCCTCTCCGCTTCATTTTCATGTAAACTCACATTTTCATTCCGTGATTAGTACGGTTAGTTCTAATACTTTTACAATATTGTCGATTTCAAAATGTGCACAGACGTCTTTTGGAATGTTGTTTTTTAAGTATTCAATTTGATGCTCCTTCACTAAACTATTTTTTATCAGATGCGTTCAATTTTCAACATTTTCTTAGTATAGGAACTTTCGGAAAACGATTATAAAAAAATTTCTCCTTCTTGGAAGTGTCTGGATATGTGCGGACATGCGGACGACGAGTGCTGAATCAGTTTCCGTTTATTTAATGCTGCAGTGCTTAATCGTGCAAAACCATTATTATTAAATTTTGTTTAAATTACTCCCGAATAAAATCAGCGAAATATTAAGTATCTGAACAAATAAGCCATTTATTTCCACACTTAACATCCACAATACGTTTTTTGTTCTCCAAATTAAGTAAGGTCGAAAAATTATCAGTTATAGTTACAGTCTGTCGCAGAGAAAACCGATTTTTTTTTTAATAAAAAGGAAGCTTTACTATATTAGTAAAATTCATTTATTTTATTCAAAGTAGTCAGTTGCACGTTCAACTAACACGGAGACTGAATTTTCAGTACACCTCTAGAGATATCCTTCAAGATCGCTGTCGACGCCTTCTCAATGGCTTCGACGTCGGCTTAACGCTGTCCTTCCATCGATAAATATAGTTTTGAGAATAGATTCAAATAATAGGGGACCAAGTTCGATGAATGGTTAAAATGCCATTTGTAGTTAGAAAATCAGTGATAAGCGTCGAGCAAAGAGATGGGGCATTGCCATGTAACAAACGCAGCTACCATTTTCACGGTTTTGAGGGCGCACATGACGAATACGTGCCAAAAGACGCCTCATAACATCAAGATAATATACAGCATTGACTGTTTGACTAGTTCGTACAAACTCTTTGTGAATCATGCCTCTCGAATCATGAAAACAAATCAATATTGTCTTCACTTTTTACTTCTTCGTTTGGATGCTTCCATTCAGAGTTTTGACCCTTGGTCTCTATCCGTTTTTGAGTATTTAATCAAGTCTGTACAATGTTGAATTCAGTTAGCTTGTGCGCTACAAACCTTATACAAATCTTTCTTTCAAAATGCGATGAATTGAATCTTTGGAAATATTTAATTCCATTCTCACGTATCGCAATGAAGATTTTGGCTCTTTTCTGATAAATTCACGCACGAGTGCGGTGTTACTTTCCGTAATCACAGATTTTTTGTAATAGGATGTTCGTTGTCAGTTATGTCCGTACGACCATCTTTAAATCGTTTATACCACTCATGCACATTCGTACATAATAAACACGCATCACCATACACTTGTTTAATCAAACTAAACGTTTCTGTAAACGATTTACCGAGTTTAAAACAGAACTTGATATTTGCCCTTTGTTCAGAAATCATTTTTCGACCAATGCCAAATACGCACTCTTACTTTATGCGCAATTTTTCTGTTCTAATGATGCAAATGTCTAGATATTTTGACATAACATTGGTGAAAGATCTAGCTTACCGACGCATATTTTTTTTAAATAGATGGAGCTACTAAGAATTAGTTTTTTTAAAAAGTTCGGTTTTCTTTGCGACAGACTGTGTATAAGTATATATATGTACATGTACATATATTATATATATATATATATATATATATATATATATATATATGTATGTATATATAATTAAGCACTTTACGATGGAAAATTAATGAAAATTAGTATAATCTGCTATGCCATCGTTGATTACAATCATAGAGATTAATTAAAAATTTCTGCACTGGAATAGAACTCGAAGGTGTATCTGCGTTTGTTAGATGGCTACTTTACCAATTATGGTTGTTCAATTAATTTGTGGTTGTAATCAATGATGGCATAGAAGAAAATTTTCCTTCGTAAAGTACTTAATTATAAATATATTTATATATAATTTTTTGCATCAAAACCCCACTGCGGGTTATAACCATTAGATCTGTTTCCATGACGCATGGCATAGTAAATGCCTCAAAATTGTAGTGCTTGGTGGCCTAATTGCTAAGATAGCCGTCTAGTAAACGGCAGATAGAGGTACGAGTCCAGCTCCAATGTAGAAATTTTTAATTAAAGCCTGTGATTGTTATCAACGATGGCATAGCAGAAAATAATTTTAATATATACATATGTGTGTGCGTGTGTGCGTGAATTCTATTATTTAGTTTTATCGTGCCATCATAAATGTATTTAACAGATCTATTTAGGTGAGAATGGGCTGGTCTTACTTAGCATTACTTACTTTATTTGAACTATTACGAAGCGGCGAAGGTGATGACTCTGATAGGAATGCGAAACTGGTGTCTCCAATTAAAAAGATCCAAAACAATAAATATTAATTCCATAGATGAATTATTAAGGCTGTATAACAGTTCTTTCGAGCACTAAGTCGTGTGTCACGTATGCCCTGCTTTTGAAGCTTCAACCTTACTTTGTCTTGTCATTAACTCGATTGCAATTTTCAAAATGTTTTTGAGTTATTTAGACATTTATACTATTAAGTACTTTTATATTGAATGTTTGCGGATTGTAAACATTGAATAATGTTGCTTTATATTGCTTTTGTGTTGTGACAGAAAATTCATGTTGCGATTTGCTGCACTGTCCAGTAATGATCGGCAGTCGCCCACTTTCACGTCTTTTGCATGCAAAAAACGAATTCCAGTGCCTATTTCATAATCGGTGAGATTTGTAATTGTCTGAGGTAAAACACGTTTCGTATATAGAATATTTATTTCTTTTATCGTGTGCAAAGAATCAACTTAATGTCAAACTTACTTGTAAGAAATAGTTCTTACCCCTAAACCACTGAAACTTGGAATAAAGAAAACTCCATCAGAATCTTCGACTTCCAAAGCTTGGTTTGATATTTTTGAAACATCCTTTGCAATACCTGCAACGTGTATGCGGTTTAGTGAATTGTTGCAATGATGCGTTATGAATGTTTGCAAAAACATATTTTGTGGGAGAAAAATACAGTAGAACTTTTTTTAAGAAAGTATTTTTTACATTCTTATTCACACGTGATAGATACAAGTATTACAGATACTATAGAAATACTCCGAAAATTGCGAATGTTTGAGGTCTTTATTATTTTTTGCATACTTAGAATTGATGTTAAAAATGTTTTCCTCTAACTTCACAGAAAAAATTACCTCAAAAAGGAAGAGGAAATGTGTTGCTGTAATTTGACAAATGTTGGGAGAACTTACATACCAGAATTCTTACCAAGGGATGAATTTTCAGGACACAATTGAGTTCATATAGAAACAAAAAGAAAATGATGCAGATGAATTCTATATCGACCTGTATATAACATGGTTTATATTCATCTAAGTTATTAAGAGGAAATACATTGACTAGAAAAGTGAACGTTTTCGACCTTTGATAAAATTTCGAATACTGAAGGTATTTTCAAGCTTTAACTGAGCACGGATTTATGAAAAGAAGTAATTGGAGGTGAAGCGTTTTATTTTCAAGTAAAAATATATACTTGCCCTTTTTAGGCAAGTCCGATAAAAAATTATTTATCACCAATTGCTACCTTAGAACTTTCCCTTTTCAACTTTTCTCTAAACTCAATAATAGAGTAGCTACATGAGGTTAAAAAAAATGGAACAATTTAGTTTTCTTCAAATATCTAGTAAGCTGTGAATTTTTGCTGAAATATAACAGCAGAACTAAGTCAAGTTCGTAAAACTACTAATCTGTATCTGTTGTAATTTCCAAAACCCTCAAACAAAAATGAAAAAAACTCACTCTGTATACATATGTACATTGAGGTTAAACTTCTAAGTTAGAGGAAGAAGCAACCAACGGTTCAATATTGAATACAGACAACCGGCATTTATAGTAGTGTCCTTCTTGGTAACGTCATTCTATTCGCATATTTTGAAGACAGAACATTTTCCAACTTCGTTATAAGTTTAAGACATATTCGGTCGAGTTTCATAAAGCCAAAATACCGCCCGAAATTACACTTTTAGTGCAACTGGAACTCTATTCGGCTGTGGCTGTAGTGAAGATCTGGTGTCGATCTACCATTGCTGGCAATAAGTTATCGCCGATTAACTTTTATTGACCATCTGGTTATATACCAGACGAATCTGGTCATCGATCATAATTGATCAAGTTGATTCTTCATTTATGGTGAGAGGATTTAGGAGTTGGCTCTGGACAGTTGGGAATTACCGTAGTTGAACTGTTGCCACCATAACCAAGGTGTGCGTGGCTGAACTTAGCTCACATTAATAATGCCTGGACTGTGTTTTATTTATGGATTTGTTTTGTTAAAATATTATTTTAGAACCTGCACTTGCATCGTGGGGGCGTGGCTGGTGCTAATATTAACTGCACTCTATCTTAATTTTAGAACTTTTGTCAACAATGGGAAACTTTCCGTTTTCCGTTTTCTCACTTTCTTTTTGTCTAAAAGGCATTCGAGCTTATTTTATTTTTATACTTTTCTTAATTTATACATAATTTTGATGGTTTTAGCTGTATTTATATATTTATTGATTTTATGTATATTATTTGTTCGAATTGTTTTAATTGTATACACTTTGTAATCGTCGGATCTCTTTCTGCTTATGTGTTTGTGTACCGCTACGACAATTTTTGCATTGTAACACACATCAAAATAAAAATAATAAAGTACTGTATTGTCTGAGTGGGAACAAGCTGTCCACTCAAGGGTTTTTGTTTTGCTTTACTTAGGTCAATAAGAAAGAAACGAATTATCTATTCCAGCTGGTGATTAATTTACTCCTTGAACATTAAACGGATATGGGAATAAAAGCCCTGCTTACGGTCCGATATCGAGCCAATTAATCTGCAATTAGCTTAATTAATTAATATTAAAAATATATAATTAAATAATTAAAAGTTTAAAACAAAGATAGTTGAGTAAAAAGAAGATTATTATATATACATTTATACAACTATTATTGAATTGGCGGTCATGTCTGTTCGAAGAACTTCGACGAAAGAGTCAACTATTGTGACTGCTCCTCTTGTTATCATGGAAGTCGACTGTGATGAAAGCGATCACTCAGCAATAGCAATTACGGACGCTAATAAAAAATCTAAATAGTAAAAATGGAAGCAGGATTTTGTATATTGGATGTGAATAAACCAATGACGATGTGGAGAACATAATTTGCCAGTTACAAGATAAACTGTGTTGTCGTTGCTGGGCCACTGCTCTGGCTGATGATCTCAAAGTAGTAAATGTTCTGTTCTAGAAACTTTTTAAGCGATTTTCTTGTGGGCCCTGGTTCTGTACTCGAATAGAAAACATCCAATACGAATCCTCTTGAGTTGTCTGTACAAGAAAATCTAATTTATAGCATCAATATTATCAACAAGAGACATCTTAAGGGCGAATTCATTACAATTGCTTTTATCTGAAACGATAATGCTACCCCCAAAAAAGGTAGAAACTGAATTTAGGCAGGTCTTCTAGGGCTGGCGTTCAAAAGTAATTGTTCTCCCTAGCAACCTTGACAGAATAAAGCCTGTTCCCTTCTAAACTGAGAAAAAGGAATATCAACTTTCTCACCCGGCTGATTGTAATACTAATTCTAGATGCATTTTGCATCCAACCAAGACCGAAGTAGAAATTTGGGGTCTTACCGTTCACCAGCAATCGGTATCTTTTTCTACTTAAACGCTAGCATGGCCATTATCTCTTCATTGGTGATATTCAAGAACTTTATACAGTAAACGAGCCAGAGAAGTTCCAGATAATTTTATTAATTCTCGTGCTGAGAGAGATGTCTTCGTCCAAATAACTCATTTTTTTTCCTTCTACAAGACTGATGATTTTATGGATCGTGATGACGGATTTGACATCCGCATAAAATATCTATAAGATACTCTTAATCATTGTTCCAGATATTAACTTTCTGGAGCTGACTGCTGTTTCCATTCATCTTTCGGTCATGGTCCAGATATTCTTTTAGTATTTATATGCGTCTGCAGCAAGGCCATTTGGTTTCGATTAGAAAGAGTTAATTTTCCAACAGGTCAGAATCTTTTTTTTCGTCTTCTTGTCAGCTAGGCACACCATTTTTCTCTTACTGTACCACACCAGATCACTGAATATCAAAAATAAGCTGCTGGTCTATAAAGTATTCCTCAGATCTTTTATGACTATTCAGGACTGGTCTGGTGCGTTGAGTTCAAAACTCTCACAAGAGTGGTATAGTATGGGATTTGGGTATTCCCTTTGTACAGGAATACCTGAATGCCGTGGTCGCAGCAATATTTAAAAGAATATGGGACTCGGAATATTCAGTAGTAAGACTGCTGGTTGAACCTCACGGAAGGTCCGACCAAGGTTCTAAGAATAGTGGCATTATTTCCATGTTAGTCAGCTCCCAACCATCCTGGAATATGAACTGGAGGCAGTCTGGAGTGGTCAGGATTCGACACACTAATAATATCTGGACGATAAAAAGATTCAAGGACGAAAATGTCTAACCCTAGGTAACCCTAGGTATTCATATTCATAGATTTTAGCTCTATACATTGACATTAGTCCATCATTATTTGTCGATACACCCTAATTCATCTTAGACATTTGCGAAATAATAAATAGATGTTACAAATACAAAATGTATATTACATTTTCAAGTGAGGATTCTATCTATTACTAATTTGTTTAAATATTGCCGAATACATGTTACAATAATATTTCTAGAAACAGTAGCCTAATTTAAAATATATTTAATACATTTCTACAGTCCAATGGATCGTACACATCAGAAATGATGTGTTCGATGGGGGTAAATACACTCTCCTTTATTTAGATTTTCGCACGCTGATGAAATCCACTGTATATTTAAGCATAGCAAATCATAAGTGGAAATGTACGTATTATATTACAATAATATTTTCAGAATTAACGAATTTTAATTTATAATTCGATTAAGCATAAACTTGGCCTTATGTTGTAAGAAATGGAAGTCATTTTTGTCTGAATAAACTTATTTTTTGTTAAATTATATCTATCTATATTTTGTATTTTGATGGCGTTTGGTATTAGAACCTTATCACACTTTCTCTTAAATTATGGCTAAACTTACCAACTTGTAGAGCCCACTGAATCAATGATCCTGCATCTTTACATGCTGCCTCGGTCATATATGTTGATTTATTACGTATACACCATGCTACAAGAGGATAGCTACCCTCCGCGCTTGCAATAGGTTGGAATGTTGTGTTAATGTTGATGAAACTTCCAGTTCCCATTGTTATCTTTGCATCATCCTGTTCGAAACAACACGTTCCGAACATTGATGCTTGTTGATCAGCTAACTGCAATGTATTCGAAAATTATTAAAAGAAAATATTATGTATTTGTCGTGATAATTTTTGGGCGACAAAAATTTTTAATAATTTATTTAAACATTGACTATGTAAATAATTTTCAAACACTGATTACCAATATCTATAATTAACACTGATTACTAATATCGATCTTTAGATGTTAATTTTATATCAGTAATGGCAATTACGTACGCACAATCCCGACTGCTTTTATACACCCCTGTCTAGCCGCGTATATTCTTGTTCTGAAACCAACCTTTCTTGAACGTCTCTCATTGTGACAATATTATGCATTTACACAACAATAACTGAATTAGCAGCTTTATACTATTTCAACGAATTAAAAAAAAATGCTTATACTTGGTCTTTCCCTGTATAAAAAGAAGACGCTTTCGTTAAAATTACCCTAAGATAATATTAATGAATGTTATTAAAATAATTTACTGAGATTTTTGTTCACGAAATTGTATCGAGAATGTAAAACATAACAACCAACTAGCTTTCAGAGTAATTAGCAGAAATCCTGTCAAAGAGAATTGGAAGGGGGTTTTCATTTTTTTCCGACATATTTTCCTTCGACTTCAATTTATTTTAATCAATGATGTTGTACTATTTTTATAACTATCTTTCTCAAGATCCTCTAAACTGCTTCTTTGCTGTAATGAGTTCTGTGTGCACTTGACAGTTCTTTTCGACAAGAAAAGGAATTAATTTGGGGAATCAGTGGAAGTCTTTATCTGATGAATAGAATTGATGAGGTGTAACCTGATATCTCAATTGATTCATGGGTTATTGTCTTGAAAGAGAATTTTTTTAAATTTATTTAAATGTATTTATAATGTATTGATATGAAAATATTAGGTGCGCAACTAAGTTCTCGCTGTTTTTCAAGAGATAGCTCTAGTATTAAGTAGTCTTTGACACATTAGTGATTTTGTTTTTGCGTCATATACTTTTGGTTGTGTGAAAATGTCTGATTTTGTGCCAAATAATCGTCATTTGCGGGAAGTGTTGCTTTTCTTCTTTCATTCGAAGGAAACGGCGGCTGAAGCGCATCGAGAACTCCAAAAAGTTTACGGAGATGCTGCTCTAAGTGAAACAACGTGCCGTGATTGGTTCCGTCGCTTCAAAGACGGCGATTTCGATATTGACGACCGTTTGCGTAAAGGAAGACTAAAAACCTTCGAAGACGCTGAATTGGAGGCATTGCTCGATGAGGATCCGTGCCAAACGTAAAAAGAGCTTGCTTCAGCATTAGGAGTTACCCACCAAGCCATTTCCCAGCGATTGCATGCGTTGGGAATGATTCAAAAACAAGGAACTTGGGTTCCTTACGATTTAAAGCCAAGAGACGTTGAGCGTCGTTTTTTCGCCTGTGAACAACTGCTCCAGCGGGTTTTCTTCATCGCATCGTTACGGGTGATGAAAAATGGATTCATTACAGCAATCCAAAGAGAACAAAATCATGGGGACTGCCCGGTCATGCTTCTACGTCATCGGTTCGGCCGAATATTCACGTTGCGAAGGTTTTGCTGTGTATTTGTTGGGACCAGGGCGGTGTTATTTATAATGAGCTGTTGAAACCGAACGAAACCATCACTGGGGAACGGTATCGCACTCAATTGATGCGATTAAGCCCAGCACTGCGCGAAAAGCGGCCACAGTACGAGCAGAAGCACGAAAAAGTGATTCTACAGCATGACAACGCTCGACTTCACGTTGCCAAACCCGTTGAAACCTACTTAGAAACGCTCAAATGGGAGGTCCTACCCCATCCGCCATATTCCCCAGATATTGCGCCGTCCGGTTATTACTTGTTCCGTTCGATGGCACATGGTCTGGCTAATCAGCAGTTCCGCTCATATGAAGACATCTCAAAATGGCTTGATTCGTGGATAGCCTCAAAAGACGAACACTTCTACCGTGACGGTATTCGAGCTCTGCCAGAAAGATGGGAGAAAGTTGTCGCTAGCGATGGGCAATATTTTGAATGATTCATTTGTAAACATTTTTTCACAATAAAGTTGCATTTACATCAAAAAAACAGCGATAACCTAGTTGCGCATCTAATAGCATATCAAGAAAGTTACTAGCAAAATTTTAAATACCGAGAACCGAAATTCGATCTGACCTAGGATCGGATAGGATCTGAAACTCAGGTCTAAATTGCATCTTTACTTCTTCCATCTAGCGAAACAATTTCATGTTCCACAGATCTTAAAACATACAGTTACATACAGTGTAATAAAAATAACTTTCAAAAATCGCCGAACATGCGCCAAACATAAGTATTGCATCAAATAGAATGGATACCAGATAATAGACTATTACATTAACTTACTGACCACAAAAAGTAGAAACAAATATATTATTCAAGTATCTCGAGATCCTAATTGTGAAGCACATTATCGAGTGTCTAATAAGGAAGCAGGGATTAAATCATTTCCTAGTAGTCTACTAGGTATCAGCAAATTAATATCATTTATCAAATTAACGTGAAAAATATTAACACTATAAAAACTACACGAAATTACAAATTTAAAGTTATGCAAGTATTGTTAAGCTGTAATGAATATATCAAGCCAAATATGTGGTTTTGGGATTTACATATCCCTTTGTTACATATTACGAATATTATTACATTAGCGTCGCCAATAATTATAAATTTAAATTTAAAAATAATTTTATGCAGACATTACGTAACAATTTGACATAATGTGTTTAAATCAGCGTGAAATATGGCTACTTTAATATAGTAGAATAATGTAACAATTCGATCAAGCAATTACATTTTGCAGCTATAACTAAAAATGATAAAAACTTTTATTGTTCATTTCGAATGTATAATATATATGTATAATGTAATAATGTACATAGTATGTACATTATTACATTTGCGTCTTCAATAGTTATAAATTTAAACTTAAAAAGAATTTTATGTAGACATTAAGTAACAGTTTAAAATAATGTGTTTAAATAATCAAAGTCAAACCTGGTTGCTTTAATATTGTATATTAGAATAATGTAACAATTAGATCAAATAATTATATTCTGCAACTATAACTAATAAGTACTTATATAATAGTTAGCAAAGTACATAGTTATATAAATATTTTTTTATTGTTCAATTCGAATGTATGAATATACACGAAACCGTTGTTTTTAAACGAGCATACGCTAATACTGTTTTCGATATTAGATATTGTGTACATACGCAGCTTGATTATATGATCATTTTGAAGCACTTACTCACTGAGAGCCTGGATTAAGATTTAAAGACAGTTTTGACGTTTTATTTAAAGTGTTTTCCTGATATAATTGATAGCATCTTGTATGTAGGGTATACATGCATTGAAAATAATCGAAGTAACACTTCACTAACTTTGGATTAAGATTTTGTTCAATGCTTCGCTGGATATCTTGTTTAGAATACTTATATGTTAAGGTTTCTCAGGTAGGAAGTTTCGTTCCAATGTTGAAAAAGGCATTTGAATTATGAAATTTATCATGTCGCGCTTTCGTGCAGGGTGACAAGGGAAAAAGGTGATTAGGTACTAGGTAAATTAGTTATTGAATTGCCTTTCAGGAAAGCAAGATTTGATATTTTCTCCTTAAAGCTTAAAATCGACGAAGTAATTATTGCAGCAGCATATAATTGATTTTTAGAAATTGTAAAAAGGAATCTAATCTACTAATAACTATTAAAACATTTAAACTCTTAATATTGTTATTTTGAGGTCAAACATACCATACTTTTAATAGGTATAGATACACCAAATATTTCTGGAAGTGTCTTTCCAAAATCATAGTCGCTGTTTACCACTTCTGGATAAATGTGATTCGGAATGTTTAGAAGGAAATTAGGCCAATCGGACCATTCCATATTAAAAGGATCGTAAAGCCCCGTAGAACTCGCATTAGAAATTTCACTAATAAACTTCGCTTTTCCAGTTAATTTGTATATTAACCACGTATCCACTGTACCAAAACACAAATTACGTTTATCAGACTCTCGTCGAACTTCTGGCAGATTATTTAGCACCCATAATAGCCGACAGGTACACTGAAATAAATTAGAGCAAAATAATAATTGTATAACATCGTTATCATAAATTTTCAGTTGTTGGACACTACAACAAATTGATAATTTATCCATAATTTTTTGTTAAGTTCAACTTACATAATGATCTGAGAAAACAAACAAAAAAAACGTAATTGGAGTATGATACAAAGTACGCTCAAGTTCGAAAGTTTTTCTGACTAGACGATGTTCTTTCTTTTAACTGTTAAATCCATGCGTGCACATTTTTTACAAATGACGATGAATGAGAATGGGGTTACATCACATAAGTGGAGAAAATGGTTGATTATACGTTGTTCTGTACATTGAATATTGCGATTTTATTCTTTGAAAAGAGATACCTTAGAACTTGAATGCACCTTCAATTCTTCTCGACTACACTATGTTAGTTATTACGATTAAAGGCACGCCTTAGCAAATACAATATATTTGCACAGTTCGTTCAGCAAAGATCGACTACGTTTGATAAATCACAGGTGAAATAACCACACATTCAGAGTTCAGGTTACAAAACTTGGTCTAGTTTCAAGTTTTGTTGCTGAACGAATGAGGTGCTGTTGTTTTCATACGTGAAAATCTAACGTTTTATATGACTTTTCCAGTTTAAACAGTAACATCGTTGTATGTAGATTTTGGACTGATATTCTCAATGTGTCTTATTAATAAAATACTTTATTTTTAAAATTCCACTAAATATATTTCCCACAACATACTAATATACAAGCCTCAGCTATATCTAATATTTAAAACATACCTTGCTGTTACTGAAAGTCTTGTAAAAGACTATTCGTTGGACTCAATGAGGAACTATTGTTATTATTATTAATCTCTAAAATAAATATATTTCATTTACGATAGCATTGAAACGATTTCTTTATTTTCTTATATTTATTATTTCCGCAGCTTGCAAACGACGGCTAGCACAACTTTCTCAAATTATTGTGCAATTCTACGATTTTTTAGGAAAATGTTTTTTTTTGACATTTCAATTAAGATATAGCGTAAATTTCAGTAGTAATAAATTTGCTAGGCATGTTGTTGAAAAAGAATGGATTACTATAAATATGTAGCATTATATCAGAACCACTTCGCGAACCAAAAATATTTTAAAATTTATGTTAGTTTACCACGCGAGAAACGGGATTAGGTTTAGATTAGATTAGACTAGATTTTTTTAATAGTAATTGAACATGTCAATTCGTTACCTGGGTTGTTGTAAGTTTAAGACGACTTCCCATTAAATGTCTTTCATTCCTTCCGAAAAGATACAGCAGAAACGCTCCTGATTGAATGCCCTGTAAAGTTATGGAATTGAAACTTATTATATAAGGAAATTTAAAAAATTATTTACTTAATCATTAAAGAGATTTTCTATTCTTTAATTGTCAAACTTTTATATGGTACTATAATTAGAAAAAGGGACAAATATATATGTATTTTTGTATATTTTGCATGCCGAAATAGACAATAATAATAGACATTTATTATATTATTATAATAAAAAATACAGCAAAAATTTAAAATTAATTTTGTTAATGCATTTTTGGAAACGGAAAAAATCTATGGCTTGTTTAATTGTCCTCTTCGATTATTTAAAAGAAATATTTATAATGATTATTCTCAAATAGTCACATACTATCTTCATTCCACTGAAACTTCTTTCTAACAAGGAAATATTTGAGTTTAGGAAATAAGTGAGTCATTTGAGACTAGATGTGGGTAAGACACAATCTGAATTTTCAATCGATTTTTAGGAATAATTTGTCTGATATGAGAAGCCGGGTTGTCATGAAAAAACAAAACTTTTTTTAAGCCATTTACGGCAGTTTTTTAGAAATTACTTTGTTCAATTTGTTAGTAAAGCGGCATAACACGCTCCGTTAATAATTTGGCCTCTTACAGGATAGTATAAGAAAATTATTTCTTTCGACTCACAAAAAATTGTAGCTATTAGATTAGATTATGTGAAGTGGCTACGAACGCTATTCCACTGCGACTTTTTCAGATATATTATAGTTCTTACGACTCTCCAGAATCTCTTAGCTTCTTTCCATGTGAAGTTGGTCTTAATCAGGACTATTTTAGCATGTGAAACCTTGTCACTACTCCACGATATGACTGATTTCATGATAATAAT
Source organism: Dermolepida albohirtum (assembly GCA_031893035.1). NCBI lineage: Eukaryota > Metazoa > Arthropoda > Insecta > Coleoptera > Scarabaeidae > Dermolepida > Dermolepida albohirtum. Next base: position 377,066 of record JAVIWB010003072.1, read on the forward strand.
AATGAGCCCTCTACTACCTTAGAAGCAAATTGTGATATTTCTAATTAGGAATTTAATTTTTTAACTCATTCATGAGTATAATTACATATAATTGCATTCTTTTTTTTCACGAGCACGTGGCATTTAAAAAGCCATCGTCTATAAGGTAAGAATTTTTCTCATTTTCTTTTATCGACAAGAAGTATTCATTTCTGTTGCATTTTTCCTAATTATTTAGGTGCATTTTATTTTTTTATGTATGCGTTATAATTCCACAAGGACAACTTTCTGCCGCGGCAAAAGAACAGTAATTGTCGCATTCTGATCAGATTTTCCAGAAATTGCGACGCTGTGAGGTCAAACAGATTAATTACGATTAATATAAAATGTAATTTTTTCCTATGTATATATATATATATATATCTGTACATGATCCTGGTTCATCGATGTTAGCTCTTGCTTTATAGCTTTAAAACTTCTTACAAGTTCTTTTAACTTTTTGTTTTTCAATTTTGCCTTGGACCATAATCATACATTTTGCATTAACAGCAAGGAAAATTGCAGTCCACCCTATAAGAGCTGCGTTTGACTACTGAACTTATCTGCGGCCAATCAACTTTCGTCACGTTAGGGATCGTTTGGGATCGCTACTTTCTGTACTTACAGCTACAATTACTTGGGTAGTTATTATCTTTCCCACCGATGGAAGTGTCTCGGCTCTCTTTGGAGGAGAGTTACCAAGATATGTATGCTTTTTGAGATTGTCGTTTAGACTTCGGAACGTAGTCGAGAAGTAAGCTTTCATCAACAGTAAGAAATTTTAGCAAAAAGCAGCAGTTCAAAGGAATACCATATTTCTTTTTCAATAATTTTCGGAGTTATTGTAGTTTTCAAGATCTTGTTGCATTTAAAATTTGTAGCATATCAGTTAAAGTGTTTAATTCTTTGAAAATAAATAAATGTATGAATGAATGGAATAAATCAAGAATTGAAAGTTCGTGTAATTTATGATTTTTTTAATAAAATGTTAGCCTTATTTCACCTGTTCCTATAAAATGATGGCGGAAATAGAATATAATGTTTTTACGAAAGATGATGCCAGCAGTCGAGTCTCATTTTATACACATGTATATATATATATATATATATATATATGTATGTTGATGTGAGAATATTATTCAGATACTTGACTGTGTCTGTGATGTGTCCTAAAAACTGCTGACGTCTTAACATTTAACCTGTTTGACTTTGCTGATGTTGCTTAAATGTATTAAAGGGCATAACATCATATGGAAATATAGGGATATTAAGTTCATAACAAAACTACATGAACTATTTTCATCCAGTATGTCACTAGGAAAATGTACTATAACAATGAGTCTTATTTCACGGTAAATGCTATTCTCGCTGGCTCTAGTACTAAGATGTACAGTTACTTATTTATAATACGTAGATAATAATAATAGAAATAACCTCAATAACACGAATAAACTCGAATAAACGTTCGTACGCCAATGTCAACATTTTGATAGAATAATTGTAAAGCCAATAACCAAAAATGTTTTGCTTCCTAAATGCCAACTTAATCAATTATATTTGATTTCACCGTTAGTTTAAAAATGGAATTAAATCGAGAACATTTTTGCGGAATAATTTTTGATAATTTTCGAAGACAATTATCTCAACAAGAATGTATTGCCGAGTTGGTTTCTGATTTCGGCAATAAAACACCATATCAATCCACAATTTCTTGTTGGTATGGAGAATTCAAATGTAGACGGATTAACGGCAGTCACTCAGGAAAATGTCGATGCTGTGCGTAAGATCAACGAAGATCGAAATGTGACATATCGCCAAAGGGGATTTCAGAAACCTCAATTCAAAAAATTTTGCATAAAGAATTGTTTGTACAAAAATTAGTTTCCTGTTGGATACCGCTTCTGTTGACCGAAGAACAGAAAGCTGCTAGGGTGAATTGATGTCGAAACCCTCTAGATCGCTTCAATGTCGGAATCTCTAAAAACGTGTACAACATCTTCATTGGTGATGAATCTTGGATTTACTCATACGAGCCAGAGAATAAAACAAAAGTCATCCGTTCTCGAAGTGTCTCAAGAAGATAGTCGCAACATTTATCTCGAAAGCATGTAGGAACAATTCCTCTGTAAGATCAAAGAACTGTTACTGCCGATTGGCATACAAGGATATGTTTGCCGCAAGTCACCGCTGAGCTATGAAGACGGTGCAATTGAATTTTTAACGCAACAAAACGTCGAATTGTTGGACCATCCTCCGTACAGTTCGGACCTAAGTCCCAACGATTTCTTTACCTTTGCGAAAATCAAGAACAGACTGCGTGGTCAAGGGTTCCAATCGTCAGATGGAGCAATCGATGCGTTCAAAAACGCAATTTTGACTGTACCAACAAACAAGTGGAACAACTGCTTCCAGAATTGGTTCGAGCGCATGCAAAAGTGCATTAATCTTCGTGGAGAATACTTCGAAGAACAATGAAGCTTTTAAAAGCTGCCTACTATTTTATTCCAGTTTTACATGCAAAACTTAAAAAACAACCCACGTATATTTGATAATTATAATATACTTGATTTTTTTGCGAATATTGTTTGACGCCAAGCTGTTTGTTAATAACCTCATTATAGATACGTACATATATACGTACATTGACGGGTCTTATGCCAAGGACACCTAGAAGTTATATATATATATATATATATATATATATAATTATATATGTGTATATTAATATATTCGCGAAGGTATGTTGGTAATATATCATTTAACCTTTGATGCACGACATCGTTATTTTTTTCAAGTATATTAGACATTAATATAAAATTACGTCAGAAGATAAACATATTTTTCCAGTTATCATATAAAATATATAAGTATGAATATAAGATTTCAACTTGAGAGTAATAATTGTTAAAAATAATGATATTTTTATAATTTGTGCATACATATATCGTACTTATACGGTGATAAAGTTTAGTACAATACTAGTAATTTTAGCTTTAAATTAATTTTGTAATAATAATTATTTTTAACGCCAATTTCAAATTTCAAAAAGCATTATTAACATTTAAAGAAACCTTTTAAAATATTTCGCATTAGTAACTTGATACTTATTGGTGTTTTTAGACACATTGTGCTTATGCGTATGAATTTGATACCTTAAAATATGTATATTATTTGATTTACTAAAATGGACTTCGGTTTCTAAATATCACCAGAGAAATTAAATCTGCTTTGGAAAAAATTATTGACATCAAAATGGAGATAAGCACTATCTCGTTCAAATCAAATTTTTTGCTGGTAAATACCTTCGATTCTTTGATTTTTTAAACTGGAAATAAATCGACGTTGAAAAACTGAAAATATTTAACAGACACATAAGGACCTAAAAGACAATTTCTTAGAATTTTAACCCATATTTTGTTATTACTTAACTTCGGCACACACTATATGATTCTTGTATCCAGCGACCATTCTTTCGTAACCAACACCGTTCAAGTAAAAGGTTGCTTTATCAGAAAAAAGCAATAAAATTTAAAAATGGCAGCGACCGTTTTCTATTGAAGAATCATCTTTTGGGATAGAATTGGTGGAACTACATTTTTAGATATTTGCCTGATTATGGTGCCAGTTCTTTCAGAAGAAATATTCTTCCATCATAGATTAATACGAAAAAGATACTTCAAACTTTAATTTGAATTTTTGTTACAGTACAATTTGAAGTTTTTGTAAAATTACAGTACAATTTGAAATTTTTGTAAAATTGTCAACGATAGTCTAGGTCATTCTTATTTAATTCTGGTGTCCCGGCATTCCTTAGGAACAACAGCGCTCAGTTGTAGCTGTGTAGGTAACCTGTACGATCTGTTCTGTGTCTTTAAAATGTTCAAGATTATCGAATCGCCCGCCCCGTGCGAGGTACGGTCAGTGAAACGTTTTCTGTCGACCAGAAAAAGGTCTGCTGCAGACATTCACCGGCAGATTTGTGAACTTTACGGGGCTACTGCCATGCGTGAAGGCAAATTGCATAAGTGAGTCAGAGGCCTTAAAGCTGCCCGCGACAACGTCCATGATGAGCCCCTCTCCGGTCACCCTTCTGTGATCACGGATGATATGGTAGCTTCAGTTGAAGCAAAAATGCTTCAACTGAATTGTTTCTGCAAAGTTTAAGAAACTGTGGTACTATTGAGTCCCTAAACTCCTAACGGAGGACCACAAAAACAAAAGATATGAGTGTTCGCTGAATTTTTTGACTCGTTATAACGAAGGTGACGCCATGTAGAGTTGTATTGTAACGGGGCACGAAAAGTGGGTTTCACATGTCATGCCCGAATCGAAGCAATAGAGCATGGAGTGGAGACACACACACTTTCCTGTAAGGGACAAGGCCAAACAGAGTCTGTCCCAGCGAAAGATCATGGCGCCCGTGTTTTGGGATAGGCATACTAATTTGTTGGTCGACTTCGTGCAACGCAGAACCACCATAAATGCGGAAGCCTACGGCCAAACCTTGCGAAAGCTACGCAGAGCGATTCAAATAAAATACGCGGCATGCTGCCAGAGGGAATTTTGCTACTACATGACAATGCAAGGCCTTATTGGACTCTTTTGACTGGGAAGTTTTGGACCCAGAGAGAGCCATCTTTTCCGCTATCTGAAACGTTATCTCGGCGGCAACCACTACAACGACGACGAAGACGTGAAAACAGCCGCAACCTTTTGGTTATCGGAGCAGGCGACAAGTTTCTATGAAGAGGGTCTTCGAAATCTACTTCTAAGATTTGGTGCGTGTTTAAACAAACTTGGCAGCTATGTTGATAAATAGAGAAATATATGTAGAATCTAAAAATAAATTTGGTTTTTGAAAATTTTCTTTCGTTTGGTTTTTATTTTCAAATGGCCCTTACTTAAAAAACACGCCTCGTATTTGAAGAAGAGCAAATTAATATTTTTATTATTTATTTAGTTTTTAACTGTGTAGACAATTTTTTAGTTTTCCTAATTTTTCGCCGCATTTGATTTTGTGTCTCACTAAAATATTTCTGTAATATCCGAGAAGTTATTGAAAATAATATAATTAAAAATCTTAAAAACAAAGTGACATTTTTTACCTTAAACAAATATGAGTTATTCCATTTTTTGATTAATTCTTTGCTTCTAAGGTCTTTCCATGTTATAAAATTATGAAGATGTTCACCTGTGTCCCTTTTCCAAGTTATGAATGTTCCTCTCTGAGTGGTAATGCCTAAACACTTAATATCACTTGGTTGTAGCTGTGCATCTAAATTTAAAAGTATATTATGTTAATTTGAAAATTAATGCCAAAAAAAATTTTTAAGAGTTAACAATTTTTCAGTCAGTGAAGCATTATATAATCATTCAAAGTTTCTGACTTATTACGCATTAACAGACCTTACTGTAGCTAAATTTTTGAAAGAGGGATATTGACTTTTACTAAAATACTAGCATGTAGATATTTCTGTAAATATCCTATGTTGACTTTCATGAGGGTGGGCTTGAAAGTTCGCAAAATGACGAATAGATACTATTTTCGCGATGTGCCGGCAAGCTGTCTTCCTATTTATTTATAAAGGATGAGATTTTGGTTCATAATTATATATCCAAAAACAAAACATAAATCTAAACATTGGAGGCATAGTAGTTCTCCTCCTTTGAAGAAGGCGATGGTTGTTCCATCTGCAGGCAAAGTAATAGCTCCTATTTTTTGGAATTTAAAATGTATGCTTCTTGCTGATAACTTTGCAAAGTGTCATCATTTACCTTTCAGACAAATTAAGTCAAAAAATTAATGAAAAGTGATGATGTACGGTCCCATATAAGAGTTGTTGTTATGGCAAAAATTAATGAATTTGGCTTCGATGTTTTACCGCAAACGCCTCGTTTGCTGGATATAGCATCGTCTGATTTTTCTGCTTATTTCAACGAAATTGAGAATTCCGAATTTTATCAAGACAATGACATTTAGATTATCGCTGGTGGAAATGTATCGGTGTGGCAGCAAAGTTCTTTCAGCAGGTAGTTTACATCCATTGTTATATATTTTACTTTTTTGGAATTAATGACATTCTTTAATTATGTATTTTTCATAGTTTCTTCTTCTTGTATTGCTAAGATAAATTTATTCTCTTTCCGGGAATAAATGTCCCATTCTTGGCTATTAGTATGATAATGTTTTATATACTTTTGTTTTGCATGTATTGTAATGGGCCGTTTCTCTTTCTTTTGTTGTTTTTGATTTAATGTTGTAAATCTTTTGTCAGTTAATACGATTGTTTTGTGTACAGGGGTATTTTTGTTTTGGAAGTATTTTCTTAGATTCTGTACTTGTGAGTTGTATATCTACCATACGTCTGTCTTCTTCTTTTCTGATTGTAGTAATTCGTTCTATATTGAAATATGTACCATACGATACTTTGTCAGTTTTGTTCAATTAAGACAACTAAGTCTTCTAATTCTATGTTGGACTATCTAATTATACCGAAAGAGAATGTGAGAATTGGTATTGCATTTGCATTCATTACTTTAAACATGTTTTCGGAGTTAAGCTGTGACTTCATTATAGATGTCAGTCTTTGTACATATTTCCTTTTGAAATTTTTAAGTTATTTTACATGTAAATATTTTGCTTTAGTTTTGCTTAAATTCTAAGTAAATTAAAGTAAGTTTCTTCCAGTTTCCTTGTTTTTCTTTATTTTTATGAATCTTAAATTTTCTTCTATCAATATATAACATGTATGTACTCTTTAAATATAAGTACATTTGAAATTAAAATGTATTCTAATTATCCAGAGTCTTCCAAATTTTCTTTATAAAATATGTTATCCAGTGTTACATATTTGTCCGACTTCTTCTTTAACGGCAGTAAATTAAACGTAGAAATAATAACTTTACCAACTTTTTATTAACATTGTACATGACTGAATAACTCTTATTTAGATACAATTCTGGTAACAAATAATCTCCAAACACTAACTACAAACATCTCTTAATTAATACTGATTACTATCTATTAAGGTCAGTATCATGATCGTCGATGGAAGATACTTGTTGCATATATGCACCTGTCGAGTATCGTGAGTGTTCTTATTCTAGAAGGTGTTGCTAGTTTTTCCATGTAATTAAGACATGCTGGCCCCAAATACAACAAATACAAAATAGTTAGTTTTATAATTATTAGAAAATTGGGGTTTCTAAGTATTTTTAATTGAATTTTATAACGTCTATTTCTTATCATTTCAGCCATTTTTATTTGATTGAATGAAACACTATTACAATAGCTTTTAATAAATTAATCTGCGACTATGTTGCTTGGAATGATATACTTTATTGTGCTTTAACTCTTCTAAGAAATAATTATATATTTTTCGTCCCAAATATACCCAGAATTCCCTTCAAAGGACAAAAATAGTCGAGAAATCTAAACAAAAACCATTGTATTTATTTTAAGTATTCTCTTTCAGTAAAAATACAACGATTTGCACGTATAAATGTTGATGCTGCCAATTACAATTGCTTATTTTCACCAGTGAATGTCTTTAATTAATACAAAATAGTTTTTTCATCACTAAATGCAGCATAAGGAATAGAAAATAATTGAACGGACTAAATCGACTTAATACTAGGATCGTGGATAAAAATGTCGTTTTTCTCAAGAAACCATTGACAGTTGAGGAATGACGAGAAGGTGCATTTCTGTACACCAATCCATAACTGTCGTGTTATTGATATTTAGAGCGACCATTACGAATATGACTTGCTGAACGCTTCAGTACACTAAGATAACATTCATCATTAACTGTTGTACCACTTAGAATTAATACTTTGTGGATACGAGGGTAGCCGTTTATATTTTGGGAATTGGCAACACTGTTAGTGTTGCCTCCGACCTGATGATGCATAGTAAAGTTTGTCATTTTTGACAATATATTTAGCTCGACAGTTTTATTATCCGGTCGCTATTTCTATTGTTGACAGTAACTTGAAAATTGTAACGAAAAAATGTGCAATTATTTTTCATAACTTTCGGCGTGGATTATCTCAACAAGAATGCATCGACGAGCTGAATTCTTTATATGGTGATGAAGCACCATCGAAAACTACAGTATATCGTTGGTATAGTGAATTCAAACTTGAACGGCGTTCTTTGGACGATGAATTTGGCGAAGGTCGACCCACGAATGTTGTGTCGGAAAACATTAATGCAGTGTCTGAATTGATAATGCTAGAAATGTGACATACCGTGAGATTGAGGCATCTCTAGGTATTAGTAACACGAGCGTGCATAAGATCCTGTATGAACATTTAGCCGTTAAGAAGCTATGTTCACGTTGGATACCACATAATTTGACAACCGCTCAAAAAAGGACTCGCGTCGATTGGTGTCAAGAAATGCACAAAAAATACCATAGCGGCGCTTCAAAGAACATTTTTAAAGTCGTCTCAGGTGATGAATCTTGGATCTATAAGTATGAGCCCGATGGTAAACAGAAGTCGACTGTGTGGGTTTTACAAGATTAGCTAAAACCAACAAATGTTGTTCGCGCTCAATGCACATCAAAACAAATGGTCGCCTGTTTTTTCGGAAAAACCGATCACGTTGCAACCGTGCCTTTAGAGAGTTGTAAAACGGTCAATTCGGAATGGTACATAACTATTTGTTTGTCAAAATTTTTAAAGAAATAAGGAAAACAAACCGAAAACGACAGATCATTCTCCACCATGACAGTACGAGCTCTCACAGGTCGGTTCAAACAATTGAATATTTGACCGGGCAAAACATTGAATTGATGAGTCATCAGCTGTACAGCCCTGATCTACTACCCCGTGATTTCTTTTTGTTCCCACACGTGAAGAATAAACTCATATTTTGGAGATACTGCCTTCACAGTGGCAGCAATGCTTTTCGGATTGATTTAAACGAATGCAAAAGTGTATTGATTTTCAAGGAGAATATTTTAAAAAGCAATAAAACTATTTTCGATAATAAAAATTTTTTTTTTGTTTGCTATTCCCGAAATATAAACCGCTACTCTCGTAATATTTTTAGAATCGTACATGCATTGATCGTAATTTAGCACTTTAACAATTGAAATCTATTAAAACTATTAGCTACAATCCTACTTAAGACATTTTTGACTCGTCGAACTCCTCTACTGTTGACTATTCGATACCTAATTCGATATAATTTTTTGTTATCCGTCAATAAATGTAGAAAAATCTTTGAATTTAGCTTCATTAACTCATGTCACTAACACCCTAATTTTACCTAACATAATAATCAACAAATAATATACTCATATCTTATACCTAGACCTCCGCAACCTAAAACTGAGCATACTTCCTATCCTCTTTTTATAGTCCATTTATCCTTTATATAAAACGTAACCGACCGCATCAGTAGGATATTTCTTGTAAACAATATTAAAATCATCTTCAAACAGTTTTTGAAACTTTGAGGCTCTTTTTCAATAAAAAGCCGTGATTTCCTAGAAACATCTGGTGCATGGGATTCCATTCTCGTACGATAGTGTAAATATTGTATATAAATATATACATTGTCATGCTGCTTTACTTTCCAGGCTTAGTTCTTTTGGATTTGCTCCGTCTGCGATTGCACTGATGTCTTATTTGAAAAACCGTGTCTTTTATGTTTCCTAGAATGGATTTTCGTCGCATGAATTCGTAGCTAGCTCTGAGGTTCCGCAGGGATCGAATCTGGGACCACAACTTTTGGTTTTCTTTATCAATGATCTTTTATTAAACATCGATTGTCCTGTGCTAACATACGCTGATGACATTAATATTTATTATAAAATAGCATCCGTCGAGGACACTTACAAATTGCAATCGGGTCTGGAATACATTGAAGCATGGTGTAACACTTATCATCTGAGATTAAATGTGAATAAATGTTGCGTAGTATCATACATAAGAAAGAGTGCACCATTGCTGTTGAACTACAAAATAGGTGATACGACTCTTACCAGGCAGTTTCAAATTAAAGACCTGGGAGTTACTTTCGACCACCAATTGACGTTTAAACCTCATATTCTGGCAACTTGTGCATCTAAATGTAAATCCTTAGGATTTTTAATGCATGTTTCTAATTACTTTGGAGACATAGGATTATTAAAGTCTCTTTATTACGCTCTTGTTATTAGCAAGCTGGAATATGCAGATATCGTATGGTACCTTACTTTTGATTCTTACTGCTTACTGCTAGATCGAATACACATCCTTAAATTTTTGTCTAACAAGATGGATGGAACGTTTCCACTCGTTGGAACCAGTCAGTGTGGAATTGCTCTCCAGACATGGAATACTATCTCTACTACAAGGACCAATGAAATGCAAAGAACGCCTATTATATTAATGTGTCGCGTTACTGATAAACTTGTTTCGGACATTATTTTGGAATTTTGCATTGTTGATATGTAACTGTTTAGTTGCTTTGTTTAAAATTTGAATGATTTTTTTTCTCTCCTGCTTTATGTTTTACATTTACAATTATTTTCTTTGTTCATATTGATTTTAGTGTTTTATCCTATAATTGGGAAATCCTGTTGAACAATACAGATTTGTTTATTATTATTATATTGGCGAATAAAGTGGTCTGTAGACACTCGTGTTTCAGAGCATGAATGTTGTAATAGGCTGCTGTGTGTAGTCGCTTCTGCGCGTGCTGAGCATGCGCTGGAAGCCAGGTACCATATTTAATTTAATTCTACTTAAATTCTGTTTCGAACTAGTCATTACTATGACCGAAAAATCTATGATTCTATAGAAATTTTAAAACACGCTATGATTTATAGTAGATTTATGGTCGCGATTGAAGTGCAATATTTATTCGGATTGCATTTATTATAGACAGTACCCTGTTCCAATTGCAATGTCAAACAAAAGTACTGTTACTTTTCAAACATGGAGATCCAATTTTCTTAATTATTTACTTATTATATACGTCACCTCATATGTGTTGAACAAAAACTGAGGCTGCCTGAAGAGTCTTAATATAGACGAAACGACCATCGCACATATCATATTTTCGGTCAACAGATACTTATTTGTTAATATTTATTCCATATAAAACTGGAAGAATTCGCATACAAAGTTTGAGTTATTGCGATTCATTCAAGATATTAGAAGAATACATATATAATTCATACATGCATTTAGGTTCAGTACGATATTAGAAAGAACTTGCAAACACTATTTGTTTATAGCCTTTTATACTTCCTTTTAATTGGATAGTATGTTAAATTCAGAATTACTGGTCATACGTACTTAGTTTTAGATAATAGTTTACGATAATACATAATTATAGTTAGGCTAGATATTTCAACAATATTCGTTACACATAGAGTGTGATACGAAACTTAAGTTGATGTTATTTTGTAAAATATTTGGAAACTTCGTTATAGAATTTTATGTTAATGTGTTTCAAAAAGCACAACGTTCATTATATTTTATTATATATTCAGCAGCAGGGAATTTAAGATATTTAATTATAAACATTGAACAATGGAATCTAATGCAGGATTTTGCAAGTTTTAAAAACAGAAATAGAAGAAATGAGTGAGATAACGTTAGAACACCGAGACTTCACTCACATTACCATATTGAATACAACATTCTTTATGCGTATTTCGTCCAAGTTTACCCAGCGATCAAGCGGATACGTATAAGAAAGGAGACACAGGCGATTTGAGAGAAGTCGTTATTATTTCGGTCTAATAACATTTCGTAAATAGTTAGAACAAGGCCTGATTTTCAGTTTAGTAATATTTCATTAAAGGAATATTATTTCTACCTTTTTAAACAAGGTTCGCTTAAGCAGCGATATTGTTTAAATTACTGTTTTATTAAATTAAATTTCTGTTTATCTTTCATTTTCAGAATTTCTAATTAGTTATTCTTTTTGATTTCTTGTTATGATCTTTGGGTAAATCAATTGGTTAATTCTAGAATTAATATAGACAGCTGAATAAAACGGATGATAACCCAGACGCTTCCTATTCTCGTTTTTGTTTTATATGTTTCAAAGCAATTTTCTATTTGTAGGGGTTATTTACTTATCATGTTACGCAAGTAAACGAGAGGTGGATGATAGCTATCTTGAACCGAGTAACGGGGGTTTGTAATAATTTTGTTAAATTTTTTCATATTATAATTGTAAAAAAAATGTTATATATGTTAATAAGAAATTTTTCCTTAATTCAATTTCAGTGTCATTTTTATACATGAAATTTGAATTAATAACTTTACTCATTCTAAGTGTGAACAATAAAACTTTGATATTTTGATAGGCCTGAATTAACGAAAATAAGAGTAGTTCATTATTTTGCTAAAATATATTTTATTCTTAAATGAGATATATTTGCATGCATCCTTATGTATAAGAAATAATATTGTATAATTTTTTTACGCGCGCAAAAAGTTTGGATATAATGTCTTTTCAAATTTTCTCTATTTATTGCATATTTTAGATATATTTGCAATTGAAATCTATGAAAGGGAATATAATTTTCATTATAAATAATTATCGTTAATATACAATATAAAAAATAATAATAATAATATATGACTTATGGACATACGTGAATCAGAACAATACATAACACCGACGTTTTGTATTATTATACTAACATCGACATTTGCAAGAGGTATGCATGCATCCTATATTTATCTTAATTTTAAATACTACATACTCACTGTAAATTGCCTCTTTTATTACTGAAATAACAGTTTTCCATAAATCATCTGGATTTATTTCCACATATCCTGCTTGCGGGTATAAGAGTTTAGTCTGTAAAAAAGCGTCAAGAAAAAATATTTAGAAAAGTTATAGATTATTATTATTATTATTTATAATTATAATTTTTTCATTAATTTATTATAAATACCGATATTTTTGAAACTATTATCTTATATAGGATGTGTGTGTATAATCGTCGGTTATGATTAATGTTATTGATCGGTCGGTAACCTTTTATGCTTTACAATTAATGTTTAAGATGGATATGTTTGTCGCATGTCGCTTGTCACAGAACATCAATATTGGTCATCTATACATGTATACACCTTGAATGCGAATGTCTACGACATACTTCAACAAACATATCCGTCCCATGTTTTCATTGTGCAACTGGCTAAAGACGGATACGTTTGACATATGTCACTGTGTGACTTCGTGACGCATGTTTGCGATGTAACGACAAGCGACACCTTAAATGCGCATACGCATGAGTCGTATAGTATATCCTGTCACAGTCACTGTAGAACGGACCTAAATATGGTAGGTAGGAGGAACACTTTCCGGTGGAGGTACCGTCTTTAATAAGTAGATAATTGAAGAAAGATATTGTTATATATGAATAGCTGTATGAAACGTGGTGTTATATATATATATGTAAATGGGAAGATACAATGCTAATTTAGTTTATTTTAGAATATATATATGTGTGTGTGTGTGTGTGTGTGTGTGTCTGTGTGTATAACAGAAATGTATTTTCACTTAACAATACATTTGTCAAAATGTCAAGCGGTATGTAGAAAGGGTACTAGGAAAGTTTTGCAATACAGCTTTGTTTATTTAATTTTTTCAAAGTAATTTCCTCTGCACTCAATGCACCTCTCCATCCTCCGAAACCAATCTTTAAACCAGTTCTGCCAAATTTCACTAGGGAGTAAAGCATACTCGTTATCCCAAGCCCGCAGAAGGTCCTCATCACTGGAAAACCGCCTCCCTTTTAGCTTCATTTTCACATGCGAGAACAGTGCAAAGTTGCAGGGAGCAAGATCTGGACTGTTGGGAGGGTGCTCAATAAGTTTCAATCCTGTCGTGGTCAAATATTCGGTGCAGGCTTCGGCGCGGTGAGTTGGAGCATTATCGTGATGGAGGAACCATATGTCCATTCTTGAATTCCGTCGCAGGTTATTCATAGATCCAATGACTTTAGGCAGGCACTGTTCAGTATACCACTTAGCTGTGACTGTCTTCTGTATGTCCAAAACGACACGTTCCACAATTCCACTCGATTTGAAAAATACAGCTATTATTTTCTTCTTTACAGATCGAGATTTCTGACAACTACGGGTGTGTCCTTATGTCACGATATATACCGAGATTGTCCCTTATTAAACTATTTCAGCATCTCCCGGCACCAAGTCACACGTCGTATTATCTGCTCTTCAGTCAGTTGATACGGCACCCAGAGAGAACAAAGTTTATTCACGTGCAAATGATCATGCAGAATTGTTGGTGCATTTAGGCCTGAAATACCCACTATCTGTTGGTAGGTCACTCGCCTGTCCTCGCCAAGCATTTTCCCGACAGTAGTCACGCTTTCCTCCGTAACTGACGTTCGTGGCCATTCCGGCCTCTCATCATCCCCCACAGTTAAATTTCCCCCTTGTAATTCTCTATACCAGCTGAATATCGTTGTGCGATGTGGACAAACATCACCTAGTGCAAGAGTTATTTCTTCGAAGCACTGGTCTATGTTTAAACCACGCACGAAATTATAACGCAAAACTGGCCTTATCTCATTTCGTGACCACGATGCCATCACAAGCACTTTACGCCCTCGCTGCTAATGAATAACTAAGCCCATCCACATGGCGCGGCGGCAACTATGCACGTGTGAACATGTCTCAACATGCAGCAACAATCAGCTTCCTACGATTCATTGTTGCGTCATATTGCAAAACTTTCCTAGTACCCTTTGTATATTACACAGTTTAAAAAAAGATTACTTATTGCCGCCACGTTAAAGTAAAAAACAAGAAAAACGATAAAAATAGCTGAAATACATAATTTAAACTATGATATAATAGTATGTGAGTAGACACATTTTTTATTCTTTCTCAAACTAAAATTCATTCATGTTGCAAATGATAAAACAACAGTGTCATATTCCAATTGAGTCAACTCCTGGAATGTCCGTGTTAGGTAAGTAGGTATGTATTTCAATATATATCCTGCCTAATTAATCCTAAATTTATAAAATTCTTAGTAAAAAGTATTCCCATGTAGCAAACGAATGGTTCAATTTTTTTGCAATCTCTTTTCAAACAAGTAGTCCCAAATGTTATGTTGAAGAGATCCCAATGGTGAGTGCGTTATCTGATACTGTAGCAACGGCATATAATTACATAGAGTAGAACTTATGCGTAAAAACGCCGGTAGTGTCACCAAATATGTGGAAATCTATGACGTTGTGTTTTACAGTGTCTTGTGAAAAGCCTTGTACTATTTATGACACTAGAAAACATTTAACGCAATGTATTTGCAGGTCGGAAAGTAAAAATCCAGCGTTACTGCTTATGAGCCAATGGTTTAAGGGAAAAAATCTTTACAATTTCTAAAGTTCTGGGGACGGGGTTACCTTCCGTATATGAAAAGGAATACAGAATCTTATACAATGTCATTCCTTACACGAAATCAATGCTTTCTTCTAGTAGACAATGCAAAGTTAGCGTTGTAGAAAATACAATACATAAAATTTGTGCTAAATACAATAATTATTAAACGCTTACTGGCTTGCAGGCAGAGCAAGATAGTGAAAAATGTCTGCTAAAAAAATTCGTATCGTTAGAAAAGCTCGAAAAAATTCCACTACAAAGTTAACAGAAATTAAAGATGTTCTTTATTTACCGGTATCGTCAAGAATAGTTGAAGAAGGTTTAATTATAAACCTTCTTCAGTGGAGTTTTTTCGAGCTTTTCTAACGATACGAATTTTTTTAGCAGACATTTTTCACTATTTAGCTTAATAGCTAATTTAGTAAATAAAAAGTGGGGGACGGAAGCTTTTATCAGCACTAAAATATTAAGCTCAATGACTAACGTTTGCAAGGCAGCACGCGAATAAGCTTAATAAATTCTGGCATAAGGTCGAGATTTGACGAATGTTTTCTGCATCGGTTAAAGATCTAGTTACCATTGAAGGGAGGATGACTGAAGGAGCATAGGAGTGTAGATTCTTCAAGAATATTTACGCATATCTGTAGAAAAAACGGATCTCAAGAAATTATTATTCATGCAAGATAACGATTTTAAGTATAAAAGCAGACACTGTCGAATTTGTCGTCTGTCACCCAACTTGAAGCTCAAAAGAACATGGGTGATTCTTGAACGAAAAATTGCAGAAATTGACAAGAAAAACCGCCAGATATTTTTGAACCGGGCAAAAAAACAGTGGGAATTATTATAAAATACAATAAAGAGTTTAGTTGATAACATCCTGAAACAGTTTCGTGTTGTAATTGAAAAAAATGAAAAGAACACAAAATATTAAATTTATTAATTCATTTTGATAGATTTTATTTTGTATTAATCACTAGTGTTAATTTATAAATGTTCGTCTGACTTATTTTTCTTTTATTATATTTAATATAAAAATTATTTAAACGTAATGTGAAATTTAAACAGTGTTTTATTTATTCCTTAGTTTAATGGAATTTCGCTAGTAGGTAAAGTAACATCGACAATCAATTATTTTAATACTTTATCAAACGTTAATAAAATCAATTATCAAACAATTTGCTTATATCTTTATAATATTGTAATAATGAACTCTAAAACTATATCATCAATGACATAAAAATGTTATATATGTAACAATAATATGTATACCAAAATATGGAACACGCTTTATATGGAACAATTACTTACATTTCTAGTTGCCGCGCCAACGGTTTCCGCTAAAGAACTTATAATATGGCATCTGATTGTTGTTGTACCGAGATCTAAACCAGCTATAAAACTTGTATTTGCCATTATAATGCTTACGCTTCTACCTGTTTCAAACAGGCTTGTACTGCAGTAGACAACCGTTACGGAATAATTATGTTCTGTGAATATACAATATACACATTTTTGAAAGTAAGTGCGGTGAAACTAGTATCACCGAATTGAAATCAACTAGTTACTAATATATAAAAGCATTTGTGAACGTGGAAATGCATGAAAAACAACTGATTTAAGTCAGTGAAGCAGATAAGCTTTGTGGAAGGAGAAATACATATTTTGAATATATAGTCATTTAATTCCACTTCTTTTAAAGTTTACAACATAATATACAATAGTTTTTATTATACTTATTAACAATAATAATGTAAAATGAAATATATAAATGTACATACATAAGTTTAAGATCATATACGCCATATTATACATACATATTTATGAAAGTTCGGCGCTTGTGTCAATGATAAGAAGAATTTACACGTGGTTTTGTGTTGATAAAAATATACAGTATGGTCCAATATTATTGTTCATGAATAATTCAAAACCGACCTTTCATTTCAAATAAAAACATTCTTTATTCAAACTTGAATCTCTTGTTACATAATTTCTTCTCAATCTTGAAATATACATACTTATCTTATTATATGTCAACTGTAAAATATATAATTTCAACCCTAAATGCATTATTTTACGTTAATAATGCTTTTAGAGTTGAAGTTATGTATTCATCTATAATGTACAAAAAAAAACATAATTTTTGATGGTGCTGTATACTAATTTAGTTTCTATTGAAGCGCAATAAAACTTTTGTTTCATTACGAGTTGAAGTTTAAGGGCAAAATACGATATCTGGCATATGACCCTCTAGCTGTGTTTATAATTAATCTGTTGATGAAGTTCTTAATGACATTTCCAGTTCGCCGATGATCAGTTCAATTTCTTGCATGCATTACTCTACTTGCCCAAACAATGATTTGTTGTCGGTGCATTTATTTTTATTCAATTAATCGAGGATTCTCATGTTTTCCAATTTGGGAGTTATGTTTGTTCGAACACCCACTTATGAAGAAATAGCAATGCATCTCCGTCGCTGAGGATAATTTCATTCGCAAAATCTTCGTCCACTAGTTACCTCGTCAAAAACCAAGTAACAAATGGTCTCTGTTTGTCATGATCCGTTGGCTTAAGTTTCCGAGTCTACTGCATTTTGTATGCATCTAACTGTAGATCTTTCGTGAGAATTTGTAGCAAGGAACTTTTTTGTCTGCCGTTGATCCTGTCTCTTCAAATTTTTTGATTAACCTCACAACTGTTGTCGCAGCTGGGTTATTATGAAGCTCAAAGATCGTACAAAGTTTTCTGACAGTTTCTGTGGGCCATTCATTGCTCTTACAATGGGTTTTCACAATAAATTCGCATTTCCCAATTTTATAGTTGCTCTATGATCTTAAACAAAAAAAAATATTCAAACAAGCGATTTGTTACAACTAACCTCAGTGATAGTAGCCGACACAAATAATAAGAACTGTTGGTGTCTGAGAAAACAAATATGGCGTGCGCTTTAAGAAGTACATTGTTTTTGAGACGCCTTAATTAGCTAATTAGAATCTACGCGACGGCAATTTTTTCATAGAATTTGAATCTTTTCAAGTAATTTTTAACTATTGCGTGTCTGGGTTCTCTTTAATAAATTTTTTGTATATTGCCATTGTACTTTAAAAAAGGAGTCAAGAGTATTTGTTTCTTACCTGGAGGGTCTATAATCTTAAATTCTAGTACGCTTTACATATTGCTATATATTCTTTTAGCTTTTACTTATTGAGGAAATATAAAGAAATTTTTGAGAAAAAAAAGTCTAAATTACGATATAAATATTCTTATATGGCATAATATATTTTAATTTTGAGACTTTTTTGTGGAATCTTTTATAAACTATTAAAGATCGAGTCTGGCATCTAGTTATGCACAACGTGAAAATAAATAAAAATAAAAATAAATAAAACGTATTCGACTAGCCGTGTATTTTGCACGCAGACTAGTACGTTGATCCATCAATTCTACTCCCCTTTTTAAAACTTCTCAAACTACCTTTGCAATTCTTTCCGATTGAATTTATTTCTTCTAAAATTAAATTTTACTTTTAAGTTGTACTTTTCAATGTATTTAAATAAAATTCTTAATTTGATTGGTCGGACATTTTTTCCTACTATATTTTGTATATTTCTATTTCTTCTTTAACGATTCCTGTAATGTGATATATGTATGTCGATCTTTTAACACTTAATTTAGAGTATTGATATTTTATTTACGACAAAATTCCATTATTTACAAAATTACATTATAAAGCAGAGATTAAATGTACTAATGGATTGTCATTTCCCACTATAGTAATATATTAATTTTTAGTTATGATACACCATGTTTCTTATTGTTTCGTCAGTTTTGTATGTATCTTTTCTATTATTATATTTCTAGGTACGTATTTATTTGTTATGAAGAGATTGCAAATTAGTAGTATTTTGTTATTTTTGATATTCATATTAGTACTAGCTTTCCATTGGATGGTTTTGAACACGTTTATTTCAACTGTTGTTGAAACTCACTCAAACTGGTTCTAAAAGATTTAAACTACAATGAAATTGCTAAACGCGTTGGTATAAATTGCAGTATGTACATTTTTAGAATTTCAAAAAAAATATAGGAATTTTAAGAATTATATACAACGAAATTCTCATACGATGACGTATGGCAATTGCTAAGTTCAGTGTTGTATTTGTACATGCATTGTGATAACGTGGTTACCTATTTAGCGAGATGAATACTTACAGCGTTCTTTCGTTCGTTTGGACGAGAGAGGCGATATTGTTCTTAGGGTCTTTGCTATATCGCAAATGATAAGATAACCCACCAGAATAAATTAGTAAATAAAACCGTTGTTTATCTAATGAAAGCTGATAACCCAAAATGCGTTGTGAACTTGTATTATTAACATAATTTATACTCATTTGATATATATTTAATTATATAATCACATTTTTATATAAATGTTTTTGCCTAGAATATGGCATTTTTTAAGAATTCATTTTATTAGTATTTTAGCCATACGGTTTTAGTTCGCCTATAATTTCTGTCGTTTCTTTCTCCAATATTCGTTTCTATCTTGTATTTAGGTGTTGTTATATTTGTTTCTTCGGGTCTTTTTTCAATAATCCTTTCAATTTGTCCTATATTTCTTTCATCTTTCGATTATTCTTATTATAGTTCTATTTATCATACTGAAGTTCATTCTGGCTTTTCCATTTTTAAAGTTTCTATTTTTATATTGATTTTTTGTAGATATTATTTCAATGTGTCTTTATTTTATATTTTGCATCACGTTTAATTTATTAAATGATCTTTCCTGTATATATATATATATATATATATACATATTACTTTTTCTGAAGTATTTCGTTTGTATTTTGTGTTTATTGATTTCACACATTTCTCTCACTGATTTTTTCATGGATCGCTTTTTTGCTAGTAAACGGTTGAATCGTTGAAAATTTTAAAAATAAAAATAATAAAAAGTGATACATCCATAAATACTAATGGCCTGATTATATTTAACAGAATGCATACGCAATAATCTATTTATGTATTAATATGAGTCAAAGTTCAAGTTCACTTGAGATAAACTTTATTAAAACGTGTTCCCGTATTTTCAGTTGAAAATGATATTTTGAGCTTTGAATATATTAATGACAGTTTGTTATTGTAATTTTATCGCGTATTATCTGGTCCTATACAAAAGTAAAAAATATCTAAGGGTTTTTTAATATTATATAAATATTGTATAAATGAAAATAAGTTTAGTTACAATTAAAACTAGTGATCAATAAGAAAACGTCAAGATTTTACTATCAAAATTGTATTTCTATATTCAATAAAATAGTTTGCTTAATCAACATTTTAGGAAATATGACTATTTGTTGTGATCTAATTGTGAATGTTCCTAAATTCCATTTGTAATTGAAACGTAAATGACCCAAGCACTAACTTGGTTTTAAGTTTGGTTATGTATTATTTACCTATTATTAAATCGTAATGACAAAACTGTTTCTCTAATACAAAAAATATATGAATGGCAGTTTGCGTATTAATTTTTAAATAAGAATATATTTCAAAGAGAACGAATGTGTATGTTTGTTAAATTAGAAAAAAATGGTAATAGTTTTCGGAATATCTGTAATTTGTTTCCCGTTAATTATTCCGATTGATCGTTACCATCAAGTAGAACAATTCATATTATTATCACAAAATTTAATACCGAAATAGGTATTAAATAAATACTTGTCTAAAGAAATTGAATTAAATATTGTTTGTTACGCTGAAGA